>MU551700.1:1945887-2050372 GCA_024362625.1 Silurus asotus
AAAAAAACAACAACTTGAAATCATGTGTGCCATAATTATTGGCACCCCTAACAATTCCTCTGAAATTGTTTTTTTTTTTTTTCAATATATTTTTTTTTTAGTTGCTAAGGTTGGTCAGGGTATCTAGGGACTTTTAATTAGTAATTCATGATTTCCTGTTTCCCTGGGGTATAAATATGACGTGACACAGAGGCCTAATTCTCTTACCTATTTGTCAACATGGCAAAGACAAGAGAACACACCATTCAAGTAAGGCAGATTTGTGTCGACCTTCATAAGTCAGGCAATGGCTACAAGAAAATAGCCACTCGCCTTAACTTGCCGGTATCTACAGTCAGAGGAATCATTAAGAAGTTTAAAACAACTGGAACAGTAACAAACAAGGCTGGAAGAAGTCCCAAGTTTTTCTTGCCACAACGCACAGTGAGGAGGATGGTAAGAGAAGTAAAAAAATTTCCCAAGCTCACCGTCACAGAATTGCATCAAAGAGTGGCATCTTGGGGTCACAGAGTCTCCAAAACAACCATCAGACGCTCTCTACATGCCAACAAGCTGTTTGGGAGGCATGCAAGGAAAAAGCCTTTTCTCACTAACACTCACAAACGTAAACGTCTGGAGTTTGCTAAGTGGTACTGGATTTTTCTCTTTTTTTGCATTTGGGTTCTATGTTGTTTAAAAAAAAAAAAGGAGAATTTTTTGAAGTCCACGACCACATCTTAAACAGGGGTGCCAATAATTGTGGAGGGCACTGTACATGTATTTCAATTTGGGGAGACTTTAACTTACATTTAACTTCACTACATTTCAAAGTCAAATATGTTTTTACCCAACTACATTTTGTGAAATCAGTTTGCACGCAAGCCACCAATCAGGGTAGAACACGCACCGCTTTAAACTTGTTTTGATTGCTGCTTGGTGATATCTACATATCACCAACATACAGTTCAACAGCAAGCAGAACATTTTGAGAGGAATAAGTGATAGACGAAACTCTGCGTGTGAAACTCTGTGTATGGACGAAACATGTTTTGGACACATGATAATTGTATTAGATATCAATCAGTGTTTGACTAATTAATAACATTCTATTAATTGATTAGTGTTTTTAAATTAGCATTAGAGTCTTGTCACATAAACAAAGATAATTAAGCAAGAGGCTTGTTAAAACAAATATGATAATAGTACTTTTGATGCTTAAGTACATGTGAAGGCAAATACTTTTGTACTTTTATTAAATGTAAGTTTAAAGAGAACACTTTTACTTTCCTGGACTAATATTCTAGTGTGTTTCGTCCACCACTGCAAAGTCATTCAACACTATTGTGTGTTTGTGCACAATTTGCAGAAAAACCCCTGCATAAGGGCATGTTGTCCACAAACTTTTAGTCTTGTAGAGTGGCTACATATCATTAAAGTACACTTATATACCATTATGGTATCATTTCTTTACAAGTGTATGTTTGCAGATGAATAACAAGTAGCCAACAGTGCCCTCTGCTGGACGTACAAGAGCATCACCAGCCAGTATGAGTATTTTGAACCGGTATTTGAGGACTTTCACATTGTTTTTAAGGTTGATTATAGTGTTCTTCAATATGTTTCAGGATTTTATGATGCTTTCACAGAGCATCTTGTATTACATCTTTCAGAAAATGAAATGGGAACTCTTTTCTCAGTATGGATCAGCCTCTTCTCCACTGAAAAATGAATAAGTGGTGCTCCACAAACCATCAATAAAAAAATGTAAACACAAAGGGACACTTTGGTCATGACTAATTTATGATGAATATAAAAATAAGTGAAAATTGTGTAAACTGTTTCGAGTTCTAGTTTAGAAGAAGCTTTGCGGGTAGTCTTACATATCTGGTGAACATCACTGATGTCCATCATTGGAAGCACTTGCAATTAGACAGGGATTTTGACTTCCTTTTTTATTGATCATGTTAATCAAAGTAATGTCATTTTTGTATATCCAAAAGTATTGCAGGAGAACTACATGTGTTGCCCTTTTAAATTATGAAGTTGAAATTTATGTGTGGATTTCCATAAGAAATGTCTGGTTGTCTACCTGGCTATAATAACAAGATATTCACCTAATTTTACTTCAGTTTAATATGTTTTTAATTATACAAATCGAATTAATATTATGACTTAATGTGAATATTTTTGAGATATTAATTATCTTTATAAATATATATTAATGTTACCTAGATAATGAGAGGCATCAAAATTAGTCATGTACTGAAAATAGCATGAAGGGAAATTCCAGATGGTAAATCCATTGTTAGAAGAGTAGAACAATAATAGTTAAAACTGTTGGGGGAAAAATAAATGTATGAATGTTCAATGGAAGAAATTTTTCCATTCACAACCATGATGAAAATATGTTATTCTGCAGGCAGCCACTAGATGGCTCCAAAAACATTTAGCTTCACTTTTAAACTCCTTTTACGCCATTCCTCCTGTTTGTTTTTGCAATTGCGTTTTCTAAATGTGGACGCATAAATTGTGACAAAATCCAGACGCAATTACAAATCTTGCATTAGCGTTTGCGTTTTCGCACATGCGCAGTGACTGCCAAATTTACAATGGAAATGCAATGTCAAATTTTCCAGTGTCTTATGAGTGATGACCACGTGATATTTAAATAGCAATGTTAATTACCACGTTTGCTTTTTTACGTTCTCTGTGTGTAGCCTGTCAAAACTCAAAAGGAATCGCAATTATTTTTGCATTGGAATTTCCAAAACCTTGCACAGTTATTTGCATTTCCGATTTATTGCACTAAAAGCTGTCAATCAAGTGTCAAGGGTGGGATTATATTATATGGCGTGATTGTATTGGATAGTGACTTCCAGTGTTATGCTACTTACCAAGAAATAGTAACTAGTAACAGTTACTCGTTACTTCATTCAAACAATTACTTTGTTGATTACTTACACCAAATAGTAATGCGTTACTGTTAAAGAAAAAGTTTTCTTTAATGTTCCCATTAATGCCCTTTTTTTGCGTTATGGTCTACAAACACAAAACTGACTTAAACACAAAGTCATTTTTAAACACTGTTTTATTTAAGTCAAAGCAGCACAAACTGAATATATCACAAGGATTTAACAAAAAATAACAAAAAAGCTGAATAATATATTCACAATCAAAACCTAAAGTGGCTTCTGCATCATAAAAGCTGTTGTGTGGAGCTCTTAAACATGTTCCTTTCACAGCTTAAAGTATGAAAACAATGTTTAACAGAACACCGGGTTAACTTCTAGCTTCTAGCTTCGTCCAGGCATGGAGTTCCTGGAGGAGATTCAACAGATTGGAGTTGCTGTTTATCGCAGTAGATACGACTTTCGAACCAGAAAGACACAGCTTACATTTGACTGAAAATTTGTCTTTATGCTCAACTAAAGTGAAATAATGCGCATATTTTCACTTTGAGAAACTCGTCTTGCTCTCGCCTCGACTCGCCATTACTGCCGCACAGACCTGAATAAACAGAGACACGCCCACATTGGTGGTTCATCCACCAATCCTACAATTCATCGCTGCTGTAAACAGGTTAGAGTGTAATCTACACTTCAGCCAAAATTCATTCATTCGAAAAAGTAACAGGTAACGCACCATATGGTAACGGTAACGTAGTTACTTTATTTAAAAAGTAATGCGTTACAGTATTAGTTACTGTCAAAAGTAACTGCGTTACAGTAACGCGTTATTGCCCAACACTGGTGACGTCAATCACAATCAACAACCAACAGGGGACAAGCTAGTAATAGATGATTTTGCAGAATGTTTTGAACAGTTAAATTGTGGATGACATTATGATGTGCAGCATGCTAACAGTTTATTCTCTATGGATTTCCTCTTACTCAGAAGCCATTTAGTTTTGGACAGGTAAAATAAGTTCAGAAATTCAAATGCAAAATGAATTGCGATTCTATTCCATTTTCACAGGCGACACACAGAGAAAATGAAAAGGCAAACGTGGAAATGCAAATGGACTTTGATTTTTTTATTTGAAATTTGGCGGTCCCCGCGCATGTGCGTAAACACAATGCAAGATTTACAATTGCTTTTGGATTCTGTCAATTTGTGCATCCGCATGTGAAACACATTGCAAATACAATTTCAATTCCTTCTGAATATTATCTTGCATTTCCTTTGCATACCCTATAAATTATATTGTATGTGAAGTTATAAAACCTTGTTCTGGCTGCATGTCAAAGCAGCTGAGATGTGAATAAAAGCTTGTTATATACAGGTGTTTAGAAACAGCTGTAATAATTTGCTATGGCATCTGAAAAGCAATGACCAAGAAAATGAAAGCGCATTAACAAAAATGTAGATCATGATCAAATGTAAAGTCCATCCTGGGGAAAAAAGAAAGAAAATGAAATAAATAATAATAAAATATATATATATATATATATTTTTCTAATTTCCCATTTCAGGTTTTCTCTATTTATAACAGTAAAATGGGAAATATTAAAAAGCAAAAAATGTATAAACCACATTAAAAAAATTAATTTAATATACACGCACACACACACACACACACACACACACACACACACACACACACACACACACACACTCAACTCCCAGCCAAGGAAAATAGGAAAGACAGCATCAGAATGATGGTGTGGTCGTAGCAATATATGAATGTCACTGCAGATAAAATTCTAATTAGTCATTTGATGTTTGGATGAATTTAATGAAAGGATTATTGATGAGGGAGTTTGAGATGGGCATCGAGATTTTAGTGTCAATATGTGTTGCATAAAAGGCAACAGCTTATCCATTTCTTTATTTCTCACAGCAATAATTTACTTTAGGGATGAAGGAGACCTCTATATAAAAGAGATTTAGGTTACTCAATAATAAGAAACAAAGACATAAATATTATAAATTCCTCAATGGATACAGTGATTATAAATAATACACTATTGCTCTGAGGCAAAATTTTTCTTTTGTGACAGACGTTGATTCTGAGTTTGATATAATCACACAATATGTTTGGCCTGTTGGTAGACAATGTTTATCAGCACAGCAGATAGTAGAATACAGTGAGATTAGGAGAGAAGGGTGTCTTTTGAAGATGGGGGAAAAAAACTAGATATGACATAATGTTTTTTGGACAGGGAGGTGTGGAGAGAGAGAGAGAGAGAGAGAGAGAGAGAGAGAGGGAGGGGGTGATGCAGGAAAAGACTGTGGGACAGTTAATGTTTGCCCATTCTTAGAATAGAGGCATGTTCCTAGTCTCTGCAGTAAATTGTGGACATGCACCAAGAGACTGGTAAGCAATTCTCTTACATCATTGTCTGTACCTTGTGTGTTATTGGATGTAAAGAAAAGAGTGCTGTAACTAAAAATATGTTTTCAGTGGGGAAATAACTACATTGAGCCTAAATGCTAAAATGTGGTTTGTGTGATTGACTAAAATGTGATGTACTGCATCAAAAAAAATAAAAATAAAAAAAGATAATACGGTAAAGGTTGTGTTATCTGTCAAAGCATGTTTGTGGTACGATTCATTTGTAGGCCAAAGTGTATGTTCTTCATGCAGGTTATGAAAGTTCACTGTGTATTTTTTTAGTGTTTTTGAATAAATTTTCAAGTTTGCTTGTGTTATGGAATGTTTGGAGTGTTTAGTAGTCAGATGGTTTCTCAGTAGGCGCCTGCTGAGTGTCCGCATGTTTGTTTGCATATGTCCTTGATTTTCTATGCCAAAGCATGATATCATCATCTTGCACGCTATGTAGTGGGTTTTTTCCTTTCAGAAATGTGCCAAAAAATAACCATTTTGTGAGGATTTAAAAAAAAATCGAAACTTCATTGGATTTAGATTTAAAGAGTCAGGATTCTGAAATCAAAGGCAAATGGACATATTTATCTCTTTTCTCGTTTTAGAACAAACTCTGTTTCAAGCTTCAAGCTCCAACATATCTCCTATTTCAACCTTTATTGATCAGCTTTATTAAGACTTTGCTGTCAGTCTGATGGGCCTCATAAAAGGTCTATAAAATCGAAATGAAACAACACAGAGAGCCTTACACTGAATAATATCTGGATAAAACCTAAAAACTAACTAGATAGAACTCAAATTCTCACAGCTCTAATAAGTATAAAACTTTTATATAAAACTTTACTCCACCCTTACATAATTATCTGCAATCACCATTAAAATAAGCAAAACATTTGAATACATAATTTCAGCATAAGGAGATGGATGGTCCAGCATTAGACCACCTCCTTCTTTCTCTCTGTGGGATCTTTCTTCTGTGTCCTTTGCTGGTGAAAACTCAGAATGACACAGAGCCCATTATACTGGAAGGAAAGTGTTTGGTAGTGTGTGACTCCACTCCAGCTACAGAACCAGGAGGAAATGCACTGGGAATGTCGGTTCGCTCTGGTACAGGGCGTGTTGCCTTTTCTGCCATCCGCAACACTAACCATGAACCATCAGAGATGAGCAATCGGACCATGACTATTTACTTTGATCAGGTCAGTACTTTTTACATACAATTTATCTTATTTTTAGTAACACGTTAAAGTTTAAACCAAACTGAACAAAGACTTCTTTTTTTGACAATGTTTTAGCAACACTGATTTTCTTTTCTCACACAAATATTACCCTGTATATGTACATGTGAACAGCAAATAAATGTATATTATCTAAGTTAAAAATCGCAGATTTGGAAAAAAATTGGTGTGTGTGTGTGTGTGTGTGTGTGTGTGTGTGTGTGTGTGTGTGTGTGTGTGTAATCAAAATGGCCACATAAACATGACCTTGATGTCACAGTAAAATTAAGGCTTTTTCAGGGAATATTACATTTTGTTTATGTTCACACAAATGATATATAGATAAATCCATTTATATCCAGCACAATGTAAGAAAGCAGCTTAAATAAAAATACATTATAGGGCCAAATGTAAGTGAACATCTGACCATAACACCCACCTGAGGATTTACTGCAAGCTGTTACCTCAAACTTGGAAATGCAAACTTGGATTTATTAGCAGCCTAGTACAAACTTATTTCAGCATGACAGTGCATCTATGGATTATATATCATTGGGATTAATTGGAACCTCACTAAGACCACTTTCATGTTACAAAATATTAACAGCAAGGGGAGAAAAAAATGTATGATTTAATGTTTAAAAAGACCATGTGTGTAATTGGTCAGGTGCCCAATAACAACTGGCAATAAAGTGTAACTGAACAAAGTCAACAGTGGAAAGTGATGAGTAGGATAGATGTGTGGATGGATAGATGGAAGAATGGATGGATTTGTGGATGGATGCATTAATGAGACTATTAGATAGAAATAAAAATTGCATGAATGTGAGTAAACATATTTATTATTAATAAAAATTAAAAAAGAAACATTGAAGAAAGATCACTTAAATATCCAGAGTTATGGTATATAAATCTTACTGTATATTCCCTGTTTTGAATGTAAGGTCTTGGTAAACATTGGCAGCCATTTCGATCCTGCACGGAGCATCTTCCAGGCACCTAGAAAAGGGGTGTACAGCTTCAGCTTCCATGTGGTTAAAGTATACAATAGACAGACGATACAGGTAAAGTAGTTTTATCTAAGTGAGATCTACATCAGAGTGTAAAAGAGTGTCATTCATTTTCCAAGATACATTTTCACTTGACACAATCGTCTCTTCAGCGAGTCTTCCAACTAGTGTCTCAACATAAATGTATGCTCAATGTCTGTTTCAATTCTACACTTTTTCTGCACAGTTAAGAAATTTCCCATTCATTATTATTTAAACGTGACTCCATTTGCAGTTTGACACATTCAACTGGAAAGTATGCACCCTATTTACATCTAACTCTACCCATCTGTCCTGCCAGGTAAGCTTGGTGTTGAATGGTTGGCCAGTGATCTCAGCTTTTGCAGGGGACCAGGATGTGACACGTGAAGCAGCAACCAATGCAGGACTGGTTACCATGGAGAGAGGAGACAAGGCCTACCTCAAACTTGAGCGAGGAAACCTGATGGGTGGCTGGAAGTATTCAACCTTTTCTGGGTTTCTTGTTTTTCCTTTATAGAAGGATTTTTTTTTTTTTAAACTGTTCATACACTTAAATTTTCTTTTTTCATTTGTCTGTTTTGTGCTGCTGATTTTAGTAACTTTTTGTCGTCATCATCATGATCAGATGATTTGCTTCAGAGGATGTGAATGTCATCCGAAACAACTCGGATAAAGACGAGAAGGCAGTGGGAAAAATAGTGAGCAACATCCTGATGTGGGCATTTTCATAAGATCAAAGTGTAAATGGTTGCAGATGGATACATGGCCACATACTCATTTCTATTTAATATTACCAGTGCCATCTGTTAATCTGGCAAAACAGGTCAGCCAAATAAAAAAGACTGCTCTCTTTGCCAAGAGACTGCAGGTCCCCCTGTAACCCTGTGATTATACATTGAAGGCTTGGTGTTTTATTTAGTTTTTATGTAAATTACATGTCCCATTTCATAGGAACTAAATGTATATGTATATATATATGTATATAAGTAAGTATTGGATGTCATCATTGACTGTCCTGTTGTATAATTAAAAACTCTTCAGATCATTTTGATTTGCCTGATATACATTTTTAAGCCTCAGTATACTTACAGCTGTTTGTTTCTGCATAATCAGGAAGAGCCCTCATCCCTAGCCGTTAGTGTTGTTGAAAGTACTGCAATATTAAGTATAATTGAGGGATGATGCTGATCATGCGGTTCCACATCCATGAAATTCCGGTGACAGATGGGGGAGTTGGCGGATAGTTACTTGGGGTTGCCAGAATCCCGCTGATTACACAATGCACGCTGTCATTGTTTATTAGTGTCAGAGTTCCATGTCTCTATAGGATATTTGTACTAAGGAGGACATTTTTCATATACTTTAAAAATAATTATACTGCAGCACTGTTGAATTTTAAAATTGCAGCACATGCATTAATTTATTATTAATTAATGTCCTCTACATCTGCCTCTTTCACACCAACTACCTGCATGTCTTCCCTCACCACAACCTTAAACCTCCTCCTTGATCTTCCTCTTTTCCTCCTTCCTGGTAGCTCCATTCTCATCCTTCTTCGACCGATATACCCCATGTCCCTCCTCTGCACATGTTCAAACCATCTCAATATTACCTCCCTCACCTTGTCTCCAAAACGTCCTACATGCACGGTCCCTCCAATATACTCTTTTTTTAATCCTGTCCATCTTCGTCACTTCTAATGAAAATCTTAACATCTTCAGCTCTGCTACCTCCAGCTCCACCTCCCGTTTTTCACTCTCACAGATATCCTTCTATCACAAATCACTCCTGCTATCACTCTTCTCCACCCACTCCACCCTGCCTGCACTCTTTTCTTCACTTCTCCAACACACCATTACTTTGCACTGTTGACCCCAGGTACCTGAACTCCTCCACCTTCTCCACCTCTTCTCCCTGCAACTGCACCACTCCACTGCCCTTCCTCTCATTCACACATGTACTCTGTCTTCCTTCTACTGACTTTCATTCCCCTTCTCAATACTCTCACTACAAATCACAAGATCATCTAATCTAATAAACTAATAGTTATAATAAATTTGGCTTTATTGATAAGCTGTTTTTTTTTAAGTGTGTTTGCAAGTTAAATTCAGTCATTCATAAATAAATTCAACATTTGCAAAAGTATAAAAGAAATAACTTACTTCAGGCCATTCTAATACAAAAAATCTTTAATTTGGGGGCGTTACTGGTGGTATCACACCACCATGGCATGGATAATTACCCTATTACAATAATACTCTTTACACTGGAAATACAAACCAAGGGTTTACAGCATAGAGATGAGAAGTGGAGAGAAGTATTATATTTCAGTATAATTTGATAAATCACTGAAATGTACAAAAGCAGCAGATTTTACAAAGCCATAGCAGCAGTACCATACAGTACTATAGCAGTACAAAGTACCTTATACCCGGGTACCAATACATTGGACATATTAAAGACCAATTTAAATCATAAAGTTATAATAACGAACAGAACATGGAACATCCACCTACTAAAACACTTTGCAATGTGCATTTTCATGTATGACTACACAGGTTTTGAGTAAAAAAAAAAAAAAAAGAAGGAAATTATGGCTAATAAAAAGGGGAAATGAGCAATAGCTCCAAAAAAAAAAGTTAACTAAATGTATATTTGGCTCTGTAAGTCTTCAAGGACAATTGCTACCGTCTGATCCAACCAGTGAAACACTGGATGAAGTAGAAAATCCCAACAGAAAATTTTAGGGTTGGTCATTGGGGGGGTTTCTGCTGTTGTTTGGAAGATGGCTGTGTGACTGAGGGTGCTGTTGGGTGTCTCTGGCGCTGTCTTGTTCCTTGTACATTCATGTAGTTGTTGTCACCAATCTGTACTCCTGTGACATTAGATAAGCAGATGCTCACATTGCCTGAGAGGAAGGAAAAAGAGAAGAATCAAGGAAGTCTGTAATTTTACGACTTACTGTTTTTGGTTCCTGTTTTACGGCAAAAGAAAAAGTTTATGAAATATTTTAGAATACACTTACTTGGAATTGAGAATTGCCGCTGGAAAGAAAGTAAAAAGAAAAATTATTTATGTTGAAATTGTGTATTTTAGTATGAGAGCAATAGTAAATAAATAAAACAATGCAGGTCAAAAAGATTTAGTTTCAAACCTGTGCATTTGGTGGCCTAAATTGGGCAGGTGGAGCTCTTGCTGGCTTACAATACATTCCTGGTAATTTTGGAGAACCTGAGTGAGAAAATGAACCTGCCCATGAAGAAAAAAAAAGAAAGAAATAGTAGATAAAGACAAAACTTTGTCCGTCAGACTATTTAAAATCCAGACAAAACACTTTTGCGCCAGATAACTATAGAAGTTATGAATTCACACTGGCAATTACATACATAATGCAATGTATAACTGCAGAAAGCTTATCACATTAACTGTAATTCAACAATTTCTCATTTACCAGTTACCAGTTGTGATTTACCCACTTGGAAGTGGCAACAAAATGTACAAACATTTTTATGTCCAAAAAAAATAATAAAAAATGTTTAAAAAAAAGTCATGGTTTAAAATGACATATAATCTTTCAATCAGTAGCAACAAACTTATGGTGTTATGGGATCCATGACACTTTTATACTTTTATTTTTATAAAACACTTTTGTTTTTACCTGCTCCGCTGGGTGTAGGTTTAGGATCCATTTCCTAAAACATATATTAATTAACAAAGTATATTTAGAGATCTCATTAAAACACATTACAACAACATATTTATTGCTTTTCTGAAGTTGTTTTAGCAATAAATACCTGTGTGGAAGTTTTCACTGAAGAATCAGTTTGCTTTTTCAGCCCTTTTTTAAAAGGAAAAAATTAGATGGAAAAAAATAATGTGAATTAATCACTCAAAGTCGAAATAAAGAAAAAGTGATTTAAGTGCAATGTAGAGAAAAAATCCATATTTAAAAATATATTCCTTGCAGTCCATTAATCAAATGTAAAAGTACACAATTTGGAGGTATGCATAAAGATGGCCAATGAATTATTACCTAACTTATAGTGGCTGTAAAAAATAAATTACATAGCATTCTGCAAATTGGATCAAATACAGTAGAGTAAATGCTAATCGATAAATGTATAGCATAAAATGTACCATTATTTGTTTGAGGGTTTATAGAGAGTGATGCAAAACTGGAACTCAAATTGTCTTTATTGTCCTTTAGGAAAGAAAGAGGAGAAATAGAATAGAATGTGTGAGTTGAAAAGCCTATTATACCATACCACATAAATATGAAGAATAAATTAAATAGGCAATACAATAATGCAATGAAAATAATAACACTACATTCAATTGCAAATTATTAATAGGAATCCTGTGGTATTAGGATTGAACTGAAATTGTAAAGTTTTGTACCAGTTTTTTCAGAATGGTGTGGACGGCATCAGGCACATGTTGTTTGTGCATCTCGTACACGTTATTTGTGATTTCAATACAATCTGAAAACAGTGTGGAATAAGCATAAATAAACAGCTTGAAAATAAAGAATGATATATCAGGATATTAGTATGTTAAGATGCTTGAATGCAGACTAACCCAACTAATACAAAAGGATGAAGGTGGGATGCAAGCGGTACACAGTAAAGGCATAGAATCTTACCTATGAATGTGGGTCTGATTTTGGAATTATGGTCCCAACATTTCTGCATCAAATCAATTATCCTGCTGAGTCCATCTGCCTGGCTTTTTTCTATACAGCTCGTATCAGGCCTGTCACCTTCACGGACACGAAACCGCACCAAACTAGAAAAGTTATCTGAGAGAGAAAGGGAATGAGGTAGTGGGAATCTAATAAAGCAAATAAAAACATGAATTCTGTATTATTGTGTATTTGTAACTAATCTGCAGTTAGAGAATGCACTGGAGTCTCACCGAGGTACGGCTGCTTTCCCGTGACGACGGACCACACCAATATGCCGTAGCTGAGACAATATTCGGAAAGAAACCAGCATTATTATTAAATGCACTGAACACATAAACGTCATGAATAGACCCAAAGCTTTAACTGAAAAATCTTTTTACCTGTAAACATCAGAAGCAAAGTCAGGGAGATACTGAGTGGAATGAAATGCTTCTGGGGGCATGTAGCTGGTGGTCCCAGCTGCATCCCTATCGTTCTCTTCAATCGATTTTGAGGTACTTTTAGATATTTTGGCCAGACCAAAATCTGTGAGCTGGAGTAAAACAAGACTATAAACAGAGAGACTACTCAGAGATGCACTATATTGCAAAAAGTCTTCGCTCATCTGTTTTCACGTGCAAATGAACGTGAGTAACATCTGATTCTTAATCCAGAGGGTTTAATATGATGTTGGCCTTTTGCAGCTTTAACAGCTTCAACTCTTCTGGAAATTTTTGATCGTTCTTCCATAAGCACATTTGTGAGGTCAGACAGTGATGTTGGACGAGAAGGCCTGGATCGCAGTCGCCGATATTATTCATCCCAAAGGTCCATGAATAATCGGGTTGAGGTCAGGAATCGGTGTAGGCCAGTCAAGTTCTCACTCATCCATGTCTTAATGGTCCTTGCTTTGTGCACTGGTGCGCAGTCATGTAGGAACAGGAACGCGTCGTCCCCAAACTGTTCCCACAAAGTTGGGAGCATGAAATTGTCCAAAATGTCTTGGTATGCTATAGCACAAAGAGTATCTTTCACTGGAACTAAGGGGCTAAGCCCAACTCCTGAAAGACAACCCCACATAATCGCTCTCCATCAAACTTTACACTTGGCACAATGCAGTCAGACAAATACTGTTCTCCTGGCATCCATCGGATTGCCAGACAGTGAAGCGTGATTCGTCACTCCAGAGAACACGTCTCCACTGCTCTAAAGTCCAGGGGTGACGTGCTTTACACTACTGCATCCGATGCTTTGCATTGCACTTAGTAATGTAAGGCTTAGATGCAGCTGCTCGACCATTAAAACACATTCCATGAAGCTCTCTACGCACTGTTCTTCAGCTAATCTAAAGGCCACATGGAGGTCTTTAGCTATTAACTCTGCAGAAAGTTGGTGACCTCTGTGCACTGTGTGTCTCAGCATTCACTGACCCGCTCTGGGATTTTACGTGGCCGAACATTTTGTGTGTGAGTTGCTGTCGTTCCCAATCGCTTCCACTTTGTTATACCACTAACAGTTGACTGTGGAATATTTAGTACACAGTACCACGCTGGAATTCACTGAGATCCTAAAAGTGACCCATTCTTTCACAAATGTTTGTAAAAGCGGTCTGCATGCCCAGGTGCTTCATTTTATAAACCTGTAACCATAGAAGTGACTGGAACACCTTAATTCAATGATTTTGATGAGTGAGCGGATACTTTTTGCAATATAGTGCATCAGACTGATTTTTTCTCCTTAACAACTCATTAGCCATAAATAAACATTTTCATTGTGTCTCTAACCTTGGCATTTAGACTGTCATCCAGTAACACATTGCTGGGTTTCAGGTCCAGGTGCAGAAGAGGTGGATCCAACTGGTGAAGGAAATTCATTCCCAAAGCGATCTGGTTGATAATGCGGAAAGCAAGTGGCCAGGGTGGGCATTCTTTCAAAGCAAGCTGGAGGTCCATCAGAGATCCTCTCTCCATGTATTCCATGACTAAACCCATCTGAAAGGCAGACTTGTCTTTTTGATCTTGACTTTTGTAAACGCCCAGAATTCTCAGCACATTGGGGTTGCCGCCATGACGCATCAAGTCTGCCTCTTGGAGGAGAGAGGAGTTGGAGCTAGGGAAGAAAAAGAAACACTGATTATTCCTCACCTCACACTTTGTTATTGCACGGACTGTTTACACAAATCTTTGCTCATTTGCCTACTGCTCTTTTTTGTATTGCTGCTTACCATAAACTTATCACCACTTTACATATACCTGTTCTCTGTTTATAGGTATAGCAATATTATTATGCTCACCGCTTACATCCTTCTGTAAATCTCTGTGTATAGTAATAGGCATCTGTATAGCATGTTCATAATACATATATATATTCATCTGTATATTATTGTTCATAGTACATATATATTCATCTGTAATTATATTTATAGTACATATATACAGATGAGTACATATATATACTCATCTGTATATTGTTTTCAGTACATATATATTCATCTGTATACTACATTTATAGTACATATTCAACTTTCTTATCAGGGAAAAACAAGGAAAAGTCAATTAAATCTACATGCATTTATCACTACCTGTTTTACCTTTACAAAGTTATGTTTTAGAACATAATAACAGACATATATGACATATACTTCCTAGAAGTGTTCGCTACCGTAGTATTGTATTTGGATGCATCACTGTGTTGGTAACATTAAGGGAAGACATGGATATGGAGTACCTTAAAAAATTATTTATGGTGCATTTTTGGACTTTGAGGACCAATCATGTGTTTGGATTAAAAGATAAAGGTGGGAAGAATTTAGCTTTGATAGTTCCTCTCGAATGGTACATTAGAAAGTGGAACATGATGAGACAATATAGTATATTCACCCATCAGTAGAGTGTAATAATTTGATAGCAACGTCCATCCCCCATTTTTTATGTTTCGCCTTATAGATTTTTCCAAATCCACCAGACCCAATCAGCTTCCAGGGCTCCAGACAGTCATCATAAATGAAAGGAGGCAGGGAGCAGCTGGCCAGGTCCATGTATCTGCATTAATATAAAAACAAACGTAAATCTGGTTATTTTCAGGTGTTGTTGAAGATTTGGCAACGTTTTAATTTAGTTAAGAATCTTTATTTCAAAAAGGGACATGCGAAGACCCTTTTTATATTGATGTCAGTGACTACTATGGAAAATGATAGAAAAATTATGTAAAAATCTATAAGACTGTTGGCTCTGTAATTATACTCTGCACAATGACAAAAAAAAGGTCTAATCAAGGTTTGAAGTTTGAATTAATTATTAATTTGTTTATTATTAATTATATATATTTTTTACAATATTAAGTTATGAGTGGACAAAACAGGTTTGGTTAAGGCACCATTAATTTGTAAAGCCTGATAGTCACGATCTTGACACTCGTGACATCAATAGTTCGCGACTTTTCATTTCGAACCGGACCGAGCGTAACTCACGAAAAAATCTGATCATTTTCTAGAAGCCGTGAGTGGCTCGAAAGCTCGGAGTAACATTTCAAAACAAAAAGTTTGTACTAATAAATTACATACAAATTTTGACAATCTATTTTATTATTGTATTATTCATTTGAAGTAGTAAATAAAACATTTATGACAAGTAATTTACAGTTTTTTTTAAGTTTACACAACATGTACAATTCCCCTTAAAAAGGGATCCATCAAAAGGAGAGTCAAAACCTTGCTATTTTGTTACTCGCGAGAGGTCATAGAACGTCACCCCCCTGCGAGTATTGAGGTTGCGCTGTATTTTCTTAACACCAAATTTTATTGTCATTTTGGCATATCTCAGCTTGTCGAAGTGCAGAGTCAGCTATGACGCGGTGGAGCGGAAAAGGTTAAGAGCCTTACTCAAGGCCGATGCTCAAGGTGGCAGCTTGGCAGTGCTGGGGTTTGAACCTTGACCTTATGACCAGTAGCACATCCTCTTTAATATTTATTTGTTTGCTTATTTGTTTTTTTATTTTATGTATTAGCCCTTACGAAACCTTTATGTCTATTTCCTATAATACCACTGCTATGTTACAACAGATGTTTTTGTAAATACAACAATAGTGGCTTTGTGCTGCACCAAAAAAAAAATTCTTTTTTATTAGATTAGAATATTCAAATCTGGTTTAGTCCAGTCTGGAGTAGTCACAGTCTAATCTAAAAGATTGTAACTCAGAATTTCTGTGCTGGAAAACGTCTCAACATAACAGTTCCTAGTAAAAAAAAAAAATTCAGGAAGCGCACAAACGTCACAAAACGAGACCATTGCCTACACCGCCGATGATAAATATCTTCTCTACTCTAAAAGAACAAAATAAAAACATCAGACTTTCACGTTTTGCTATGCAAACAATCATGACGCTGTTATGATTATGCACATTGTCCCATGTCGTCATTTGGTGACATCTACAGCAACTTTTTTGTTTTGTTCAAGTTGGATGAAATACTTTCCCCTTAAAAAGAGGTTGAAGGAGAATGGCAGTGATATCAACCTCCAAAGTTACAGCTCTTAACTTGTTATTAAGGTTTGAATTCAGGGTAATCATGGATTGCAACTAACCAAATTCAACTTACCAGGCTGGTGAGAAAAATCTAGAATGGCTCTTGAGAAAAATCTCAGTAAAGCTGAAGCTTGAAAGTTATGGAGCTCTGAGTTCATTAGGCAGGAGCTGCTGAGTTAAAAGTGGACATACTGAAATGGCGACAAAAACACACCAACCCTGTAAGAAGTGCTGTTCTTTCACTTCCTTATAGGAAGAGAGAAGCTCGAAGCTCCAGTGCAATGCCACTGTCTGTCCTCAGAGGGCTGTCTGCTCTACTGTACCTGCTCTACCTGCTCTACCTGGACTACTTGTAAACACAACACCCTTCACATGCAAGACTCATACATGCAATACAACTTACCATAAAACGACATGAAGTTAGACGAGTTGATGGAAAGTCAAGAATAAGATGTTCAGCTGCAGAACTTTTTCGCGCATGCGCACGCGTGTATCTCTTTCCGCTTCCAACATACATAAAACGAAATTTCTTTTTTTTTTTTTTTTCGCTGTGTTATTTGACGTCATCGGAATTTCCCAAGCGACCTGTCTACAGTAGAGGCGCACGAGGTTTAGAGACAGTCGGACACACACGCTTTCTCTCGCCACGGGTGGTCGTCGTCGGTACCGTGGCGGCGGAGGGCGAAGGGCGGCGGAGGGCGGAGGGCGTCGTCTCGGGCGGTGGTACGACTTTCCACGCGGATTTGGACGCGAGCGGATCGGGATAACGAACGCGTTCGCGTGTTTACGGGTATTTACGGTAGTTCTTCTTCTTCACGCCTCCTCTGTGTTTCCCCCTATCTTTCCCCCCCATTCCCCCCCCCCACCCCGAGTTTCACATTTATCAACAAGAAGAAGCAGCACGTTAGAGAGGAGGACTTTCTCCAGTAGAGAAATACAAATATTTTCAGTTTTAAATATTTATTGAATATATAATAATAATTGATCACAATCATGACAACTTCGGTGGGAGTTAGACGGTAAACTTTGGATCCATATCGCCTTCTCTAAAGCCGGAAATCAGTTATTGCAAATATGCTGGAATCGAAACTTAAACTGGAAAACCAAAAGGTAAAGGGAGCGGATTAAAGTCCTGTAATCATGGTTAAAAATATATATATATAATAAGAATTGTTTACTACATTCTCCCTTATTAGTATTATTATTATTATTAATATCATTATTGTTGTTATTATTATTGGATTGACCTGTGACCTGTGTGCACCTTGCTTTTCTTTCCCCCATTTCCATGTCAACAATATAGTTGAAAATCATAATACTTTTTTTTTGTAATGTCTGGTTTATCTAAACCATTTGTTTTTTCATTTGGACATGTATATTTATTCATGAAAAACTCATCTATAGATTGAATAATCTTCTATATAGACCAAAAATACACTTCCAACATAGTTAACACAGCAGAAGGGCATTGAAAGGATCAATGTGATCATTATAATGTGTTCCTTTTTTTTAAATACGATTGTCTCTTTTGTTTTCTTCTTTATATGCACATGAACATGTACACACAGACAAGTAAATCCTGACTATTACCTACAATCCCATAATGGCTCTCTCAGCTGTCCCAGAATGGAGGGATAAGATGGCAGGAGAGCAGCAAGTGGAGGATGAGTTTACTTGCCCAGGTGTATTGCAAGGCCCTTTAATCAACCTGAAACCCACTGTGGATCGAGTGTTTGGTGTGACTTTAAAAATCTTTGGGGAAGACACCTCATATGACCCTGAGGATGGACAAATTTGGCTCCAGTTGAATGGAAGAAAAGAAGAAGTGGAGGCAGCAAAGGTGGGTTTGTTCTAGAGAGATGTGTGGTTGGACGGTTATGTCTTAAGATAATGTTAGTCATTGTTATATTTAAACCTTGTCTCATGGTATGTGTTGTTGGATTTCTATTCGTCTCAGCTTTTTATAAAGGGTTTTATGAGCCAGGAGGCTCAGAAGGAAGTTCAGTATCCGCATGTCCTACATTGTGTATTCTTCGGTGCCAGGGGATTGTTTACTGACTCCCTGATTAGAAATACTTCAGCACATATAGAGGTAAGTATGGTTAGAATTGGAAAATAAGTCTTCTTTTTTTTAAATTCACTATTAATCTATGCATTTACCTTTGTCTTAACTTTCCCCAGGTCGGCTCAGTAGGCTGTATCCTTATTTATGGGTTAGCTGAGCCTGTTGTGAAGGCCTACTCCCTAGTCGTAGACTTGATAGACAAGTACAAGGTTAGCCAATCACAAACCACTGACGCAGGACGCGAATCCATGGATTCTCGACGGACATTTAAATCTGTGGTGGAGAGACTGGAGGACAGTTACACTCTGGAACTGCTGGTCCTGCCAGTGATGGTTAAAGAAGTTCTTCTGGACTTAGTTAAGCAGTCAGGAACAGATCCAAATACTTTAGACAGAAGTGTAGTTTCAGCCGGAGCCACAAAACCCCTAAAACTCCAGGAGATGATGAATAGACTGATGCTCAGTGAATCTAAGGAAAAAAGCCTTGAGAATTTAAGGAGTACCACTGTTTCTTCAAGAGCAAATGGGACACCATTTCCTAACTTTCCAAATTATAAAATCAATAATACAGGAACACAGAATAATCAAATAGAGTCTCCAAGTCAATTCTTCCGCTGTTTGGGAGCAGGCCCAGAGCCCAGCCCAGCCCAGCAGGCCCAGCCCAGCAGGCCCATAGAGCCCAGGCCTGGTGCTGCAGGGGTAGACCTAAAGAACCAAAACACAGACATGCAAAAGTGGTCTGAAAGTAGAGCCCATGATATAAAGATGGAAACAGAGTCAAATCAGGAGGACCAACATGGAGAAAGTCTGCTGTCCACAACAAGCAGACAAGAAAATGAGCACCTTCTTAAATTCTTCACTGCTATGGGCTTTAATGATGAGGTGGTGTGCAGGGTTTTGGCCCGTACTGGACCCAGAGAACCTTCCCAGGTTCTTGACTTGATCCAGCAAGAGCAAGATAAAACAGTGATTCAAATCTTAAAGCAGGAAATGAATGGGACTCCAGGGGCCAGTGATGAGGATTTTGTCCTCGGTGTGATGAAGAAAGCAGCAGCCAGCTGTGGGTACACAGAAGACAAGGTGGCTGAGATTTACAGCAACATTCCTGAACTGAAACCGCATGAGTTGATCCTGGAACTTCAAAAAAAGGGCGAGAGTGAATCCACTGGGAAGAAAGACAGCAAGGGATTGAAAGCAGAAGAAGTAGTGGAGCAGCGGAGAAACGATCCCATTTCCATTCAGCGAGCCAAAGAAAGTCCTTTGAACGAAGAGAAGAAAACTGAAAAGACTGAAGGGAAAAGTGGAAGGACAGAAAAGACTGACAATCATAGAAGTGTAAACTTAGAAGGAGTAATTAAAACAAAGCAGAATGTTCAAGCACATGGAAGAGGAAGGCCATGTGTAGGGCTGAGGACACCAGCACACTTAACTGAGCCAGACAAGAACTTGGCAACCATTACACAAGATCCTCTGTCATCTTTTGAAAAACCGACCCCATTCCACACCATTTCACCTTCTGTTTGTGGACCTCCGCAGCCAACATACCCGTCCTCCATGCACCCCAATATGGCAGAAGAAAAAAAACTTGCTCCATTAGAGCCCACTCCCAGGTTTAAGCACAAACCTCCACCAACCAAAGCAGCTGCAGTCATCACCGGACAACAACGCTTCTTGGAAGGCCTCGTGACACCCTTTGTCCTCCAGCTGAAGGATGGCCATTGTGACCCGGGGCTGCGACAGATCATCATAGATGGGAGCAATGTTGCCATGACGTAAGAAAACTGTTACAGACAGCAATGATTGTCGCTGAATGAGAGTAGTCTGATATATGACATAATTTCTCATTAGAGCAAATTGTTTTTACAGCTATTGCATATATATATATATATATATCATGTATATTATCAATTATAAATATTGATTCTATGTTTTACTCGTCCCAAGGCATGGTTTGGGAATATTTTTCTCCTGTCGAGGCATTGCCCTGGCTGTAGAGTACTTTTGGAACCAAGGTCATCGAAAAATCACAGCACTTGTTCCCCAATGGAGACAGAAGAAAGACTCAAAAATTAAAGGTAATTACTATGTAAAAGATGTGGGTTTTTTTCTAGTTTAAAAAAACTAGCTTGTGTGTGTTCACTCTATATTCTCTATTAAAGAGCAGCACTTTATGGCACAACTACAGGATCTTGGTCTCCTCTCATATACCCCATCTAGAGAATTTGAAGGACAAAGGATAAATTCCTATGATGACAGGTATATATACACCCACATATCTCTGTGCACAATTTATTTTACTTCTTTCTTTCAACTGATGTTCAGCAAGTCATCACAGTCTTGTTAGCATATCGTTTTGTTATAAAATATCGACAGTTAAAAAATTCTTCCCAAAAAGATCATAGGTCATCTGGATGAGACTAAAAGTGTACATTGGCCCTGTGATCCCACATCAAACAAAGGCACATGAACTTTATATTTGATAGGAAATGTTGAAAACAGATACAAGCACAATGCTTGAGTAGTGTAAAAAAAATCTCTAGTTAAATCCAGTTATATTTTATTGCCATTTGTATCCCTTTTTTGCCAATTTGGCCTGTCATAGTACAAATAGTTTCAACATCATCATACAACAAATACCCCACTAAACTATTCATACACAATTCTTTCAGATTTATGCTGCAGCTTGCAATGCAGACAGATGGAGTGATTGTAACGAATGACAACATGAGAGACCTTGTGGATGTGTCAGTTGGATGGAAAGAAATCATCAAGAAAAGGTGAACTACAACTTTTAAGAGCCAGAGACCAAAGACTGGTTCATACATCGGTATAGGGCTAAATATTAGCCTGTTTTTTTGTTTTCTACTTTACAATTTTTTATGTTGTGAACTTCTTCTATTGTTGCATCTGCTATGAGTTACAACTCCACCTCATCAAATCTAAATATATGTACACACTGTGATGCCTATACATCAGTAACGAACCGTGCTTTTGGTACCTGGGCCTTCAGTAAGGACTTGTCTAACTTAATCCACCTCTTAATGCCACCACTATTACATCGCATTCATAGAAACCATCAATACTATACAAAAACGCAATCCAACAACACGTGGCATTACAGAGAAAGAGGTATTTCACATATGAAGGGTGAAATTTTACTAAAACAAGCTCCAAACTTCTACACTACAACCGCAACTGTGCACCTACATCATCTGGAGCAGTTCAGAATTAATATTTGTCTAATAACATGACAAAAACATAAAACCTTTAATAAAATACAACCTACTCAGCAGAGACTTATAATCTGCACCGCTCCCCAGAGGGTGTAAGACAGTGCTACCACTCATATTCACTGGTTTGAAAGTGGAGAACAAACCCTTTCTCAGGCTGAAACAAGCTAGCTAGCTTTGGGTTTGGCCGACCTCCTCACAATGTCTAGCTTTTCTTCTAAATGGATTTTTAAGTATGTCCGAGACCAAATCAATTTCTCTTCCTCTGTAAGCATAAAAAAGTCTAACTCAGATTAATGTGTGCAGCGCTATACATGTTTTTTTGCCAGTCGAACTTGGCTGTAACAGTTTCCCTCTGACCAACCAATCAGAGGACGGAAAAATGCTGACACTATTCTGGTCCAGATAGCCGCCCTGTGAGGCAAATTTAAATCTGATTGGTTAAAGAAACAGACTCATTTCTCATTGAGACTAAGATAAAAAAAAAAGGCCAGCAGTACAGACTTTAAAGGCCCTGAGCAGATTAGATTGACATGGCAACACATATAGGCTGAAATCTGATTGAACACAAAATCTAAATGTAGGTCAGTGCTTCTGATAGTGTTTAGGCCAGCAGAGAAGGGTTTGCTGGCTCTGACTGCCCACCACTGATATACAGTATTACTGGTAGCAGGAAAGTTACTCAGACAGTTGTTTACCCTGTGCATTTCTTTAATTTTTGTTTTTTGTTTTAGCTCCTTACATTTATTTTTGTACTCAAACTTTCACTTTATCTTTTATTTAATCCCACTTCTTTTATCATTTATATTATACTACTTGAAGCCACATTATTATTGTTATTGTTGTTTTTGTTGTTGTTGTTGTTAGAAAATATTATTATTGTTGTTGTTGATAAGGAAATGTTTATATAATTTAAATACTAGGTCATATATATACACCAGGCATTTCGATTTCTATATTTTTTATATAAATATACAAATACATCTCTGCAGGTTGCTCCAGTATGTGTTTGCAGGTGATCTCTTTATGGTCCCGGATGATCCTCTGGGCCGAAGTGGACCCCACATTAAGGACTTTTTAAGGACCCAGAACAGGTTTGTGCATGAATGGATGTCAAAACTCAGGGAATAAACGAACATACAAACATATATTAAAAGAATTGTGAAAGCCTGATATTTACTCTCACTCTCTCTCTCTCTCTCTCTCTCTCTCTCTCTCTCTCTCTCTCTCTCTCTCTCTCTCTCTCTCATGCACACACAAACACACACACACACCTACATACACATTGTCTCTTTTTATCTTTACTCAGGCCCCCTGCTGCAGGCAGTCACACATTTGCTGGTACAGCCTCAAATTTCCCCCAACCCTCACCTCAACCCAGAGCTCAAACAGAAGTGCTGAAGTACCGTGAACGGACACCCGGGGGCGCAAACAAAGCTCACAGGTCAGCCAGAGGTCATTCTCAGGACAGAAAGGAGATGGCTAGGTCAGCAGAGGAGACGCTCAGGCTGAAACAGGATTTAGTGAATATTTTTCCAGGGCAGGACAGCGTGATTACAATGGCCTTACAGTGCTACCCAACCATTAAAGACATCAACCAGTTGTCGTTTTTCATTCTGGAACATGGAAACACAGCGCAGTAGAAGTCCATGAATGTGAGACTGACTCAGTAACAAAACCATGAAATCAGAGTATTGATGAATCAAGTCCTGTATTCCTGTATTTGAACTGGATGAGGAAGCAATGAAACTGATCTTGACATCGAAACCAAAGTTTGGGTTCTTAATTTAAATTAGGTGTCTATTTACAGGCAAATATTTAGAAAAAACAGTACAATACAATTTAATCTTGTATTTTTTTTTAAAGCTATTTCTATTTAAATGATGTTCCACTGATTTGATCGACAGATGAATTGATATTTTTATCAGAGTTTTTATATAAGGTATATTTTATTTTGATTGTCCAATGCTGCATATTGTAGTCATTTTAATTGACCTTAAAGAACAATTGTACCAGCCGATGTTTCAATGTGAAATGTTGTGAAAAGCCTAGCAATAAAAGTTCAATTGTTTCAAAAGCATCATGGACCTGTGCTCTTACATCTCTTTAAAAACAGTTACTAATTTTAGAATGCAACTAAAGAAGGAAATCATTTACACGTGTTGCATGTTTATAACATTGAATTGATAATAGCACAAAGTTAAATTTGCGATACTGAGAGCGTGTACTGTATAATAATGATTAGGATGGATTGAGGTAATTGGGGGGAAGAAAAGGTGGCTTTAGTCTATATGAAATGTCTCATGTTTCTCAAGTCTTTATAAATACGTAGGTTTCCCAAATCTATGCTAGTTAGTATAAAGTCTGTGCTGTGATTGTCAGTGGATTTGGGTGTGAATGTGTCCGTTTATAAGGTCTGACATCCCATCCAAGGACAATTCCGACCTAGTTTTTTCAACCATGACCAGGATAAAGCAGTTCAGAATATAAACGAAATGATCCAATTTTATTCGGCTTGCATGCTCATTTGCATATTCAAGTTAGTACACATACAGCATGTTCTCACAGCAAATTATAAAAAGAAAGTTTATAACTCCATGGTTATTAAATAAACATGGATAAACTGCTGAATTAGTTGAGACTTTCCTTCCAAAGATCAATTCAATACTGTATTCTTGAAAATATTAAATAAATATTGTTATGGTATTGGTCTTACCACTAGATGGCGCAAAAACAAACTACCAAATTTATTCACGTGACTGATTGAGTGAATCCAGGGTGTTTAAACAATAAAATACTTTTTATTGTAAGTTAATAAATTAGGTTATATGCAAGTTGTTCTAGAAAAGGGCATCTGCCAAATGCCATCAATGTAAAGTAAACAAATAAGTGCCAATCTAATACATGGCTCTTTACAAGTTCAACTACACATAAATTTCGCCTGTTTCTTCGAAGACGCTATTTGTCACAACAGTGTTGTGTAAAGATATATTTGACCAAATTGGTGTTTGGAAAAATTTTAGAAATTTTGTATTCTTAGTGCAGTGGTAGACATGGAACCTCTTCCTCATTGAGCAACAGTTAATTGAGTATGGGCTCCTTATTGAGTCTGGTTCCTCGTTAGGTTTCTTCCTCATACCATCTCGGGGAGTTTTTCCTTGTTAATGTTTCCACTGGCTTGCTCAAGAGGGATTAACTTTTACATTTTATAATATTTTCAGCTGTCTAAAGCTATACAAATACAATTGAAGTGAAGTGAGATGGCACACTAGCATTTATTCCATCTTAGCCAACATTACGGAGTTCATCTGAATGACTGATGCAGGCTGTGATGTATTTTAAGTGTATTAGGCTAAGGCAATAGTAATAAAATGCTTTATTTAAAAGCAAAATTATGTCCAAAGCTATTCTGTTGGCTTCTCATTTTAACAGGTGCCAGCTCCTCCCTAGGTGCCCAGCCTTCAATATGTCTGAACCAGTTCTTCCATTGCTGTCTAATACTGATGCTCACATGCCCACTGAAGGGGCTCCTGGCTGTAAAAGGGGCCAGAATGGTCACTCTGATCAGTTTGTAGCTACGCAGCACTATACGCTGTAATACCCTCTGCATTCTACCTCCTTTCTATCATAGTCAGCATGAACCTTTTCAGTTCTGCTATAACTTTTTAATGGGTTTGAACCAGATGGACTAGCTCTTGTTCTCTATGCACGTCAGTGAGCCTTGAGGGCACATGACCCTGCCACTGGTTAACCAGTTGTTCTTCTTCACACCTCTTTTTTTATTTTTTCCTGGTTCCAACGGATTTTCAAGAACTGACTGTTTACTTATTTAATAATGTGTTATGCCTAATGTAATCCCACCTTTTAAAAGGTGCCAGTGGAGCGAGATGATCAATTTGATTAAATTCGCCTGATAGTTGTTTTAATGCTATGGCTGATCAGTGTATATAAAAGACTAGGGAAGTGTGATTATTAAAAACATTTTTAATGTAAACTGACAACTTCTCTAAATCATGCCTTAAAATTAATAACTGTCTATGGCTTATTATCATTTTGTACGCAAAAGTATCACATGAAAAATAAATTGTATGTGAGATACTGTAGAAATAAGTCATTAGATGAAGTGCTATAAAAAGCCTTTAGTATAGGAATATTGTTGTTTCTTCGTGTCATATTGCCTCTGCTGAAAGTACAGTTGACTAATTCTGTCTGGCTCTTCTAAGGTAACTCCCCTGTGTGGTTTCCCTCTTACAAATCCAACCACCGTTTGAAAAGATCTGCCAAGCCTACTTGTATTCAGAAAATTCACCAGGCTTATTGTACTGTATTTAAAGTGTTGTTCAACTGGTTTGACGTGCTTGGGTGAGGAAAAATGGAACGGCAATTTATTTCTGGAGCATTCCTCTACATCAGGGTAACAAAGAAACAACAGTAAATGAAAAAGTCTGAGAACATGGAGCAAAGACGGCACTCGCAATAGGTGTGTTTACAAGGAAAGGTGTATTTGACAGGTAAATGTGCCTTTTTTTTGCCTTTGACAAGATTTTTCTTTCAGATAACTCAGGCTGCCACATTCTTAAAGCTGGGGGGCAAATTATATCAGATAAGACATTGTTTTGGTGAGATAAGATACATCTGTGCGATTAGCTACAGACAGACTGAAATAATTTTCTATTTTAATTTACTTTCTGATGTTACTTTTCTTTCTGTTGTTAAAGAATGTTAGGGTGTATTACAAATTTCTCTGTACAAAAAGTTAATTGATATCGGCTCATATTACAGCATGGTTAAACTACTGTAACTTTAATGCTGGTGTTTTATTAAACTACCTTGTAGCAGCTACACTTTTAACAAGGACCAAAAAGAGGGATCCCAATTCCCCTTATGTGTAAGCTCTTTCTTGGTTTCCTGTTAAGATTGTACAAATGTTTTTATTTTTTTTTTTATTTTTTTTTTTTTTATGTGTATAAATTCTTTATGGTCTTGCTCCTCACACACCATTGACATCCTCCTCTCTTGCTCTCCTACCAGAAAGCAAAACTTCTTGTAATCAACTTCACTTGTTTCTTACACGTTTACTGTAGTTTATCCTAAAAGTCTGAAATAAATTCTATAAGAACTTAAATTTTATATGAAGTCCATTCCATCTTTAGCCGTCTTTTGAAGCATATTTTCTCCATCTTTTAACGTGTCTTGTAAACCCTATTTTTGATTATTTGTCTTATAATTATATTTAAGCTAATGCTATATGATTTTATGTATAGCAAGTTGGATTTGTTTTTTTAAATTGACCTGAATTAAAATTAAGTCATCAGAAGTTTGAAACATTGAATTTGGCATTAAATATTGAACAATAAACAACAGATTACAACAATATATTTATATATTTTTATTATATATTTTTTGTTTATATGTCTGTCTTGACTGTACTCTGTTTTACTTTAATTTTGACCCAACATATGTCCATAATAATATGAAACCATAAAAGTCAATCAAAAACATTAGCATAGTTAACAGCTGAATATGAAGTAAATAAACTCCAGTATTACTGTACTCCAGGACTTCAGTAGAATATGCAAAAAATGTATTGTAAAAAAATACCATCAATCATAAAATGAATCCGAATTCTGTTTAAATATATAAATATAAAAACTCACTCAAGGAATTGTGTGAGCGCAAAATCAAAGCACTTTCTAATAAACTATCAGCGTTTCCAAATTTGAAACAGTGATTGAACTTGTGGTTTAAACTGTATTACATATTAGTATTAATAACTGTGAAGTGTCAACAATTAGGAAAGAACCTGGAATGGATTGTGTGTTTCTTTACATTGTCTTTACATGTTCAAAATACACATACCCCATGTTCTTTATGGTTTATATTTTACTGAATTTTATGTGCACGACTTAATATATACATTTCAGTTCTGTTTTTGGGCACCTGGACTACCTGACTTACAAATGGTTAGGCAGTAATGGTTTGTGTCATTGACAAGCCTGATGATGTAAAAAAAGAGGAAGCATGGAGGAATAAAGGAGGAGCATGATAAAGGAGGGATATGATGAACTGAGAGAAAGAGGGAACAGACTAGAGAGTGGGTGGAAGAGGAAAAACAGAGATGTATGTATCTATCGCGAGCACAGAGATAGGGTAAGGAGAAGAGCTTGGTAGAAAGACGTGAGAGAGACAGGGAATGAAAATAAATAAAGACCAATGAACATGGGCAAAGGAAAATCAAAGGTAATGCCATACAATTATTCACTTATTGATTCAATGTATTTTTAGCACGGTCAGGTGTTGACTATGTCTCTCTAAAATTGTCTCTTTGCAAGAGCAGAAATTATTTATTAACTATTCGTCATGCGACCAGTTTAATTCTTTTACGTCTGGTTGCTGAATTTAGCAGTGTTTTGGATCATATCGGAGTGACATGTTTCTCTCTGGGTTCTTGTTACTTCTAGGCCTTTGTATTGATGTTTGAAGGGGAAGCAAAGGTTCAGCATTAGATTCATTGTTATCACTGGTCAATTTGAAATACAGGAAATACCTATTATAGGTTTACAGCAATGACTAGAAGCTTCTAATAGCCACATAACCAGGCCTGTTCTTTGAAATGAGAAAGGAGAGGAAGCTTATAACTGCTTTATTGTATATTTTAGCCAATATTAGTTATTCAAATGTATGCTAAGTTTTATATAACTTTATGCTATCAAATCTAAAAACATTTTATCATTATTCAATAATTCAATTTCTAAAATAGATTACATTTAAAGCATATGGCAGATGGCGTTCTTCAGATCAACTTCCAATTATCTTGTTTATACATCTGAGCATTTGAGGGTTAAGGGACTTGTTTAAGAGCCCAGCGGTGACAGCTTGATGGTGCTACGATATAAACTCACAATCTACTTATCAGAAGTCCAACCAAGCAGCACTGAATACTAATTTTAAACCTAATTTTTGTATTTTGTAATTGTATATAAAAACTTTGTTATGCTTTAAAGCTGTAGGGTTGAATGTTTATTTTGTTTCCTAAAATCTACTATTGACCGAGTAGCAATATTAACATATCACCAAGAGCATTTGACCTTTTAGACATTTTTCTTTTGTTTAAGAAACATGTTGAGCAAAAACACTATACATTTTTTTTTCTATTTCCTCTAATTACCACATGGTAAAGAAATATATTGTTACGTGCATTGCATTTAATTGTCTCTCAACTAGATAGAGAATTGTCGAAAATGAAATTTGGTACTATATGTCCATGAGTACTATTATGCCGATGAAGAACTGATGACGATGTTGACGTCATTTTGTACTGTGGTTTTGAAAAAGTGTTTATTGAGATCAGCATGGTCTTAAAGTAAAAGGTCAACCTCTTTGTTCTGACTTTTAGCCATATTCAAAAGATTCAATACAAAGTGGAAACATAATATGACATGAATCATCCAGAGAATAAATTGATAAAGGGAACATTTACAAAATGTTTATTACATAATGCATAAGTTAAAAGGTAAAGAAAAATATGAGCGCACCATAAGTAGGTGCTGAATTAAACCATTTCACAAATTATCATAATTTAAACAATTCAATATATAAAGTAATAAATATTACTAGGTAATATTGTACATCCTCCACCAACCACTCACTTTATTAGAACATTTATATAACCATATTCATGTGGAAGTAGCACAATACAGATAAATGTCAAAAACATTAAAAAATTAATGTTCTTGTTAAGTTTGACTTTGAGGCTTGTATGTTGTTGGCAGGTGAACTGTTTTAAATATTTTGAAAACTGATGATCAACTGAAAACAACAAAACCAAAATCATCCAGTGAGGGTCAGATCTGTGGGCAGAAATTTTAAATCAGCTAAAAATAGAAATCTGAGGTTACAATAGACACAGTTTCATCATTGTTCTCCAATTATCCACTTTCAGACATTTTCCTTTGACCTTCCCCTCTCTGTGTGTCTCTCTCTCTCTCTCTCTCTCTCTCTCTCTCTCTCTCCATTTTTATTTTTACCTGTAGAAGTGTTCTCCATTTAAAAATATTTTTTTTCAACATAGTATTTCCTTAGAAGTTAATTAATGACCAGCTATTTGTACTGGTTCCAGTTGCTATTAACTGTGAATAGTGACTCAGAATTTGTATTCGTTTTGTAATAACCACTTCATTAACATGTATTCGTGAAATATGATGTTTTACCTAAATTCATCAGGATTTTCATAGCAAACAAAATAAAACAGTTAGTGTATATGGAATGGTTTCCAGATAGGTGAGTGTTTTATTAGCAGTAGAAGAGATGCTTTTAGAAAAAAAGGCAGGATGATTAAGTGAATAAACAAGCTAATTCAAGACTGCATTTCCCAGACATCTTTTAAGTCACTTATGATGCCCAAATGTGGAAGGAATCTAATTGGGTGAACAAGAATGCTTAAAAAACATATAAGTAAACAAACAAATAAATAAGTAAATGAATAAATAAGGGCATGTTCACTGGGCATCACTTTCTGGTTGTTTTTTAGCTGATTGTTGCAAATCTTGCCACAGGAAAAGGATCTTGTTTGCATCTTCCCAGTGAACACAAAGGATAGTGTGTGAGTTTTTGCATATGTGTCGAAATTAGTACCAAATTATATGCAAAGTCAGTGTACTGATAGTGTGTAGTTAACCAAACACCTACACATAGGTTTGTGTGTGAAGAACATTAATGCCATTGACAATTCTTCTTGTTGCTGGTTAGTTATCATGCAGTTCTCATTACAGAAACGCAAACATACTTTGTAGGTCAGTGGTTCTCCAGTTCTGGAGAACCGGAATCAAGGAATATTATGTTTCCCAAACTTTAGTATCAATGACAGGTAAGGGCTTACAGGTAAAATGGCACAGTTGTCCTTGGTTGTAAAATCCATTTTTTAAGGAATTCTGACTCATTTTTGGCAAACAGTTTAATTATAGTCAGGTTCACATTAAATCTGGAGCTTATCCCAGAAACAGTGGGAATGAGGCAGGAAAACACCCAGTCATATATACACTCACCTTAATACATAAACACAGTATAACTTTGACTGTCTTAGAAAGTAATTGGCAATAACATAATGATTTTTAAAATGATTGTTATTCTTGTTCTTTTTCTAACTATAGGAAAGCCTGAAGTGTCCCTATCCACGACTGGATTTGCCGTAGAAGACCAGTATGTGGTCTGCAGATTTTCATTTCATTTGGAAGTTAAGAGGACAACCTGGTGTTTCCTGATCATAGCCCAAACGACTGGATGATTTGACCATTCTGGCAATAATAGACTTTTTAAATGCAGCCTATTTATTATATCTGCACCTAACAAAGTGTTTGATATCCATTGAGCCATTATGCAGGATGACTCAGATGATGGCATTGGAATGAACACCGACACTCCAGAGGACTTGTCACACCAAAACGGGAATGTAAACCAAAAACAGAGTCAGCAAGATGGAACACAGAAAGACCACTATGCTTCGCAGGATGAGGAAAAACAACTCAATGGTAATGGAAACAGGCATCTCAACATTGAGCTAGGTATTGCTAAGACAGAGAACAGTCCAGAGCCTCTTCAAACATGCACATCTTTTAGGACGTCCAGTGCAACCCCGAATGGCTTTTCCAATGTAGAACGCAATAATATCAGGGCTCCTGGGAACTGCTTACAATCCCGCAGAACTAACCATGATTGTACAGAAGCAGAGCCTGAGGTCACTGGAGTACCTGAGAGTCAGAGTGGGAAAATCCGGCGCAGTGCTGCCACAGGTGCATCTCGCTTTTACCAGGCAGTCCGGCTGGGATTTCTGCAGTGCCTGGAGGACACACCATTTGTTGTACCAGGCCTGGTATTGATCATCATATTTTGTGTGACCCTCATCGTTGTCATTGCTGCTACTGAAAGAGTAAGTCAAAAAAATGAAGGAATTAATCTACTGATTCAGTCATCCATTTAATATCTTATACAATTTTAATGTAATATTCATACCGTACTCTTGATCTAGCTCTCTGTTGTGTGCAAAAGTTTTGTAGTAACATTTGACTTATATGACATGCATAAGCATTGACTGACAACTGATACAATGCAATATAAACACCTATTCTAATAAGCATCAGCTGTTATAAAGCCTTTAATTAATTTCGATGAACTTCACATAACAGCCCTAAGTCATGTGACCTGGATTTTTATTTGCATACGATTGTGTTATGAAGTTTTTTTATTGTGTAGGTTTGTGTAAACTCTGGCTTGTTACATGATTGTAACAATGTGACGTTTTAAACATCAGACCCAAATTCATTCAGTTTCACAAAAAAACATTGAAAAAAGTATTTATCACATTCAAACACTACATACAGGATACAGAAAATATACATCATATGATGCAAAGTCAGTTTTTTTCATTCTATCATAAAAATTGTTACTAATTTATTAGAAATAAATATTTATGCATCTTGTCATGTTTATGACTAAGCTGTTATTTCTTAAATTTAAACTGTATTAATCAAAACCTCAGTCAGCAGATGATTGATGGAATAAGCCTTTATACAGTAAAAGTTTGGGAAACAGGCAGGCAATGGAAAGAGTTGTGATACTTGTATTCCCTCCATTTATTGCTTTTAAAAAAAAAGAAATAAAAGCACACAATTCTGATGTTGTAGGTCTGTTTACAGATCATGATCATAGAGACCACTGCACCCATTGACTGTCTTTCTCACCAGACACTCAATGAAATGCAAACAGGTTATAAATACACTTAATTTTTGATCACCAGCAGGTGTAACCACTCACACATTACCCACTCATTCTCTGTAGATCATTACTATTACATGTCACTTGTCAATATTGGTGGTGGTCATGTAACAATATAAACGTTAGCTTTAAGAAAAGTTTTAGTGAATTTACTAAGTTTGTTCTTTTTTTCTACCTTTTATCTCTCTATAGCATATCAATGGTTATGTAGGAGCATTAGCAGTGGTGTGTGTTGTTCTCTGCCTTTATGTCCCGCTGTTGGTGTGTTTGCCATGTCTGCCCACCTTGCGCAGGTGTGAACAGATGCTTGCGCTCTCCATCTGGTTCACACTATTCATCATTGCCATTGTCTTCATCTTCACCGACAAAGTCGTCACAGCATGGGAACAAGTCAGTCTCATTTTTACCTGTTTCTTTAAATCGCTCTTTCACTAGCCAGCAAAATTATTATCAAGAGGATTAGTCAGATATCAGGAAGGCTGATAAGTTCAGAATAGCATGTGATAGACACATAACAATACCCTGTTTAACACAGTTTCCCGTACATGCATAACAATTGCAACAGCTTAAAAGTTTAATATATATGTTTATGGATAAGAATCTTAATATGATTTTCTTAAAATGATTATCAAATTTGTGCAAAATGAACAAAACCCATCTACATCCACCTTATTTGGATAGTAAAATTTTTAGGGATTTCTCTGTTTTTTTTTTGTTGGTTTTTTTTTCCAGTTTTTAATCAAATAATATAAGAAATAATACCATTGCATCATTTTGTGTGAAGAATTTGGTTAAATATGGTTTCAGAACACAATAGTAAAATACAAAAGTAGTTCCTACACCTGTAGCATACAAAAATGGAACTAAAGCAATATGCTAACAAATGTAACTAGCAGAAATAGAAAATAAATTAAAAAAAACTATACAGCCTCAAGGAATACTAGCAATAACTACTGTGCAACAACATCCTCTATTTACAGACTCAGTATATTACCTGATTGCTTAATTAAAGTCTTAAAGTGGATTTGCTTTATTTGAATGTATATGTCATTTAATCCCTGAAGAATCGACCTATTGCATGAAGTATACAATGTTTTTATGAAACACTATATAACCCATGTCTATATCTGTGTCTCACACTCTTTGTCTCTCTTAGGTGCCATTTTTTCTCTTTCTCTCTCTATCAGTATACACAATCTTGCCTCTTACTCTTTGGTGGGCTATTATCTTTGGAATCGGAGCCAGTTTGTGTCACATCATCATCATTAGCGTCATTGTGTCTGTCAGCAGCCCTAGGCCACGAGATGTGGAAGTGCAGGTAAGATACACGCACAGCCATAAAAGTACAGGAAAGTGTTCAGAGTCAAATGCAAAATTATTCAAATGAGCAACAGCTAGAAATTCACAGGCTAACCACAAAACTAAAACAGACACCGACAAACAACATTTAAGACACATATTTACATTTGATGCTGTTAGTTAACATCAACATTTGCATTCTATCTTATTTTCCATTCGGGCATATTTAAAAATGATGTTCAAAAGGGAATCTATTTTTCTCCTGTAATTCATTAGGCTATTCATTTGGTTTTATAAATCTGCAAAATATAATCAAAATGTACACGTGCATGTTTGTGCTTGTCAAAAGGATTAGCAGTTATAAAAACCCTTCTCTTTTTTTAGATCGTAGCAAATGCAGTGCTGTTTGTGTGTATCAATTGCGTGGGACTCTTTCACCTCTGGCTTACTGAGAATGCACGCAGAAAGTCCACCATCAGCCGAGAAGCCTTTAGCTACAACCGCTCCAAAAGAGCAACACAGAAGCGTGATCAGGTACACATAAACACACGCATACACACACATTGCAAGTGGCAGTATAAGAGATTAGTGTTGTGCAAAGTTCAAAATGTATTTGATCTGGTCAATGATCACTATGATTACAATGATCACAATGGGAGGGCTCAGTGGTTAAGGTATTGGGTTACTGATCGAAAGGTTGGGGGTTCAAGCCCCGATATCGCCACGCTGCTTTTTTTGGGCCCTTGCTGGAATATGTGAAGAGCGAATTTCACTGTGCTGTAATGTATATGTGACAAATAAAGGCTTTTCTATTCAACTATTAACTTAAACCGAAGAAGAAGAGAAAAACACAGATCATTTAAGTTCCCCCCCTTTCCACAGGAACACCTCCTCCTGTCCGTGCTGCCGCGAGGGATTGCCATGGAGCTCAAAGGGGAGGTTGTCAAAAGCCTCTCAAAAACATTTTCAGGACCCGACAACAAGCCAAACTTCCACAACTTGTACGTCAAGCAGCACAAAGACGTCAGGTGACAGCTCAAGTAGCCAAATAAACTTATACCCTGAATGCCGGCATATGTTTACACATTCAAATAGCTGAAAAGAGGCTTGTTGTTCTTTTCTGCAGTATTCTGTATGCAGACATTGTAGGTTTCACCATTCTTGCGAGCACCTACACTCCCGAGGAACTTGTCGTCGTCCTTAACAAACTCTTCGGCAAGTTCGACGATATTGCAAAGGTGAACACTTCTGTTGCACTGTTCATTTGCGTTGCTCCTAATCTGGAGCATTTTATGTCAGAAAATAGTACATTTAACAAAATCAGGCTCAGGAAATGTTCATAGTGGGTTTTTTTCTGTTCACACACTTGCTCACTTTGCAGAAAAATGACTGTCTACGTATCAAGATTCTGGGTGACTGCTACTACTGCGTTTCAGGCCTTCCAGATGCGAACCCTAACCATGCACGCAACTGTGTACAGATGGGACTGGATATGTGCACTGCCATTAAGTGAGTCATAATGGTCTTGGTTACAGTGGCATAGCTGTCCTTTGCTGAATAATCTGGTTTACAGTGTTTGCATTTTTATGCCATAGTTTTTTATGTCTATGCACACCAATGATCATCAACCGAGGCTTATCAATTAACTTGATCAAGGCCTGCCTACTTTCACAGAAATAGACCTTTGACTGATATTCCAAAGCTCAGTGTTAAAGTACTGGGTTACTGATCGGAAGGTTGGGGGTTCAAGCCCTGGTATCCCATTTTTAAAGGGATGATGCCTTTAAGCATTATATGTAGAGTAGTTTAAAAATAATGCAGTGCACAGAAAAGGTCAGTAGGTGTGGAAATGACAGGAGGAAGAAAAGCTAAAGTGTTAGGATCTGCAGAAGTGGAAAGAGTAATACAATATTAAAGTATTCTTTTAATATTAAAGTATTTCTTATGAAATTTCAGGTACAAGTAAAGTTTCCTGTTGAAAAATCTATTCAGGTAAAATTAAAAAGTGGATCGTTTAAATTTCCTCAAAGTAAAATGTACCAAGTTACTTTTTTAAGGGTGAAGTTGGGGATTCAAGCGTATTTCAAAAATACAAGATATAAATCTCAAAGTAATTGTTTTTAATTGAAGGAACACCTTTACAAATTAATGTGTAATAAAAAATAAAACAGTCTAATGTGCATCATTTACTATCACAGCAAAAAAAAAAGAAAATGTCCTGTTGTAATGTCATCAATGATAATGAGAGCAATTTCAAATATAAATTCAGAATTAAAACAGTGGTTACACTCATTCAACAACTTGGAAGCATTTCACTTTTAGCTGATTCTGCATCACTGATGTCTGTCTTGTCCGTCTCAATCTTTCTTTCTTGTGATTTTGCGTGTTTGTTCTCCGTCCATCTATCAGTGCAGTAGTTTCCGGGGCATGATTCTTTTCCCTTTGCATTACATTTGTTTATTTGTTTACTTAGTAACACATATTAATAAATGTAGTTAAGTACAATACTTCAAACAAAACATACTTAAGTAAAAGTACAATTTCAGATTTTTAAAAAAGACCAAAAAAACCCTCTGAGGATTTGGCTATGAATCATAGTGTGAGAATTTAAATAAGTACTTGTGAAACACAATATATATCAACAGTGATAGATTAATAAATTCTGAATCCGTGGGTAGGAGCCTATGCACAATAGGCTCCAATAGAAAAAACATTTCTATTCTTGATTTGTTCAATTACACATTACCATATTCAGCTTCCTTTCCTAAACCATACATGTCAGGACCAGAGGAAAGATATAAAATTATCACACAGCTCATCAAAATGCAGATAGTGAGCAATATTTCAACCACAGTGGTGTAATGGTTTTAAAAAATTAATAGGCAGATGAAAATCATATCTATTCATGTCTCATTCTCTTTTCTTTTTTTTGACCTTGATAATGCTCTAATCTCGTTCATTGTCCTAGAAATACCCTTTGGTCGTGTTTTTCACAGTAAGCTGAGGGAGGCGACAGGTGTGGACATCAGCATGAGGGTTGGCGTGCACTCAGGAAATGTGCTTTGCGGGGTAATTGGCTCGCTCAAGTGGCAGTACGACGTCTGGTCAAATGACGTCACTCTAGCCAACCGCATGGAGTCTGGAGGTATTCCGGGGTAAGTCATCTGAAGACTAATCGGGTGGAGCCTGGTTTCATTGTGCCATAGTGAACAGCTAATCAGAAAATCATGACGATCATGATGGTTTATATTTTAAAAGCATTACGTTTCTTTTCTTTAAGAAAATTAACAATATAATTATACAGTTGTGTAATGCATTCTCTGACTTTTTTTGTGTCGTGTTGTACTGAAAACCTTAGACTGTATGATCACATGATCAGCTTTGATATTAAATACAATTTAGGGCTTAAATCATGTCTTTTTCTTGCTACTGAAGTAAACCAATACCTGTGTTCTGACATCCTCAAAACTTATGGCAGCAGACCAACATTTTTGGAAAATGATACAGTGATTAATACTTATATTGCCACATTGATATGTGTTTTTAAAAAGCATTTTCTTTATAAATATGTTTGCCGTTATAGAAGGGTTCACATTACAGAAGAGACTCTTGGAAACTTAGGTGGGGCATATCAAGTTGAAGAGGGGAACGGAGCCAGTCGGGATTCTGCTTTGGAGGGCAGGAAGACATACCTAGTGATTGACCCTAGCACACAGACCAGCACTGACACAAAACCAAAGGTAGTTACAAATTTCTATTGATTATTTGGGAGGTTGTTTAAAAACAGTAGTGTCAGAGTGACAATTGGCTGCTTCTTGCTTTTCTCTATACCCATAGACCATGCTGGCTACAAGTAGTAGACAGAAGCAGCGAGCATCAGTGAGAATGTCTCAGTATCTACAGTCCTGGAAGAGCATCAACCCCTTCTCAGAACTCAACCGAGCAGAGGACGCTCCCCTCAGCCCATTGCGTGATTTCAGTCAGCCTCAAGGGGACACGGTGAGTTCTCTCTATTTTTATGAACTCAACTTGAGAACATGCTGTTTTATCTAAAACTAAAACCTCTTATAGTGTCAAATACAGAGATGGATAGTAATGAAGTACAAATACTCTGTTACTGTACTTTAATACATTTTTCTGGTATCAGTATTTTACCTAAATATTTTTTTTTAATAACTTTTCACTTTCACTCATTAAAATGTTTACACAAATATCTATAATGCCTACATTTTTAAACCAGACTCGTTACCTGAGTTTTAATCTATTTGGTGACATGGTCAATATTTTATGTTCTCATTGTGTGCCATTTTCAGCTTACCAGAACTACCTTAGTTGTAAATGTCCATATCCAATGACTTTTCATAAGGAGACTTCAAAAACCTAACATGCAGAGTATGTAGGAATTAATTTGTTTTTGAGGCAGCCCAGGGAAATGATGTCTGCCTATTGCAGAGGTTAAAAAAGTATTGCTCAGAAATTAGCATTGCTCAGAAATTAGCATTTAGGTTCAGCTTGCAGTTCCAACAAAAGCCAGCAAGGCCTTTGGCTCTTTTCTGTGCATATATATTTAATTATATAGCAGAACTATCCAAGCTATATAATGTGTCCACTGAGACATCAAAATAAAAATAACACATAGTTTCGAATTGTGGATTATGCAGTAAATACGACTCCGATTCAGACACATTATAATATATAGTGTGTCTTGTGGACCTTAATAAATCCTTGTAGACTTGTGTGAGCACAATAAACATTAGCTAAAATATATTTTTAGGTATATCATGATCTTTTATTGTGCTTTTTAATATTTTAAATATGCCATGTCTTCAAAGTTCACAAGTGACTTTTTTATTGCACTTTTATGATTTACAGGAATCAGTAAACCATCAGCCATATAGTTCCGAACGAGAAAGAAGGTATGAAGCACAGGCTTTTGGTGATTTAACAGTAAATTGTGTTTTTGTCAAATCGTGGATCTTAATTATGTCAAATTGTTTGTCTTTCTTTCTACTTTTCCTTTCAGGCATTCATTTGTGTTTGAAAATGGGTCAAGTGTGTCACTGGATCCCCCACTAGACACTTCAGGGTGAGAGAATATAAGAATCAGAATATACATATATATACACACACACACACACACACACACACACACACACACACACATTTTTTTACTGATGTGTCTTTATTATTCTATAGATCAAAAACCAAAAAACTCAATTGGTTGACACTGCTTTTCCGGGATCCAAATATGGAGAAGCAGGTGGGACACCAGCTCTCTACTATGTGTCTTTATTAACAATAAAACAATAAAATATAAAGACAATTGATAATAATTTATTTTTATGTGTTTTTTCTTTTGTTTAAGTATCTGCAGAGTGATATAAAAGATATCCATCAGTCTGCAGCCTGTCTGGCTGTTATCTTCATTGTCATATTCATCGTTCAGATGCTTACCTCTCAAAAGTGAGATACGTTTAAGTTAATAAAATAAGTCTTGAATGAACTGAAGGGATAAACTTTTATATTAACTATCTATCTATCTATCTATCTATCTATCTATCTATCTATCTATCTATCTATCTATCTATCTATCTATTTGTCTGTCTGTCTGTCTGTCTGTCTGTCTGTCTGTCTGTCTGTCTGTCTACAACTGAAGAAATACACCACTGGCGATATCATATGGAGTCACCTTCCCTGTTCAGTTGCTAATACTGCTGGTAATCAGCCTTGGATTTGTGAAGGTAACTATTATGTCCACTATTCATTAAGAACACCTCCAATGAGCCAATCACATAGCAGCAGCATGAAGCGAAAAATAATATGCAGTCTATAACTTCAGTAAATAAAGTAAACTTTAGACAATTAGGCCGGTTAGAGCTTTTAAGAAAATAGCCCACTTTAAATTTACCTACAGTTTCTAGGATTAAAACTTGACATTGAGAAGTTTGCAGGTGGAAAAGCATCCATTGAGCATTAATGGCTTGTGGATGATAGAGATAAGAGAAAAATAAGGAGACTTTGGGATTGATATCATTCTGTAAATACTTTTACTTTGTAATAAAGAAAAAAAAAAAGAAAAGAAAAAAACCTATTATCTCTATTTGTATGTGTGTTTCTGCAGTGGAACACTAAGATCTCACCCAGCATAAAATGGATGTCATTACTGCCATGTGGAATGATCACCAAGACGGTGCTGAGGCTAATCCTGATCTTCACCTGTCTCCTCATCACACTACTAATGGCCATTCTGAATTTGGTAAGGATATCTGCACACACTGTCACATTTACATCTACACAAATGCTTACTCTGGTCTTCCACCTAGAATTTATTTTTGCCATGTTTCAGGTGTTTATTCCAGGTGATAACTGCCCAAACTCCACTGACAGTGGCATCACGTTTGATCATCTAAATCTCTATTCTGTACCGGTAGGGATACTAGGATTATGTTATGAAATGTTTATCCTGTTTTCTTTGTTCATTTTGAGAAATATATAAATAGTGCTACACAACATATGTTCCTGATTTCACAGTATAGACACAATATACACTATATGGACAAAGGTATTGGGAAATCGGACTTTTACATCCATTTGAGTTTTTTTCACAAACTGTTACCACAAAGTTTGGGGCAGGCAATTGTATAGGGTGTCTTTGGATGCAGTAGCATATAATTTTCTAATCCAAACCCCCCTGTGTATATGGTTTTTACACATTGGTTAAAGTGAATGATCTTGAGTTCAACCCTATTGAACACTTTTGGGATGAATTGGAAGGCTGATTGCCCCACAGGCCTCCTCGCTTTTCATCAGTACCTAAACTTTATTAATGGCACAAATCTCCACAGAACACTCTAAAATTTAGTAGAACATCTTCCCAGAAGAGTGGAGGTTATTATAACAGTAAATGAGGACTGGGATGTTCAAAAAGCACATGTAAATGCAACTTATGGTGAGGTGTCCACAAACCTTTGTCCATATAGTGTAATATTGTGGGTCATTCACATATTTGCGATTACATATTAAGTGCTAGAAGTATAGTAAGGACATAGATTATATATAGATATTCTAACATTAGATTGCAATAAATTTGTCACTGATGGACCTTTCTTGTGTGTTTTTTGTGTGTGTTTCTCCAGTATTATCTGCATTGCTGTTTATTGGCGATGCTGGGGGTGGTGGTGTTTGTACGAGTCTGGTTTTCCGTTAAACTCTTTCTCCTGACCCTCGCACTAGTTGTCTACCTCGCTCTCTTTCTGTATGTGTATGCACCTCGTTCGGATTGCTACGTACTGCAACTCTACAACGGTTCCATCACGTAAGAACAAGCATTTATTGATTTAATACAGTCAGGTGCAGAAAAAAAGGTTTTTCATGTTAACAAAGTAAAAATATTCCTGCAATAATACTGAACCTGTTTCTGTTTTCCCGTGTTAGACCTGGAATTCTAAAGGAGCCTAAGATTATGTCAGGCATTTGGCTTTGTATTTTCTACTTCACCTCTCTAATTCTTGCTCGGCAGGTAGGCTTTGTATACCTACTGTAGGTGACTCTACTTTCATGTGATATAACACTGTAAGTATTTCAGGACTGTACATTATAAGCTGCCGGTGTGTATGTTTGTTAGGACGAGTTGGCCTGTCGAGTCGAGTTCCTTCTTAAAAAATGTTTTGAGAAAGAACGAGAGGAGATGGAGATGACTGAAAACGTCAACAAGCTCCTCCTCGAAAATCTGCTGCCTAGTCATGTTACCGACTTCTTCATTGGCAAAAATGTTCCCAATCAGGTAATACAAGTATGACACATAAAAAAGGAACATACATTAACTGAAAAGCAAAGGTGAATAATGCGATCTTATTGGACAGAAGTAGTCAGATGTAGTCTGATCAGTACTACGTTTAATAAAGTTTAATGTTATTGAACATCCTTGAAAAAAATTTTGTTATCACTTTTATTATAAATTGTCAGAAATTCAAAAGGAACAGCCTTAACTCTGACAGTACTGACACTGGAGACTCCAACTATTATTATAATATAAATTGGTGATTATAAACTGTCACATTAACATAAACTTTCGATTTGCCTTGTACTGTAGTTAGCTCTGTCAAAAAATCTGACAAATCAGATTTAATCATTCGATCATTTAAAAATGTATTCTTGTATATTGATTGAACAATTATTTAAACACTGGATACCTACATAACGATGATTAAAAATCCCAGAGAAATTAATATGGATATTGGTTTGTTTGCAGCCTATGGAGTCTTATAAATAGAGTAAAAAACACATCACACAAATCAGCAGTCATGACTCAGGGTCAAATTCTTGCAAAGCAAATACTGTTTACCTTCTCCTACATAATTCAACCTCTAGTTTTCAAATTTATTTGCCACCTGTTTTTCTTCCAGGACTTGTACAGTCAGTCTTGTGAAGCTGTGTGTGTGATGTTTGCCTCAGTGCCAGAGTTTAAGGAATTTTATACAGAAAGCAATATAAATGGAGATGGCCTGGAGTGTTTGCGATTCCTCAATGAAATTATCACAGACTTTGATGAGGTAAAACATTTTAATAATTCCTATTGTAATCTGTTGTCACGCTGGAGAGAATGGGTTCCCCTTTGAGTCTGGTATCTATCAAAGATTCTTCATCATGCCATCAGCATAAAAGAGTTTTTGCTTGCCACAGTCACCACTGACTTGCTCAGTATGGACCTTATTCTAGATATGGATTCATGAAAGGCTGACTTATGAAATAGTCAATTGTTACTAATAGTGTTGCTATTTAAGTAACTGAAGTAATATAAATGACCTTAGCTTTGCCTTGCTTTCATGTTAGAGTATCTGACCTATCTCGCCTTTTCTTTTGTTCACTCTGAAGCTCCTCAGCAAGCCCAAATTCAGTGTAGTTGAAAAAATTAAAACTATTGGCACCACATACATGGCTGCTGCTGGACTGACCAAACCCAACACAGGAGAGGAGCGAAAGGTAAGAAAACTGAAAGTAAATTATGGGAAGGTGTGTCTTTTAATAATAATAATAATAATAATGCATTTTATTTCATGGCGCCTTTCAAAACACCCAAGGTCACCTTACAGACAATATACAGGTCATTGCATAAAACAGAACACACATCAGAGAAACATATGCATGTAAAATTCATTTAAATCTCAATAAAACATTTTATAAAAAGGCCTGTATAAAAAGATATGTCTTAAGACGCATTTTAAAGGTCAACAAGCACTCGCTATTGCGAACATCAAGGGGAAGAGAGTTCCATAGTCGGGGGGCAGCATAACTAAAAGATCTAGAACCCATGATAGGGTGGTTTTAATAATAAGTACCTGAATTTAAATAAAATGTCTCATTATTTTTTAATTTGGTAGGTTTGTTTGCGATTGTTGGAATGTGCTACACAGACAGGCTAGTTTTAAATCTAGGTGTAGTGCAGAGTAATTTCAATTACTAATAATGTAACCTATTATAGTAAGACAATAAACAGAAAGAATATTAATATGTCTAATTTTATGTTTATTATGTTTTTTCACATTCCATTTATAAAGGATAAACACCAATTCACTGCTCTTTAAACTTTCGTTAGAACTATTTCACTAAAACATTAACAAAAATAAAACTTAAATTGTAATATAGTAAAAAAAATTAAAAAATAAAAAAATAAATTACATTTCTCTATTTTATATAAAAAAAAAATCTATTTTAAAAACGATTTCTACATCCAGGGGAAAAAAAGCTTCTTTTTTTTTTTCTTTTGATCTGTCACTTCTTGTAGGACAGTGATGCATGCAAGCATAATGTACGAAGTATGGTGGACTTCGCCATGGCTTTGATGGGGAGACTGGAAAACATCAACAGGCATTCTTTCAACAACTTTAAACTCAGGATAGGTACAGTGAATTATCAGGAACATACATCTGTAATGACTTGTGAAAGATGTTTACACTGAATATTTTACATTTTCTGTATAGTTTTATTTTATATATATTTCTGAGAAACTACCACAGAAACTTCTTCTGTTTCACTTCCTACCAGACACACTGTATGGTGTATACTATGCATTGCAAGTCATTAACAGAATGATTAGGTCATTTGCGTAGATATAAAGGCTATGGTGGTTCTGAAAATCAATGATTTTTTCAAATTGTAATCTGTAAAGTTTGCAGAGTCTGCACTCATGATAGCCTCAGATTCTGATCTTGGCTGACAGGATTGAACCTAATGTGGTCTTGGGCTTCATCCACCTTCTGGTTCAGTGTTCTCAAATTTTTTCAGCTCATCACAGTTGTAAAGAGTGATTATTTGAGTCAGCCTTCGTGTGGGTTTAAACCAGTCTGACATTGCATCTCTGATGTCTCTCATAAACAAGGTGTTTCCACCCTAAGAACTGTTTCTCACTAAATCACTTTTGTTTAGAATGTAGAGTATAGAAATCACAATGTATACTGTAGGCTCTGGATCTACTACAACGAGGGTGCTGATAATAAATGAAAAAATTTACATACTTTGATAGGTTTTTAATCATAATGCATTCTTTTGATAAAAACTGTACTGCTCTTCTTGTACTCTATTATTTATTTCAGGAATTAACCATGGTCCTGTCATTGCCGGGGTAATTGGAGCTCATAAACCTCAGTATGACATCTGGGGCAATGCTGTAAATGTAGCCAGCAGAATGGACAGCACTGGTGTACTGAATAAAATACAGGTGGGAAAGAGATGAGGAAATCAAATAATTACAAACAGTCATATTTTAGTCATCTTTAGTCAGATAGCTGGAGTAATACAGTATATGACAGATACAAGTTATCTGACTGATATAATCAGATAATACTACAATGAAAATACTTGATATTGTTGATTAATCACATGACTGTCATGAGTTAACTCACAATTAACCAAAACTTTATCACACATTTTTATCTGTTCTAAATGTTCCTTAATAGAATACTATTCAAGGTTTCAATACTCTAATCAAAATGGGCATGGACAAATATGGATGCTTTATGTTAAATTTATGTTTATTATTAGTGAAACCATACCCAAAATAAAGAATAATGACAAATAATTCTTGTAAAGGTTTTAAAGTAATTACGGTGTTTTAAATAATCAAAACACCAAACAGAACTTTGGCAATGTTTCCACACGGACGGTTTTAATTGCCGACGTGTGCATCATAGCGGATTTTGTTGCTTGATTTGAGACTTGGCGCATCAGTAAACAAATGTTTAGTGATCAAAAATTATTTCCCCTTAAATGTATACATTTTTTAATATCTGAGTAAAGAAAGGGTGCCATGAATAAATGTGTTGAGTTGAAGCTTTTAATGTAGCCTTCTTTATGTTTATTTATTTATTTTTTTCTATAAAAAATGGTTAAACAGAATTGCTACTGCATTAATCGCGCGTTAATAAAATTTGTCTTGTTAAAATTAATTTGCGTTAAAGCGTTGTCAACTCGGTACGTTTGACAGCCCTAAAACTGTTGTATAATTGTTCCCTCTTACTTAATGTACATATTTTTTAAAAAGGATATTTTTTTACTTGGTGTAATTCAGCTGTTTGTATAAAATTTTAAAGGTGCAGTTTTGCAACGAGGTGCATGTAAAAATATCAGATCCTCTCAGTATATGATTATATGCATGCATATTCTGTATATCTGTCTTTATTAATAACCTGCCTGTCTCATTATATAATTTTAGTGCATGAATTTCAGAGCACAAAGCCGATTTGGATTAATTCAAAGACAAGAATTAAATGCTATAGTGTATTGTGGAGATATTTACTGTAGGTTCTTTGGGATTGACTCTGTAAGTCAACCTTTTTGAAACGAAGAGCTACTTCTTGGGTACCGATTAATGTGAAGGGTACCAGTTTGATACACAGTTTTTTCAGCTTGATCTGAAATTAAAAAAATTGCTCAATTTACCTTTTATTATATGTTATTATTAATAATTAATGATATTCACCTATGTGAAGACACTGATCATGTTCATGATTTCTCACCATGTTGGTGACCCCTGTTGTAAGTGTTTTTGCTGCCTCCTTTAGGTGACTGAAGAAACTGCACAGGTAGTTGAGAGCATTGGTTTCACAGTGACCAAGAGAGGCATCATTAACGTGAAAGGAAAAGGAGAGCTTACCACTTACTTCATCAACACTGATCCACCATCACAGCACCAATAAGTGCTATTGAGAAAACTGTTCAAACTCTGTACTGTATAGATATCACTCAGAAACCCCATCTGTGAAGGCTACATTGCTAATGATGTGTTTGATATTATATACCCTGCCTTTATCAATTTATACCGGAAATGAGCAATAAGTAAGACATGCATTTCAGACAAAAATCTGCAAAGAAAAGGAAGTGATTTTGCAACAGTACCTTGTTCTGTAGTTTGAAAAATGTGATTAAATAATAAGTAATTCCTGTACAGCTAAAGCTGCACTTTAAATGTTTACAAACCACGTGGCCTTGCACATCTGCCAAATGCACTACCCTGATATTAGAATATGTCTTTGTGTTGTATGTTTTCATTAATGCATTTTATTTATTTATTAAAGAACTTTCCCACACTTCTACCAGTTATCAGTTTCTAATTAAAAATCCTATACATAAGTCCTATATTTGATTAATTATCAAACATACAGCAACCCGCAGCAACAAGACAACTGGAGACCAGTCTTGTTCAACGTGAGCTGCCGATTTCAGACGTTGTGAGTGACGGAAACCATTGGTGACTAGATGTGAGAATGTTCAGCGACAACAAAGTTGAGAAACGTTTATCTTTATGCAAATATGAATGATGGAGCGAACTAAATGTAGCATTAGTCTAATGCAGAGAGGTGCATTATGCTTGTAATATGTACTTTTTACAGTACAGTAAATTTGTTATGTTAGGAAACTGAGTTTAGAGCTCAGGGTCAGCCATGTTACAGCACCGCTGGAGCACAGGGGGATAAGGGCCTTGCTCAAGGGTTCCAAGAGTGGCAGCTTGACAATATCAGGGCTTGAACACCAATCTTCCAATTAGTAACTGAGCTACCACCTCCATTATAATGATGAGGCTACTGATTTATATTCCATGCAATGTGTATTACTACGATTTTACAGAATTTTTGAGTGTGAAATTAAACAAACTTGCCAAACGAAAAAAATCACTGGCTGTATTTATGAAGATTTACTAGCTATTAGGAAATTCAATATCATATTATTCTCAAATAATCGATAAACTTTCATATTTATGGATCTTCTACTGAGCATAGCACAGATTTTAAAATCCTGCTTTAATCACTTATAACCATAACCTTCCAAATTAGTAAAATTGTCTAAAATGTGATTTGTTTGACTTTACTTGCTCCTTAAGGGTTGTGTTAGCAAACTGAAAAACTTGCTGATGCTGCCTAAGGCAAATGTCTGTGTTGTGAAAGCCAGGAACTGTTGGTGGTGTCATCTCCTGTCTTCTCCCCCTTACTTGTACCTGTACAACTCTTTTATCTTCTCCATAATAACTCACAAATTGTAAATAGCTCATATGGCCAGTGTTTTCTTAAATAAAAACAGTACTTTGCGAAACTGTCTAAATGTTGCTTCTAACAGTTATTCAGCTTTCTTTAGACTGTTTTGTCTGATCTCCCCAATTTCCAGGTCAAACAGCAGACCCACCATTTTAAATTTCAACTCTGGAAAGACCTGGTAATTAGACTAAAGAAAGCCTTGAGGTCACAGTCAACTGGATGGTGGGAAAATCAGTGAAGTTAGTTTTAGGGTTCTCAGTTCTCAGTTTAGAAATGAACTCTGTCTACCGTTTGTGTGGAGTTGTACATGTTCTCCTGTGTGTTCACATTTCCATCCACTTTCACCTCATAAAAAACATGATTGTATATACAGAGGCTATGCTTCATTTGTCAAAAAGCCTGTCTCGGATGCCCTATAAGATAATGGAACATCCAGGGTGTATTCTCAGCCATGGCTCTTTTTTCCAGGAATTGACCTCACACCAGGATAAACCACTGAAAATACATAAATGGGTGGGGGAATGAACACTGGAATTAATGGAAACATGGTTTGTCTCAGTCAACAATGCACCGTATCAGTATGGTTACAGAAAATTTGCAGTCAGATTAGGCATATGACTACATGTGTTTAGCTCAGGTTATATTACACTGCTATTGTGATTTTTTTTTTTTTTACAGTTACCCTGAATGGAAATTACTTGCCTTTTGGTGGTTAAAGACAAAAAATGAGGAAGACAAAGAAGGAACTCTATTAATTTGGAACAAAAGTAAATACTGCAACTGTAAAATTAAAAAAGCAATTTTTATTATATGGTCATTAAAAAAACAACAACCATCTAATATTTAAGTGACTTAAAATTAGATTAGATCAACAATTTTGATGAATATTTATCAAACAACCATTGAGTAACATGTCAACCCTGACTGCCATAATATTTATACCCATTCAGTCACTTGTTCACACTGGTTATTAACTAAATATTGGTGGTTTTAGAAATTAAAGTCATTATTTAAAACTGCAAACAGGATTTTAAAACAATATTTTTTGTTTTTAAAACATGAACATTCAGAAGTTCAAGACAAACATTTGAAAGAAAAAGAAGGAAGCCGATTATTTTGGAAATACAGCAACTGTGTTTTAATGATAACAAATACAAGAATTTAATATATGAGGATTTGATTATTAATCAACACTTCATGAATATTCATGAAACATAAAAAAAATCTGACTGCCTTTAACTCTACAATGGTGAATTTTGAAGTTATAGCCATAAATAATAGTTTGTTTGTTTTTTTGTTATTGTTTTTGTTGTTTTTGGTAAAAAAGCATTAACATTACATGTATACATTGGAATGTATTTTTCTATTTATTTATTTATACTTTTTCATTTCCGAAATCACAATAACGCAATAATGGAATTTCCCTCAAAACATCTACTCTCGCGCCGCCTTCGTTTGTTCTGATTGGCTGCCGAAAACTGAACTCGCCGCTGATTGGTGTGTTTTGTTGTCCATCATTTCATTTCCTGTTTTCGTTTTTTTTTTTTTTTCCAACTCGGTACTGAAAGTACCAAAGTTTATTTCACGCGGATGTCATTACTGGTAAGCTACCTTGCAAAACTGTTATACTTTCTCAAATTTTTATTAGGATTTTACTATGCGGGCAAAAGAAACTTAAGCTGAACTCTTTGAAAGTTTTACATTTTATTTCCAGTCCATAACCTGGATATATATTAAGTGGTGTAAATACTGGTCCATTCATTTACTTTTCAAACCGAAAGTCTATTTGACAGCTTTATTTAACAAATCTACTTTTCCGTCTTATGTCTTTACACAGTGAGGTTCTTGGCTTTCACCATGTCGGCCGCCACGCATCAGAGTAGGCGGCGACGCACCCCCAAAATGTACATACTAACGTCCGACTTCAAAGTACAAGACCACCTGGACGGTACCATCCGTCTGCAAAGGGGGAATCTGTGCCAAGAGCAGGAGGGTGGAGGGGAGCGTGGTGGGAGGGGGGACTTTCTATGGGTGAAGGTAAGAGATGCTGAATCACATAAAAAATAAAAAATAAAAAGAACCTAAACCATGACTTTTATGTTTTGCCATATTTCCAATTTCTACAGGTTGTAGACAATGGCGCAATGGTGAAGCTTGATAAGCAATTGTTAAATGAAATACCTGCTGATCAGGCCGGCTTGCTGGAGCCTATTACGGACCTTGAGTTGCGCTTCAAACTTCTCTCCAAACCACACCGGCTGAACAAACTAACAGGTTTGCCCTTGGGTTCGCCCGTGCTAGTGCGGTGTGGCCAATCACCAGACCTGGTTGAAGCTGAACTCCGTTACCGTGGCCCCTTAATGCGAGGTAGCGGGGCTGTGTATTTTGGGGTCCAACTTAAAGTAAGCAACTTGACTGATAAAATTGTTTTGTGTCTTTTTTTTTACAGAAATCTTATTACGTGCTTGGCATTTTAGTATTTCCAAAGCAAACCCAACGTGTCTTTCTCTTTCCTCCAGGGATCGGCTGTGGGCAGGGGCACCAGTAATGGGAATTACAAAGGCCACCAACTTTTCACCTGCCCTGAACAGTGTGCCCTTTTTGTGTCAGCCAGCGATATCACACTATATCGATTCACTCGAAGCAGCAGTTCTGGCGATAACGATACTCAGCAAACCGAACTAAACAGACCAATCCAGAGCAACCAGAGCTCTAGTCACATTCCAAATTCAGTTAATGTCTTAGCACGTACTGCCGAATCGGTGCCAGCTAACACTTGCTTACCCCTGGGGCAAAGGATCTACTTCACACAGGACAAGGTGCATCACTGGGGCACGGTGCAGTACTGCGGGCAGCTTCCTGGCCGTTCATCCTCAGGAGGAGTGTATGTCGGAGTTTTGCTGGTGTGTGAAAGCTGAGTATAAATACTGAATGAATCTTTGTTAATAATGCTAATTTAAAAGTGTAATAATTTATGACTTCAAAAAAACGATTGGCTTACATCGTCTGACGGTTTCTGGTATGATAAAGGTGTTGCAATTTATTAATACATATATTAATGGCATAAAAAATTTACACCTTTTCTATATTTTTACAATTTTTCACAATTATAAGGTCCTATGATAACCTATTGAAAAGCCTCAGGTGTGGAAAAGATTTCAGAAACTGGAAAGATAACTCTTTCTGCATCTGCCATAATTATTAAAGTACTCAGCATCCATGGGCTATTAATATAATGCACATAAAAAAGTTTACCTCTGTAATTATTGGCATTTTAATGGTCTGTAGTAATTATGCATGTGTCTACATCTTGCTTAGAAGAAAGGCTTTCAGCCATGACCTCAGAGCAGAATTAGTTGCTGGTATATTAATCTGGAAAGGGTTATAAGTCTGAAATACACTATTCTAGCGTGGACATTTTTTTTTTTAGGAATATGTTTTGAAAAAGACCATTCGATGGTCATCGGCCCCTGACAGCTAAATACATAGAAGTGATTAATGGTGCATGTTATGTAAGAATTATGAAGACTTGATAGAAAATTAAATATTTCCTGTCAGGTCAGGATGCTCTATTTCATCTGTAGCTTATGGGATTAAAGGTATTAGAATGGCAAGGACAATTTTTCTGTAGTTACTAAACACGCAAGGGTTTATGATTAAAATCAACCAACCAAATAAATAAATAAATAGGATGCTGGATCAGAATTGCACCTTCCATTTCCTGACATTTTAAAATTAGACACATGTTTGAAATGTAAAAATATTTTTACACCATTGACTGACCGGTCCATTTTTCCCTCAAGTGTGTCCTGCTTGACTGATTGTTTAATAATAACTAGCTCTGAATGTCTACTTTATGGTTTTAGCCCTGGTTTACACCTAGGATAAACCAACATAAAGAGCAGAGAGCTGTGTATGAGCCATTCTAAAGCTGAAAAAAAGGGGATTTTCAGCCGTTGCACAAGAACTGGGCATAGCTAATAAAGCCATTTGGATTGTAATGATGTGAGTTAGTACATCAGGTGGACTAACAAATGGACTATAGGTAAGCCAAGGAACAGAATATCAGTTGATGACAGAAACTTTGTAAAAGTTGTCACAACAGTCAGCAACAACCTTTACAGGTGATCCAAAATGGCAGAGATATTGGGAAAAGATTAAAGCAGGGATCTGCTGACAAGGCCTTCGATCAAGCACCATGGAGGTATTCTCATGGCTCGGGACTGTATAGCTGCTTCTGAAGCCTTGTTAATAATCTATACTGATGATATAACATGGTGGTATCAGAATGTATTCAGAAGTGTAAAGATACATTCTGCCTGCCAGTTTTCAAAGAAATGCATCCAATATAATTGGAAGGAATTTCCATCATGCAGCAAGACAAACAAAAACAACAACCACAGACCGAGTTTGCAGTACAAGCCACGAGCAGCATCATGAAGAATGCAGCAGTCCTGATATCATGGGTCACAAACTGATTCAGTTAGTTCAAGCAAGGAATATTCATCATAATATTGAGTGTTCTATAGTTTTAAGTCTTTTAGTATGTCTACTCACTTAAAAATCGTCCGGTCGGTTAACACATATACCACATTCCAAGTTGTTTAACAGGTCGAGATGTAAATAACAGGAAATGAAAGTTCTGATCTGTAATCTCATTCATCTTTTGATCTCAAACTCGTGATTCTGTATTCTGAAAGAATAAGCCTTGCCATTCCAATACTTTTAGTGGGGCACTATAAATACATTTAGAAGCTTAACTACTAATTCTTTCCTTATAACGTCAACGTTTTCTGTTCTTTTCGCAGCAGAATGGGGACGTGTTCATGATTGTACCCGTCGTGATCTCATATTCACTACAGATGTCAAAGATAAAGATAAAAAATGTTACAACCCTGAAGTTGATCATTTTCCAGTAGCTTCCCAATGTGTTTTATTTCTCTTAAATGACAGGAAGTCATAGACAGAAACCGGAAAATGCTCTGTCATTACGGCTTTCCTGTGGCGGAAAAACCTGCTGACTGTTACAGAGCATTGAAATTGGAAATTCCTTTCAAAAAAAGGTTTCCTTATAGAATGCGTCACCATCTAAACGATTAGAAAACACAGCAGTTCAGTTGCATTGTGTAAAAGGGTTTATAAGCTGATTCCAGCTATTAGTATTTCAAGCATCTATTTGTGTGTCTCTCTTTAGGACAATCCAGTAGGAAACTGGGATGGTTACTATAGAAACTACAAGCTCTGCTCCATTCCCTCTCCCATATACGGCCACCTTCTTCCCCTCTCCAAAGTGGTTGCAGGTAATGTTCAACTCAAGTGGTGAAATTCAGAGTATGGAGCCCTTTGTTTCGCTTTACCAGTAAAATGTTTTGTTTCTTTTCAATTTTTTATTTTTAGAACCAAGATCAGAATGCACTCCAGAAATCCCTCCACTTCCTTCCCCCCAAAGCACCCACCAGCCTTCTTCACCTACTCATAACTGGCACCTTCAACAGACCACAATACCTGCAAATGCCAGCCACAATCCCAGACTTCTAATAGAGCCTTCTATGCTAGCTATGGCCAAATCTGCTTTACAACCTTCAATATCACAGGCAGTTCCAAAAGTGGCTCTGAAGCCTCCACCTGTTAAATCCGCTCTCAGACCACCTCCTGTTCCACCTAATAAGCCCCAAGTCCCACCTGTTTCCCCCTCCACTGACCATACTTCAAATGGATTTCATAATCCACCCTCTCCACTAATTTCAGAAAAAGTAGAGCCTAAATCGTGGTTAGAGGTTGGGTCTATGGTCGAGGTGAACGACCCACCACTTTTTGGAGTCATTCGATGGATTGGATACATCAGTGGAATTTCGGAGCCAGTGGCTGGTATTGAACTGGTACAATTCTGGATTTTATATTTGAAATCTGGGTGGGGAAGATGGCATAAATATCCATTCCATGACGGTGGATCATATTTTATGATCCTTAATATAAGGATAATATTATAATATTATAAAATGTAAAAAAAAAAAACAAATGTGGACATTTATTGCATCTGTACCGATTTACATGATGTAATAAATGTCTTAATTACAAGTAGTCCTTCATATCACCACACTGCTAATCGTCTTTTCTAGATTAATCAGTAATTTCATGGGGATCCTGTTTGTCTATTTTGGTTATTTGTTTGTTGTTTTTTTCAGGACCAGGAGCTGACCGCTGCCACAGATGGCAACTACCTTGGAGAGCGTCATTTCCGTTGCCCCCCTAACAAAGGACTGTTTATCAAACTTCGTAACTGTAGGCGAGACTCCAGATTTCCCATCCCAGAAACACCAATAAATCAGGTGGACCGCTGCAATTCGATTGGTGAGTGTGCATTTTCAGGATAGTTTTCTAAAAGTCCAACGAATACGCAGAAATTCGTTTTGGTCCGATTTTTTTTGTGTTCACATTTTAGCATTCGCACAATGGGGCAGTAAACGTGTGGAGGAGAACACACCACCTCTGTTGGGTCAGGAGGCTCGGCAGTTGTATGAAGGTTTTAAGAAAGGTATCCAGGGTCATCTTAACTCCTGCTACCTGGATGCATCGCTCTTCAGGTAGGAGTCACACATTTGTGCAAAACAAATGTGGAGTTGTATTGGAATTTCATTTGAGATGTTATGATGATAAAGCTGAGAATTATTATTTACATTTATATTGGGAAATGCATAAAAGCTCGTTTGTCATGTGTTTAAAACTCGTTTTTAGTCAGTTGCTTAAAGGTATTTTCCGTTTTTTGTTGTTGTTGTTTTTAAACTATTTTTGTGATTGTACGTGATAAATCTTTTTTTTTTTATTTGCTTCCTTCAGTCTGTTCTCATGCTGCAGTTCAGTCGACTGGGTTTTGTTTTGCCCCTGTAATGAAGATCGCAGCAAAGGTGCTCAGGAATTACTGCGCTGTGAAATTGTCAACCCTTTACGCAGGTTTGTGTAAAAGATCTTTTTTTTTTCCCCTTTTATGAAAGTCACATTGATTCTTACATTTATAAAAGTGTGCGGACCCCTGACCATAAGATTGCTTTCTGAACATCCCATTCCCATTTTGGAGTGTGCTTGTGGAGATGTGTGCTGTCAGGTTGTAGAGTGAGGAGATCTGGGGTGCAGTCAGTGTCAATTCACAAAGGTGTTCAACAAGGTTGAGGTTAGAGGCCGCTCAATATCTTCCACTCTGAAACATGTAAAGCATATCTGCATGGAGCTGGCTCTGTGCACAGTGGCATTGTCATTCTAGAACAGGTTTGGGACTCCTGGTTTAAGTAAAAGGAAAAATTCTACCTCAGCTAAGGACATTATGTGTCTTAAACTTCATGCTAAAAGTTTGGTAAAGAACAACATGTGGTTGGAAAAGTCAGGTGTCTCAATGCTTTTGTTCATGTATTGTAGTTAGTGTTCTAGTAATACTATCAGAGTTCATCTATCCAAATTGTGTAGACACTTGTCTACACTGTCTGCCCTCTTCCACATGCATGAGTTCACAAACATCCACCACTGACTAGTGTCATTTCATTTGATACCTCAAAAGCAATCAATGTCCGTAGTATCATAGGGATTCTGACTTGTGATCTGATGAGTATAATGAATGAAATCTGAATGAAGTCCATACTGAAGTGTGTACTTAGTTAATAGGTCATTAGGTAATAGTTTATATGAGAAATGGTGTGTTTTAGTCATAGATCAGCATCGTTAAGGATTCTACTGTTGACTTTTAAATGAAATCTTTTTGAGAAAGGCCGTCTGAAATGTGTATAAATCACGTTAGCCTCAGTCAAACTCCACAGTCAGCATTCACCAAGCAAAATGACACTCGATCAGCAAATTAGATTTGAGCACTTGTGTGAATGTGGCCTTGGATTTTGTAATCAAATCTGCAATATTCATTCATTTTTCTATGTAGTCAGAATGAAGACTTTCATAATAATACTATATGCTCGTTTAGGTTTGGATACGTGTGTGCCAGTAAGACTATGGCGTTGCGGAAGCTTTTGGAAGCCGAGACTACAGACACGGGCTTTACTAACGAGGAAAAAGGTAAACAAGTAGAGAAATGTAGCCAGGCTTTACTCCCTGTGGCGCGTCTGACAGGATTCTTGTGTTTCGTCTATGTGTTTTAGATCCTGAAGAATTCCTCAACAAGCTTTTCCAGCTCCTCCGGGTGGAACCACTTCTAAAGATTAGGTCCATCTCTGTCCTTCTATTATCCCTTCTCCATAATTTACACCTGGGATTTGCCTTTTAGTCTTCCTCTTTTCATCATCATAATGTTTTTATTTTGTTTCTTAATATAGATCTTTAAGCCAGGAGCCACAAGAATGCCACATTTATCAGCTTTTTCCTCCTACGCTTCCCTGTCCCTCCTCACCAATTCAATCTCCACCCTTGCCTTCTTTCTCTCCAACTCTCTCACCAATCGCACTATCTTCATCCTCAGTTGGACTCATGAGGGTTGCCAGTGTGCAGACACTACTGGAATCATCCTTCATGCATTCGGGGCTTAAATTTACAGAGGTAACTCTGAATTACAGATTATAACAGTATTTGTCTCGGATCAGCGAATATACTGTAGTTATGCATAGACTTTATGCAAAAGTTCTGGTTTTACATAAACATTGTAGAAGGCAGTGAAACGCTAGAAAGATCAGATTCAGATATGAAGCACTTTTATGTCACTGGCTCCAGGCACTTGCTCTTGTTTTACCTGCTCCCTCGTTATACTGTTTAATTAATAACTCAATAATAAACAGTTTTGACTGATATGTAGCAATTTCATCATGTTCTTGATTTAGTCACTTTTTATTCTCCATATTAAACAAGTTTTTTGCCTGATGACGATGTTGATGTCTCGAGTAAAAAATTTTTATTTATTTATTTTATTTTATTTTTTATTTGCTGAAATGAATAAGCAATGTCTTCAAGATCACGAGCGTACGAGAATCATCTGGACCTTTATGATATACTCTATTGTTTTTGCAGACATTACTTATTAATTTTAGCAAAAAACAAAAAATTACTTTATTAATATGGACGTATTCATATGTTTTTAGTCGTGTTGTTTTTTTTTTTTAGTTTGTTACAGATTTTGTCCTGATTTTAGATATACTTCATCTTGAATAATGGAAGGTCCTGTGCTGAATATTTCTAAATGTCTGTTTTTGATTTCCAGGCTCCATCCTGCCTTCCTCTGCTTATGCCACGCTTCGGTAAAGAGTTTAAGATGTTTGATGCCATTCTGCCCTCCCTCACGCTCGACATCACCGACCTTCTGGACGAGAGTGAGATTGTCCTATATTCCTAAAACTATTAATTTGAACAATATTATTGTACAACACGATACAATTATACGACCACCAATACAGAATTGAAGGTCGACAGACTGACTGAATCTCCTCTTCCCTCCAGCTCTTCGACAGTGTAGTATATGTCAGTCAGTGGCGGAGTGGGAGTGTTCACAGTGTTATGAGGATATGGACATCACACCTGGCCAGTTGAAACAATATTGCAACACCTGCAATGCACAAGTATGTGTACGTCTTGAAAAATCACACATTTCCCACCTTTAACCTTTAAACACACTTCACATGTCGACTGCATTTCTCCTCCTCAGGTTCACGCGCACAAGAAGCGCCAGCCACACAAGCCAGCCAAGGTCAAACTGCCCAAGGGCACGTGGGAGGGCCCGGTTCATGGAGCTCGCCAGCTGTTAACTCTCTTCGCCGTGACGTGTATCGAGACCAGTCATTACGTGAGCTTCGTAAAACACGGGCCCCTCCCTACCGACTGGCTTTTCTTCGACAGTATGGCCGACAGAGAGGGTATGAAATTAGACTGGTGACAAAGTAAAGGAAAGAACAATGTTAATAGGATGCTGTTCGGGGCATTTCGTTAACAAGGTGCACCTAGTGGGAGGAGTCACTGGAAGAGTTTTTTTTGTATGATCAGGAAGCAGGTATACAGTGTTTTTTTTAAATAGAGGTGGATATTTCTATTTAATTCTATTTCTAGTCAACAACACACACACACACACACACACACACACACACACACACTATATTGCCAAAAGTATTGGGTCACCCGACCTTTCCTGCTATATGTGGTTCTTTTCCAAACTGTTACCACAAAGCTGGAAGCACTCAATCGTACAGGACGTCTTTAGATGCGCTATAATAACATTTTGTATTTAATTGAACTTGGAAACCCAAACCTGTTCCAGCACAGCATTGCTCCTGTGCACAATCACTGCTCCTTGAAAATCTGGTTTACATGCTTTGGAGAGGAAGATCTTGAATGGCCTGCTATAGAGCTCTAATCTCATCCCTACTAAACACCTTTGGGATTGGAACGCTGACTGCACCCCAGGTCTCCTCACCTCACCTACATCAGTACCTGACTTTCTTAATACCCATGTGGCTGATGAACACAAATATCCATAAGCACGGGACTAATTGTGGATTGTAATGCTTAGAAATCACATACCATACTTATGAGCAGGTGACCCAATACTTATATAGTGTGTATAAATATGTGTGTGTGTGTGTGTGTGTGTATAATAATTAGAATACAAACCAGTTCAGCTGAAAGGATTTAGCTTTTGACATTTCATATATATAGTCGTGTTTACATCTTATGGCTATGCAAAGACAAGCTGGTTTGTACTTTTTATTTATATGGCAGCTTTTTTTGCTGTTATAAAGAAAATAATTAGTTTTGGTTCATTGGATTGGTGTTGATTTACATTATTTCTTAATATAGTAAAAATATTTTAAAGTCAATGCCGATAATATAATCATTAGGCTTTCGTGAAACATTCCTAGGATGATGGGATCAAGACTCTTTTCTGGACATCACAGGATTATATAGTTATATAGATCATTGTTACAATGCTATGAAGAGTTCTGTATTCAATGTGAATTATATAATCTGAAGTGGATCAAGTTAGAGTTTGCATTAGTCCCTTTTTTAGATAAAAAAGAGCAAACTACAAGAACTTACAGTGTTTCTGTGAATACCATATTTCTTGTTAAAATGCACGAGGCCCATTGGATTATGTGAAGTGTCTCTTAATTAGTGGTTGCATCAGTTCCTGACAGTAAAAAAATAGAGAATTTCACCCCCCTGTAATAAAAAACAACCTGATTTGCTTGTTTTGGTTTTCTGATGTCATCGACAGGAGGAGAGAACGGATTCAACGTGCCACAGGTGAGGGCGTGTCCGGAGGTGGGACGCTACCTGAGTCTGTCAGAGGTCGAGCTCAGCCGCCTGGACTTCAGCGTACTGAAAGAGCCGGTCCGAAGATTGCTCTGCGACGCCCACATGTGCCTTTATCACTGCCCTGAACTGAGCCTGTATAAGTGAAGACGAAAGACCTCAAGTGATCTTTCGAATGCATTCGAGTCTTCTCATGGAGCGACAAAAGGAGACGAGGGGATTGAGACCGAAAGTCGAAGGATCTGGAAGAGATGCAGTACATATTTGTCCTACATTTGAGACTTGGTATTTTTGTTTTTTTTATTTCCACAAGAAAATTCAGGTGTTTACATTTGTCCGAGTATCTTTTTTTTTTTTTTTTTTTTTTTTTTTTTTAATTTTTTTTTTGTCAGCCTCTTTCAGCATTCATATTGAATCATTCACTTTTATTTCCATTTCACACGTATTGAAGTTGTAGCAACATGAATAAACAGTATACTGATGTATATAACTGACAGCTCGCTAATGTTATGGGTATAAAATCCACTTTTCAAACGCGTGTATTGTTTCGTTTTTTTTAGAAGTTATATAAGACTAAGCATAATTCAGTGTAAATTCAATAGAGTCAATAATTCGGCACGAAGAACAAGCAGGTTTGACTGATAAAATAACAATTTAGCATTCAGTGAGCACAGAAATGAAGGCTCTGCACCATTATAAAAGGTGACCAGTGATGCTTTGGGGATTGTTTTCTTCTTCTTCTTTTGCATGCTCCCATTAGGGGTCGCCACAGTGGATCATCCATCTCCATACCCCCCTGTACCAACTACCTGCATGTCTTCCTCACCACATCCATAAACCTCCTCTTTGATCTTCCTCTTTTCCTCCTTCCTGGTGGCTCCATCCTCAGCATTCTCCTACTGATATACCCCATGTCCCTCCTCTGCACATGTCCAAACCATCTCAATTTCTCCCTCACCTTGTCTCCAAAACGTTCTACATGCGCTGTCCCTCTAATAAACTAATTTCTAATCCTGTCCATCTTCGTCAATCCCAATGAAAACCTCAACATCTTCAGCTCTGCTACCTCCAGCTCCACCTCCTGTCTTTTACTCCATACCACTGTCTCTAAACCATCCAACATCTCAGGTCTCACCACAGTCCTATAAACTTTCCCTTTCACCCTTACAGATACTCTTCTATCACAAATCACTCCTGCTATCACTCTTCTCCACCCACTCCACCCTGCCTGCACTCTTTTCTTCACTTCTCTAACACACTCTCCATTACTTTGCACTGTTGACCCCCAGGTAACGAAGTTTTTCATTTATCTCTACTGATACTATTTTTTTTTTTTACTTTAACTTCACTACATTTTACAAAAACTCTGGACTCTAAATTGCCACAAAACCCATGGACTCGTTTGTGTAATTTCTTTAAGTAGTTGAAACAATTTTGGGCTCATGATAATTGTAATAGATATCAATCAGTGTTTGAGTCTTTTTAAAGAAACTGAGTTGATTATGCAAAGAGTCTTGTTACAAAAATGATAATAGGAACATTAAAAGCCATCATAAATTATAGAACTTTGGATAAAATTAAGTACAATTGAAGGCAAATACTTTTGTACTTTTACTACAGTTAAAGTTTAAAAGGATTTTTTTTATTTAAGAAATAGTTTACTTCATGTATCTCTACTTTAACTCAAGTACATGGTTTGTGTATTTCATCCACCACTGGATATAAGAAGCTGATGTGCATTTCGTTGCTGTGTACCTGTACAATGCAATGACAGTAAAGACCTATCTATCTATCTATCTATCTATCTATCTATCTATCTATCTATCTATCTATCTATCTATCTATCTCTCTGTCTGTCTGTCTGTCTGCTTGGTGCTCTTCCTGCTGTTTGCCTCCAGTACAATAGAGGGCGATATAACAACAGCCCACTAACTTAAACCTTATGCATCCGGTGTGTCAACACTCAACGAGTTGCCAGATGAACGATTTCTACCTCTTTTGCACCTAACTTTTTCTTGATTCAATTTTATGTTCCTAATATAAATTTAATTTTCCACATTAATTAAATTCAACATTATGTCACTATACATAGACATACCTCTTATTATTCACAATAAATTGTTTGGTGGATGATGTGTAGGTATATGCAAGATAAATAAATAATATCGCAGAAATCCTACGTCACAGGCAGTTAGGAACGTTTTCTCATTTGCGGGTTTTTAGGTGAAGATCTGGCAACCCACGTTGGCACCCAGTCACGATAAAAAAAGAAGCTCACCGAAGCTGCTGCACTCAGTCTGTAAATACAAGTAAGATAGACAGGAGTTTTTTTTTACATTTCTACGGAGAATCATATTAATGATTAATTATAAAACTGTATGGGGAAAAATAAGCGCAATGTAAAAGGTATAGGTGTTTTTTTCTTCGTGAATATGGACGTTAGCATTAGCTGGGTGCTGAAACTGCCCACTACTGTAGTATAGGATACTCCAGTATCCGTTATCACTGAGGGTGTACTTATTTTTGGACAGTTTAATACAATCTTATACAAACTGCACATTAAACACACTAAAATATATAGTTTAGTCCATATAGCTAAACTTATATCCATCTACCTACTGCCACATACCCCAGGAGAGAGCTGGTTCTGTTAAGAGTATAGTACATTTATTCAGTGTTTGTTTCTTGTGTTGTTTATTAGTAAGAGGAGACATGTCCTCACCTGGGGGACAGGGAGGAGCTTTGTCCAATAAAGCTACAGGATCAAAGAGAATGAAATGGACTCTCGAGCTGAGTCTGGCCAACACCAGGTAGGAATGTTGTTTATGTAGCACCAGGGTCTTTTTACTGTGTTACATACACATTTAAATACACAAGGAGCACTGTGTTTCCCCACGGACCATTATTACTGACGCACCAACCGCTAAACTCTAGAGCGTTCTGGACGGGTTTATATAAGCCATAATCAAATATTATTTCTCCCTTATTCAGAGTTTTTTTTTCTCTCCATTCGGTTTTTCTCCCAATTTTTTTTCTTTCTTTTTCCCAATTTAGTTTTTTTTCTTTCACCCAATTCCGATTATATATTTTTTTTATCTTCCAATTCCGATTAATTTTTTCTTTCTCCCAATTCTGTTTTTTTCTTTCTCACAATTCAGATTATTATTTTTTTCTCTCTCCCAATTCTGTTTTTTTTTTTTTTTTTCTTTCTTTATGGCAATTTAGTTTTTTTCTACCTTTCTCCTAATTCCGATTTTTTTTTTTATTTCTTCCAATTCTGCTTTTTTTTATCTTCCAATTCCGATTTTTTTTTTCTTTCTACCAATTTTGTTTTTTCTTTCTTTCTCATAATTCTGTTTTTTTCTTTCTCACAATTCCGATTATGATTTTTTTTTTCTCTCCCATTTCTGTTTTTTTTTCTTTCTTTCTCATAATTCTGGTTTTTTTTCTCTATCGATTCTGATTGTGAATTTTTTTTTAAATCCCAATTCCAATTATCATAATTTTTTTTTTCAAAATTCTGTTTTTTTTATCTCCCAATTCCAAGGTTTTTTTCAGCCAATCGGGCAGCGTCACCTCCAATCGTTACACATTGAAAATTAAATGTTATTTCCCGGTACAGAGCGAGTAGCCACAGTGACACTGCGCTAATTCTAGTTTCTTCTTATACCCCTGACAGTGGTGTTTATGTTTAATAATAATTTTTAAAAATGCACTCAAAGTGCAAGGCGGAGACTAAACAAACTTGCGGTCCGCCACTTAATACGTTCCTGCGTGAACTCCGATTGTAACTACGTTCCACACGACCCGAAAGCCCTGTACAGAAAAATCACGGTACAAATACGTGTAGCGTTTCACTCATAGTATGTAGACTTTTTTTAAATATATAAATCGACTGTAGATTTGAAGGAGCTCACTCAAGTTTCCTAGTAGAGATTCAGTGTTTCCACTTTATTTATTACAGTCTTTGGTGTAACTATCTGAGAAAGGATTGCCGTATAAAAATGCCTCTCTCATCTCTTCCTTTGCGCAGGAGCCGAGGAGACAGGCAGCTGAAGGATGGAGAAGTTATGTATCCTGTGGGATACTCGGATAAACCAGTCCCTGACACCAGCGTGCAGGAAGCAGATCGCAACCTGGTGGAGAAGGTACAAGTGCACGAAGTGTAGATTAAAATAATGTTTGGTACAGAAATAAAAACGAGTGCGTGTGCATACATATAACACACACAAATACATGTATTTTTCAGGGATTTTTAATTATTTCAAACATTAATAATGTGAAAGGGAAGTCGTCCAAACTGTGAAAGAACGTGAATGAAATTATGTAGTAAACGAAAACATGTAAATAACCCAGAATAATTATGTAGACACTTTTTGCTTTGATGGCAGCTTTTCACACTCTTGAGAGTTCAGCCTCGTGAGAGAAATAGGACAAATAGCTCTTACATACGCTCTCCACTAGGGGTCGCCAAGTGCGCTCCTGATTTTATTTGATTGTGTTTTTTTTAATTAATCAACATTTCATTTATAAAAGCACAACAAATAATTATTGGTTTGTATAAAACGTTATGTTTAACTGATGTTTGTATGTTTTTAGAATCCAAAACAATACAATACTAGATTAATTCTCTGATTAAATGATATTCATGTTAATATGTTGTTAAAATGTTGTTTGTTCAACAGTTAAATAGCAGAATTAGAAAAGTCTGTCCTTGTAAACCCTTCCATGTTACATGTTATTAAAGTAATAAGTAAAATGGATCATATGTTTGATATTTACACTAATAGATAAAAAGGTTAATGCTGCTGTTATTTGTTCAGGTTTAGAAGGGGAACCGGTTGTTGCACAAAAATCTTAATGAATAGTTGCTTGTTGCGGGTAATTGTTTGCATTCTGCTGTTTTTTGGGGAAAAAAAGGTTGGGAACCATACAATTTATTACTGTTGTAATAATAACAAATACAAAATACATAAATATTTCTTTACATAGTTGCTTTACATTATAATCTTTGTGTGTGTGTGTGTATGTATGTGTGTGTAGAGATGCTGGGATGTAGCCCTTGGCCCTCTGAAGCAAATCCCCATGAACCTGTTCATCATGTACATGTCTGGCAACACTATTTCTATCTTCCCCATCATGATGGTGTGCATGATGGCGTGGAGACCTATTCAGGCGCTCATGTCCATGTCTGCCAGTAAGTAAATCTTCATTTTAAATCTTCATCAATATTCCAGTAAGCTAGTGAACTTTTTTTTTCCCTCCAATTTTCCATATTTGTTGCTATTCATCTGTATACATACTGTGTAGGGGGAGAAAAAAAAACATCTGCCCTCTAGCGGTTTACTCTGAAACTACAAGCTGGATATCGAATAAATCGCTGTAGCACTTTTCAGTGGATTCAGTGGATCTGCTGTCTTCACCCTGCTACCCCAACACACGACATCGGATGTCACTAAACAAACATGCTCTTGATCTTACTTTCTGTGTTTCAGCGTTTAAACTCCTGGAGAGTTCCAGTCAGCAGTGGCTCCAGGGTTTGGTCTACCTAATCGGCAACCTGCTCGGCTCGGCGCTCGCCATCTACAAGTGTCAATCAATGGGTCTCCTCCCAACACATTCGTCTGACTGGCTCGCCTTTATCGAGCCCCCGCAGGTATGAAGCAACCTACACAAGTAAGCCAGAAATATGGCCGAATTATACAACACAATTGACCTGTACTAATACATTTTGTGTCTGTTCCTTCTTTTTTATAGAGATTGGAGATAATGGGTGGAGGATTGGTCATGTGAGACTTCGGAGCCTCTCGTGCACATTTACACACACCAACACATTTAATTCCATTAATTTATGTATTGCCTTAGACCACCTTTCGTCTTTTGTTTTGTTCTGCCTCACCGTACTCAGAGATTTAATAAAAACTTACACAATACTAAACACTGGAGTTTTGTCTCTGCTTTGGGGACGTCCCGTCAGGTCAACACCTGTATTTAATAGCTGTTTCAAGAGTGTCACTCTGTTTCAAGGATCGTCATATGAACTATTTGTGTCGTCTTTGTTCGAAATATCTAAAGTCTTTTCGCGAAGGTCAGATAAACATTAGACTGTAAATGACGCGAAGCTGCTACAGAATGTAACCTTCAAATGCGATTCTATGATCATGGATTTTTTTGGTAGCTCAGTGCATCAGGTACCTGTGGTCAACAGTGCAGAGTAATGGAAAGTGTGTTAGAGAAGTGAAGAAAAGAGTGTAGCCAGAGAGGAGTGGGTGGAGAAGAGTGATAGCAGGAGTGATTTGTGATAGAAGAGTATCTGTGATAGTAAAAGGGAAATTTTTATAGGACTGTGGTGAGACTTGAGGTGTTGTATGGTTTAGAGACAGTGGCGTTGAGTAAAAGACAGGAGGTGGCGCTGGAGGTAGCAGAGTTGAAGATGTTGAGATTTTCGTTGAAAGTGACGACGATGGATAGGTTTAAAAATGAGTTTATTAGAGATACAGTGCATGCAGGATATTGTGGAGACAAAGCGAGGCAGGTGAGATTGAGATGGTTTGGACATGTGCAGAGGAGGGACATGGGGTATATCAGTAGGAGAATGCTGAGGATGGAGCCACCAGGAAGGAGGAGAAGAGGAGGAGGTTTATGGATGTGGTGAGGAAAGACATGGAGGTAGTTGGTTTAAAGAGGCAGATGTAGAGGACAGGAGTATGGAGACAGATGATCCGCTGTGGCGAAAGAAGACGTGAGTAAGGTATTGAACATGTGACCTTCTGATCCAATCACAAACAAGCTGTTGGGCCCTTTAACAAGGCCCTTAATCCTCAACTGCTCATGTGTGCTTCTCTGGATAATGGCAGCTACCAAACACCATAATTGCAAATGTCTCCAAATTTAAAGAACTCCATCCAGAGGTAGGGTGTCATCTGGAAAGAAGAAATGGACAGTGTCATTGGTACCTCAGGAGTTTTACTGTACAGTGATGGAGAAGGAGCCTATAGGGGTGATGGCATGAAACATAGATTGGAAGTTAAAGAAACTGTACAGTATGGTCATGTTATCAGTGTATATGTTGGAACATAGAGGTGTGTAAGGAATATTTTTTCATTTCTACACATTTTGTCCAATCTAATCAGATGTGTGGTAGGTTCTACAAGTCCAAACATGGAGAAACGAGACATTCCTGTGACCAGGATAAAGCAGTTATTGAATATTGGGTAAGCTGTAAATGCATCTCATGGCCACTCCCATTCTCTGCAGTTTTATCGGCTCCTTTTGGAATGACTAATTGGATCCTCTGACATCTGAGCTTTTGTTTTATTTGTATTTATTTGTAGAAACTATTTTAATACATTTTAGAAGTACTTTGCATAGTTGTGAAGGCTGGTGTTTATTGTACAGGTATTAAAAAGTGACATGACTACATTCCCTACATATGTCTCATTTCTAGGTTTAACTAAAGTCATTTGCAAATAAAGCTGAAACACACCCCTGACAGACGTGCTGGCCTGCACTACTTGTTCCACAGTGTGATTGCACTGCCTGGCAATGTGTGTGTTTTGTTTGTTTTTGTTGTTTTTTTTTTTTTTTTTTACAACATGGTTTTTTTTTTTTTTTTTTTTTTTTTTTTTTTTTTTTACAACATGGCAATTTAGGGTGGATTGTGTCATCCTAGGATCTTATCTATACGTATGACACAAGCATTTGCATGAAGGGAAAAGATGTGCTGGTTTTGCCTACACATACAGTGCACATAAAAAGAGACTACATCACAGCAATACATTTTTCAGCTTCCTCTAATGCATGGCCAAAATATAATAAGGCAGTGGAGGCTGCTTTTATGTTCAAATAAATCAAATTTTCTTTTTTGTGGATCAGCAGCATCTTGCAGAGACTGAGTAAAATGATTGTAAAATGATTTCATAAGTCATCCACATGTCACTGCCATGGTTGGGATGCTTAATGCAGGTTGTATTTTTTGAACACTCCTGTTAATTAAACCCCCTGATCTGTTATAATATGAGGCACTGACGTCATTTGCCATCGACTTGGAGAACAATGCTGACAAATTCAATATGGACCATTTCAACTGCAATTCTTTCATGACCATCTTCGGTCCTTGGACTTGTCAAAATTAAAACTAGGATCATGTTGTTCATGGTCTTTTCGACCACGGATTAATTTGCTTAATTACAGCAGTAAAGGATCTAAACCCATCGTGCAGTTGTGTAGATAGAAGTGAGAACAAAGTTAGCAATATTTTTTTTTTTTACTTATTCACTTATTTACTGGGGTTATAAAGCAGAGAATTAGTACAGGAAAACAAAATAAAATAGTCGTCTTTGCTCGTCGTTTTACTATACATGTGATGGCGCATAGAAATGACGTCACAGACGATTCTTACAATACATCCTGCTGAACCTATATAAACATCATAACAAATGCCATTATTAAACGTATCCAAGGATGGTACCTGTCACATTTGTCTTCGTGGCAGGAAAGTAAAACGAGGTGAGAATGAACTTTTTCACGTGTTATTTGTGGAAAGAAACCGGGAAACCCTGAGAAAACCTTCTGCCACAGGCTGAACATGGAGCATGCACTTAGACCCACTGTCACACTTACACTTATATTTATTAGAAACAATCACATGTACTTAGTTGAGGCAATTATAACATGACTTAGATTGAGGTTGATAAATCTAGGTGTTAGTTGTGGTGAGATGTAGAACAGTTATTAAGACAGGAAATAAGAAAGTCAACAAGTTTTCTTGTACAGGAGCCAGTAAGGAAATGTGTCTGTGAGAGACCTCAGGGTTGTACAGTAATATACAAGTAGAAGAAGTGAACACCTCGAATGTGGAGGATGATAAAAAAGTTTTCTCCCTCAAAGAAAAAACTGGTCTGTGTTGTGATGTGGTTTGTTGTGAAACCATCAGTTTCTGTGTTACTCAGAGAAACGAGTCTGACTGGAAGAGATGTGTGTGTGTGTGTGTAATGTGATGGGTGGGATGGTGAACACAGTGGGGGTGGCTTCAGGCTTTAAAACACCAGAAAACCCTTTACTTTCTTTCCTTCACCTCTTCAACCATGTGCATAGAGGAGGGGAACCATCATTCCTGAATCAGCTACTATTTTTGTCACACAAACACACCCCCCTCCTTTTTTTTATTTTTTTTGTTTTGTAGAAATCCAGGACTATTCAGGACAAGGGCTGCAGCTACACCAAACTTTGGATACTTCCTTCAAAAGAAGGTTCCTTTCCTATGATTTACCCCAGGACCTACTTCATCTATTAACACTCAATTTAAACAGCTTTTCCTTGAGCGTTATTTTTGCCGGATTGAGTGGCCATGGAGAGAGCAGGACCACCCTCTCCGACCTACAAGCACCCGTTCGTCCACGAGGTCAATCTGACCACATCTCAAAGGCTTCAGGTACGCCATATTTATTGTTAATGTACCCCAAAAGTACCCGGATATAGCCTTCAATAACTATCTGCGTGCGGAAAATCGAGGTTCACGCGTTGTATATTTTTGCACGCCACCATTGCAATTGGTTTGCGCAGGATCTTCCTTTTTTTGTTTTGTTTTGTTTTTCCTCAGTCCTTCCAAACCGAAAACTCTAAATGTATTGCTCTTACTTAATTCTCTATTTAATAGTTTTAAGACCACGGTTCACGATAACGTCCTGAACAGAAACTTTGTATGAGTTATTTATTTATTTATTTGTTTATCCCCTGGTTACGCAAAAGTATTTGCGTAAGTTATGCGTAAACCGAGCGCTTATACTGGGCTCGAAGGCTTTCGGTAAAAAAAAAAATGCGCTCCTTTTCGTAACAAATCGCGTGTCAAAACGTGTGAAACCGTGTAGCAGTTTAAAAAGCCACGTGTAGTCTAAATATATGTCTCCTATCATTACGCAGTTTGAATCTCTCACTGGGAGCTGATCAGCCCTACGAGAGATTATGAAAGGGGTGTGTCCCAAATAACACGTCCCCTTGAAACGAAAGTATTAAAAATAAGCTGATTTTCCAAAACCACATATTGCAATAAAAAAACCTTCAAACCCACAGAATGAAAGCCCTTAAAGCCCTAGCATCTTTAAAACACAGCTTCCCAGAAATGTTTAGTTCCATGTATAAAATATTCTCTTTGCAGAGTATCATCATGGGATGTGTCCTCTTCCCCATTCGTGTCACACTCGCCATCCTCTTCTTCCTGCTCATGTGGCCCATCGCTCGTCTCCAACAAGTAGGATTGTCACAGGAAGAGCGTGCGAAACCAGTCCAAGGCTGGAGACTATGGATTTTGCATCCCATCATGATCTTCCTAAGTCGGTCCGTGTTCTTTTCCATGGGCTTCCTCTGGATAAAGGTCAAAGGTCGACAGGCTACACAGAAAGAGGCCCCTGTGTTGGCCGTGGCCCCCCACAGTGGTTTTCTAGACATGCTGGTACTCAGCTTAGCAGGACTCCCTACGGTGGTGTCGCGATCTGAAAATGCCAACCTGCCAGTTATTGGAGGTAAGAGACTCCCCAAACGCTGCGAGAGTTTAGTCTAAGTTGATGGAGGATTGGGAAGAAGGTGCCTTTACCTTTCTTACTACTTTTTTACTTTTTCTCTCAGCCCTTTTGGAGTTTAACCAGGCCGTGTTAGTTAGCCGGAAGGATCCCGAGTCGAGGAGGAAGTGCGTGTCTCAGATCAAAGAAAGACTCACTTCCAATGGTTACTGGCCTCAGGTATGGTGTGAAGTCAAAGGTCGTTTGAGAGCACTTGACTTGGCAGCAGGTGCTCCAGAAATATTTGCCAAGCACGAGCGTGTGAATATGACCAACTGTTCATATACATGTCTACCTCTGTGTTTCTGCAGATGCTAATGTTTCCTGAAGGAACCACCACAAATGGTAAAGTCCTCATCAAATTCAAGCCTGGTAAGTGAACATTTGAGTAAAGGATATGCAAGTAAAAAATGTTGATTATCAGTATAAAAACACTGGATTCCTATTTGATTGTTTGTTTGTTTTTCTCACAGGTGCATTCTTGGCAGGTGTTCCAGTTCAGCCAGTGCTGCTTCACTACCCCAATAAAATAGTAAGCAAGACATACAACATTACAACACCGCAGGTCCAATGAGGTGAATGCTGAATGCCTCTCATCTTTTTGTGTGCATTTACAAGCCGGAAAAGTAATGACCAAAAACGACCAGACAAAATTCATACATAAATAAAAGCAAGCAACAAAAATACGTGCGGAAATATTAAACTGCAAAAGAAATGTATAAATAACAAATCAGCCACCTCAAGGATTATTATTAATTATTTTTTTTCTCAAACTAGAAAGATCATATTGACTTTGAATTTCTAAATTGTCTCTCTCGCAGGACACTGTGCGCTGGACTTGGAAAGGAGCATCATGGTAAGCAACTTTTAAATATATATAGAACCGTGCAAAAGTTTTAGCAAACAGAAGGGAAATTCTTAATCAAATCAGTATCACCCTTTGGATTTTATTTCTAATTATATAACATGGGACAGACAGACAGACAGACAGACTAAAGTTTGGAAACACTTAGTCTTATAATTTTGTGTGTTCTGGAGTGATATCTTTCATGGAATATTCTGCCCAGTTACTGCACCTCAAATCATACTGAACTGCTTTTAAAGGATCAGAGTCCGGTGTATGATCTACCATTTATACCGAGCAGGTGCTAATGATCATCAAATTCATATGAATATGATGAACATGTCCTACACCATGGCAAGCCTGAGCACAGCAACAAGAGACAACGCCATCATACTGCATCAGCAAGGCCTCTCCTAGGAATAGCTTTTGAAGCAGACTGCCTTTCAAGCTATTTTGAAGAACAGGAAATTTTTCAGAACCATAGATGCAGAGGTCAGACAAGGATACTATGAATGGACATTCGGTGCAACCCAGATGAGGATGGGTTTCCTCTCAAGTCTGGTTTCTCTCAAGGTTTCTTCCTTATGCCACCTCAGGGAGCTTTTCCTTGCCACAGTCGCCACCGGCTCGCTCATCAGGGACAAACTTACACGTATAAAGAACGTACTTACTTTTTATCACCACACTCTGTGTAAAGCTGCTTTGAGACAATGTTCATTGTTAAAAGCGCTATACAAAAAAAATGAATTGAATTGAACATCTGGGATTACACGGTGAGATGGAAGGATTTGAGGCAGCCTACATCGCACATCTGTTTGGAACAACCTACCTGCGAGGGTTTCTTCAAAAACTGTGCACAAGTGTACCTTTAAAAAAAAAATAAAAAATGATGCTTGATAACTGGAGAAAAAAAAACGACCCCTTTTTCTGTGGCTTCAGCAATAGATTTGCAGCAAACACTGCACTCTAGAACTTTATACTAAATGAGAAGTTCACATCAGACTTTTTAAGTGATCCCAGGAACTGATATAGACCACAAACTATTCAATGCTATTTAATCTTGTATAAAGTCTGCAGGCAAAGCTAGTTTGTGTTTTTTTTTTTTTTTTTTTGCATTATTGAAGCCCTCTGTTTTTTTTACCATAGTCACATAACCTGAGGGTGCAGAAGCAAAGTCAGTAAATACATTATTGTAAAAGTATATTAACTATAAAAATATCATTCTTTTAATTGCAGGCTTGATTGTCTGTGGTACACCGCAGCTCGGCTCTATACCAACGTTACAGTGGAGGTACTTTTTATTAGAGCTTTTGTGTGTAGCACCTCTTTCAATCTCTATAAAACCGTTATCTCGACTCAGCCGAAGGAAATGAAATAAGGGGAAATTTTCCTTTCTTGCGTTGTAGTTCCTGCCTGTCTACACGCCCTCTCAGGAGGAAAAGGACAACCCGGAGCTATTTGCAGATAATGTTCAGAAACTCATGGCCAAGTGAGTCTTTTAAAAAATGTTATGTATGTTATGTGTAAAAAAAAAAAAAAAAAAAAAGGACTGGTTGCCTGAACAATTTTTGATTGTGTGTGTGTTTCAGAGCTCTGGGTGTTCCTGCTACAGACTATGTGTTGGAGGGTTTTTTTCCTGTTACAAAATTAGGTGGTCTTTCTCTTCCCCTCGAGTCTCCTTCTAAGGAAACACTGAAAATGCTCAAACGTCAAGGGTAGGCTGTGTGTTTTTCACGTGTGTACATCCATATACCTTGACATTCATGCAAAAAGCCAATCAGGCTATGATGTGGCAGCAGTTCAAACAATAGAAAAAAATCATTCAGTATACAAGTCAAAAGCTTTAGCTGAGGTTCTAAAGGAAATTGTGATCTACATGAGAGATTCTTCCAAGATTGTGGTGGGAAATAAAATAAAATATATAAATAGAATAATTTTTTTGTGATGAGTCAGCCAGACTGACGGGTAACTCAAATAACCACTCTTTTAAACTGTCCCGAGCGGAAAAGCATTTTAGAAAGCACAGTGTGGCAAATGGCCTACGCAATAGTAAAGACGAAACCTAGGAAAAATATTGTCTGGTCTTTTTACACTCCTTTGACTATTCAGTTTTGTTGAGTCTGTGCAGAGGTCAAAGTCACGGAGATCATATTCTTTTTTTTTTTTAAGTTTGATATTTAACATTCTTGTTCAGGCTTAACTGGCTGTTGTATAATTGCATGAACAAGTGTTCCTTTTAAAGTAGGCAGTGTGTGAATGTGTTTATAATGGACAATAGAGCCGAAATTGGGATCATGGTACAAGATCTATGATTGATTTATAGTCTTTATGTAAATATCTTCACTGGTTGCCACATTTCAACCAGTTTCCATGCAATTAATTCCACTGTCCGTGAATGTGACACATATATATATATATGTGTGTGTGTGTGTGTGTGTGTGTATGAATAATAGTTGGATTTCCACATAGTCATTTAATTTCTTTCTCCTTTTTTTTCCCAGTTTAAGCAAAGCTCAAGTGGAGACTTTAATTAACACAATGATTGACAGATGTCACTCAGGACAGGTCACAATCACTGTGGAACAATTGACTTCCTTGTTGGGACTTGACAACAGAAAGACAGCCGCACAAATCTGTTCCTTTTACTCCAAGGTAATGTGTGTGGAATTGCAAATCTGCAAGCTTCACAACGCAGCTAGATGTGTGTGTGTGTGTGTGTGTGTGTGTTTGCTCTTAATAAAATGCTTTGTGATCTAGAGTGAAACACTGGACCTGAGGCAGTTGTGTTTAAGCTTGTGTACAGCTGCAGAACTCAGATCACCGGAGTCTCTCCTTCACACTGCGTTCATGGTGAGTATGTGGTTTATAATTTATACAAGAACATTTATAGAGACAATTGAGTCTGTGGCTGCTATTGAGTTTGGACATCGATCATTCGAAATAATACCTCAGAAACCGTCACCATGGATCAGCTGTTTACTTCATTCACTTGCTGTTTTTTGCTTGGCTGAGTGATCTCAGAGTGGGTTATTGTCTATTGTAGAGTTTTACACTTGGTTGACTTGTTGGCTTCTTATCACAACTAGATAATAGGACTCTATGTATACAGTCTCCTGTGAAACTATTGAAACCGCAAGGTCACTTATATCATTGCCTAAGCAGCACGTAGCAAACACAAAATAACACCTTTTGTGGGAGACCACCCAGTTTTTAGTGGAGAATTGACAATACTTTAAGATTTCAAGTAAAAACATTTAATATTTGGTTTCTTTCTCTTTTTGTATGTGGGATTCAAATGCAAACTCAGTTTGGTTTAAGGCCTTGTGATTGACTTTGACGGTCTAAAACCTTCCACATTTCCCCCTGATAGTCATCTGTTGTGTTAGGAGTGTACCCTGGGTCATTGCCCTGCTGCATGATGTGCTTCCTCCAAGTTATATTGGATGCATTTCTCTGTGAATTGGCAACCGACGTTACTGTAGTCTTCTCAAGTCATTCTGCTACCCTCATAAATTACATCATCATTAAAGAGCAGTGAGTTTGTTCTCGAAGCAGCCATGCAAGCCTAAACCATGGCACTACCTTCACAGTACTTGATTAGTAAGCTCTGATATGTGGTGGCCCCCTGCACCGGTGAAGGTTGTTGACTGTTTTTTGATGTTTCTTCAAAGCTCTCAGTCTTTTCAACTGTAAAAAGGATGACCTTAATGCTTATTTTCAGTCGAATGCATTCTGAACCCCACAGCTCAAACAAAGAGTAGCTATTTGAAGCTATTAATGCTTAAATGCTCAATCTGACACGGCATACCTGGCAACGTGTGCACGCACCATTATTTTTGGTAGTTTAAACAAAGTGTCGGGTTTCTGGATCTGAAATTGTAATGTAATTGGATATTTTTTTCCATTTCCAACCTTATATAGGTCACACGCAAATATATATATATATATATATATTTAATATATTTCATAATTATTGAACTTCTATGTAAACCGATGAAGGGTCAATTTGATTTCAAGTGGCGTGTCACAACAAAGACCAAAGATCTGTCGCTGCCAGCAAATCATAATTAGATCAAGGATTACACACTATATGAAGTAGACATTTAAAATAATTATACAAAATAATTGGGACATTTATTCAACAGAGTTATGCTTAATAAATCACTGATGTAACACCAGGGAACAGCGACTTTTACCTCAGGTGATGAAACAGAGACAGAGGTCGATGTGTTTGTGATCACACTTTTTGTTTGTTTGTTTGTTTGTTTTTTTGGGGGGGGAGGTTGCAACTACAGTAAACAAATATAATCGCACTTTCAGTTCATGTCATGTATTTATTTATTTATTTTTCTGTTTTAGTAGTAACCAGACTAAAAGCTTTACATTAAGATGCATGTAACACATATTTTAGTCTGTTGTTTTCATATCAGTTTAGTAGATGATTTCTAAATCTGATCATTTCAAAGATTTTTCCAGGCTGCAACACAACAAAAAGTGACTAAGCTTACCTGACTGAACATAATGCTTGATATTTTCTTTTTTTTGCTGGTCCCAGAGTGTCTGGTCATAATATTGTATTCATGTGCATTGTCATGCATATAAAGAGTTTGTGGTGTGTGTATTTGATGTTTGCAGATGTACAACAGTAATGGTGAAGGATTGTTAAGTGCAGAAGATCTCTCTGGGCTTATAGCAGCACTGGTGGGAGTTGCACAATACAGCATTGCAGAGATGTACTCGGAATTGACCAATAGAGGACCGCCAACTGAACGTGAGTACAAGAATCATGACCGGTTCCTTGGGTTCATCAAAATTGGACTGGAGTGCTGACCAAATGTTTTACAAATAGATTAAAATTTTGAAACATGAAATGTCATGTTTGACTGCATCGATTGCAACATGACTTCTTGAATAATCAATAATTGGATGGTGTGATGTGTCCTAATTTAGAAAGGTTTTTTTTTTCATCATGTCCTGAAGTGTCTTGTGCAAGAAGAGTATCTGCAAGAGTGAAAAGGAAAGTTTATAGGACTGTGGTGAGACCTGAGATGTTGTCTGGTTTAGAGACAGTGGTATTGAGTAAAAGACAGGAGGTGGAGCTGGAGGAAGCAGAGCTGAAGATGTTGAGGTTTTCGTTGGGAGGAACGACGATGGACAGGATTAGAAATTAGTTTATTAAAGGGACAGTGCATGTAGGACGTTTTGGGGACAAGGTGAGGGAGGTGAGATTGAGATGGTTTGGACATGTGCAGAGGAGGGACATGTTGTATATCAGTAGGAGAATGCTGAAGATGGAACCACCAGGAAGGGGGAAAAGAGGAAGACCAAAGAGGAGGTTTATGGATGTGGTGAAGGAAGACATGCAGGTAGAGGCAGATGTAGAGGACAGGGGGGTATGGAGACGGATGATCCACTTTAAGGACAAAACGTTCACTTGCTGCCTAATGTATCCCACCCACTAACCGGTGCCATGATGAAGAGAGAGTGTTATTTACTTCACCGCTCCTGAATGGTGTATGTGTTCAGAAGTACCCATGGTTTCTGGAAAAAAGCTTCATTGTTCACATGACCTGCACATGGTAATTACCCTGTACCATTGTGGGACAGTAGAATAGTGAAAAGGTTGCTTACCTCAATTGTCCATGCAGATCTTTTTTGGCTCTTTGCTTAGCTCTGAAGGAATACAGGCTCTTGATTCAGGGAATCTTGTGATTCTCTCAGCTGAATGAATGACAGTCTGGAATTGGAAAATGTGGAGGAAGTAGCTAGAAAGGGAACTCGTGGGGATGCTCTAGAGGGGCTGAGGAAAAGTTCAAAGTATTGATAATTTATACTTTGTTTTCCAAGAACTTTTATCAAATGTAGTGCTGTTTTACTTTATTTTACTGTTTTTTCTATCTTTTGTGAGGATTTTTTGGGAAACCTTGATTGATTTCGTCTTTGGAAGAGCAGTGATTTGTTTAAAATGAAGATAATCGCTGAGGTACACAGTAGTTGTACAGACAGGTAATGACCTAGCTGAGTTCCTGGTGGATGTGAAGGTGTAAGAGCTTGTTGTAATGTACTTTGGTGATGAATGTATAAAAGTTGGAATACACACAGAATGAGTTAGATGTCAAGTAAACAAATCCTGTACTATGCTGGGAAGTGAAATGATTTACTTATAGGCTAACTGTAGAGGGCACTGTTGAGCAGAGTAGTGATTTTAGAACCAGAACCCACCTGCGTGTAGTCATTAAGGTCAGAAAAACTTTCTTTGTGGCAGATGGGAATGATGGTGAAGACTTTGAGCCAATCAGTAATGCTCCAAGATTGTATTTCGATAATATGGCATGTTTAAATCTGGCTGCTGTCAGTCATATTATCATATAAAATGTTACACCTTGTGACTAATTTAGATGTGAGAATTCAGCAATGTCAAATAATCATTTCTCCCTCTCTCTCTCTTTCTCTCTCACTCTGTTAGGCGCATTGTATGACTTGTTAACGACACACCCAACATATCAGAAGTTCTTCAAGGAATATTTGGAGCAGAAAAAACCAAAGCTTACGGAGGACAGAAATCACAACGGCATTCCGAACGGAAAGACCAGTCGCAATAACGACGGCAATCGGGACAGACACGGAATGAACCAAAAGTGTGACTGAAGACGGATTTGTTTGAATTATATAATGTATTTTAATAGTAAAACCGGCACATTTTATTATGTCTCTTCAGTATCCACAATAATAGCTGTTTATGGTTTGTTGTTTTTAAGCAAAGACTGTATGTTTGTGTGCGTTTTAGTATACATTTAATGTTTACAGGTCTTTATGATGGACTCGTATGTGGGTTTGTTTATTTCTGTGGTGTTTTTTTATTATTATTATTATTATTATTTTAATTGGTATTTTTTTCAAAAGCCAGTAGTACACTGTAAAAAGCCACTATGCTCTCAGAACCTTAGTGCCTTGGTACTTTTTTACTGTTTCTTTTTTTTTAAAACCTAAGCTGAAGGATTTTCTTGTGTGAACCTAAGGATTTCATACAAACAATACAGTCAAACTATTTTAAATTTTAATATATTAAAGTTGTAAATAAAAACACTTCATAAAATTGTCGTTTTTTTTTTCTTTCTCTAATTACTACTTTATTTAAATCTTTTTTTTTTTCTTCTATTTAATTTTTCTCTCATGTGAGTTATAATCAAAGGCTGGAGGCCTAATTCTTGTCCGTCTTCACATTTTGAGTTTGTCTTGTGACCTACTTAGACAGTGGCTTCATTTTCTAAGTGCAAAAAAAAAAAAAAAATGGTTGATGACCAGTTTTTCCTGCTGCTATATAAACATTGCTTCTCATTTTCTGTTTGATTTTGTATTTTCGGGTAGATATGTTGCTTAGTGGTCCTTGTTAAGGTCTTATTGAATTGTCTTGTCTTTTTCTATCTTATCTGAGTTTCTTGTAAAATGTTTAAATTCTGTGCAATCAAAGGTTAATTGCAACTCGCCACGGAAAACTGTTAATGGCTCAGTGAGGATTGAGATTGCAATTAAGGAACGGGAATTAGTTCTCGGTTTTTATCTATGACGGTTTGTCTATCCTCTTATGTCTTTCTTTGAACTGGAGATTCCCTGAGGTGTCCCACATGTATTAGACAAAGAAGGTGCTGGCTTTTGTTAAAAATCAACAGATTTTTTTTGCCATCAAGGGTGATTGTGTCTGACCAGAAATCTGATCTTAACCACTAAGCTACAACATGCCATCATTTACACTGCATGCTACATAATCTATAATCTTGCACTTTAATACCAAGAAAACTAAAACAGTTGCTTGTGTTACCCAGAAGCCAGAAACAGCAAAGTCCTCCGTCAAAGAAAATAAGTAACTGACCTTTATAAACCCGCTGACACCTAAGATTCCTTTTGTTGAAGGTTAAATCAAAAACGCTTTTACCATACCTGTGATTATTTATATTGCTTTAATTAAATCAGACATTTTCCTAATTTATTTGTTATTAGGATTTGGTTATGTTCAAGTCACTGTGACTGAGTTGTTACTTTATTAGAACAAGTGCATTCATATACTGCAAAAGAATCTAATTTATACAGTATTTAAAAAGATCATTTGCCAGGTATGGATAAAAGCTAAAAGATTGTGGTATAGTAAAACTATACACTAAGGAGATACTTAAAGTAAGAAATAATAGAATTAATGAAAAATTATTTAGATATTTGAATGTTACAGGATTGAAGAATAGGATTTTATATTGATTAAACTGAAAAAATATATATATGGTGTTTTTTTTGCTTCATCAAAACACACACACAAGCTTCCAATTGAGTTGCGCTCCATACTCCAAACCAGTAGGTGGCGGTATATGCATCTTTAAGTTGGTTTGCCCACCGCCATTGACAACAATAGAAGAAGAGGAAAACCGACGCTTGTGTAGTAACGTTTCCCGGATATCCGGTGTCTGAACACGTGGGAAAAACGCGTGAATTCAGCAAACATTACTCCTGGCGAAAACGTTTCTCTCGCATACTGGTGTAAATCAGATTTCACTCCTAGAAACCAGAACCGACGAAGTCTTTAACGGGAAAAATCAGACGAACCGCCAGCATGTTTCTGCAGTTCTACCTGAACGAGAACGGAGAGAGAGTTTACACTCTGAAGGTCTTTTTCCCTCCTGTTTTTGCTGAGATGCAGTTGATTGTTCATGTTGTGTAGTTTCAATAAATCTAATGTATATATGATTTTGTCTGCAATTTGACCTGATCGTGGTATCTTTGGTGTGGAATTTGTTTGCTGAGAAAACTTTTGTCTTTTTTGTTTACCTTGTAGAAAGTAGATCCAGAGGGTCGACCCACCAGCTCGGCCCATCCGGCTCGCTTTTCTCCGGATGACAAATTCTCCAGGCACAGAGTGACCGTGAAAAAACGTTTCGGATTACTGCTTACCCAGCAGCCACGACCTGTGCTGTGAAGCGCAAAAATATTCAGACATTTTTAGTGGAGACAGAGTGTGTGTGTGTGTGTGTATAGTGTGTGTGTGTGTGCGCGCGCGCGCTTGTAATGGTTTACCCAATTATTAATGTAACCTGATGCAGAAGTCACATTAAACACGTGTTTGATTTAATCAGGGTTTTTTTTTTTCCTGTTTTCATCTCTCACGCTGAATAAAAGTTTTTGTTTGCATCAAAACCTGTGACTTCCGTTATTGTGTGGCTTGAAAAGACTCGGTTTCCCATGATGCTATGCGATTGCGGAAGTTAAAAAGGGTGAAAGGAAGGGCGCATGCGCGAACACCGGAGCGAGCTCACGCTGACAGAAGGCGCTGGTTTGACATGATAACGACAAGGGGGTGAAACTGGGAGACGATAACCAGTATTTAGTTTTAATTATTACATTGTTTCCCACCCCTTACTGAGGCGAGCTTCCTTTTCGGGTTGAAGGTAAACATATTTTATCTTTCATTTTGTGTGTATAAATGTATTAAGGTGTCTCTTACCGGCCGTTCTCACGACCAATCAGAAACAATCATTAGAGTCTAATCTCAGACAGACATTCAGTGTTTTTTTTTTAATAATAAATAACTGTGAAGTGTGTGAATGAGGAGAAAAAGGGACCCAGTACAGTATGGAAGTGTGTGTTATCCTGCGGTACATTTAGATTGGACCTGCTGATGGTGATTCCTCACACTGCACCTGCCTTGTTTTGTCGGTTGAACAAAACCATCTCGAGTGAGAGACCGGTCCGATCTGGTCTGATAATTGGCTTAATGGATCCTAGTTACACTGCTTGGCTCCAAATGTCTCTCACGCACATTTTATATATACTGTGTGTATATATAATATCAAAGATGGCAAAAGTACATATATAGAAATACAGATACTTGTGTTTTTAAAAGACTTTGGTAAAAGTTAAACAAGTTTTTAAACCACATGTTTTAGTGTCATACTGAACCTCACATCATATTAATACAAAATTTGATATTGTGTTATCTAATTAATGTATCCTGAACATCCACCATATAGAAAAGATGATCAGGTGTATAGGAATGTGTCTGTTCTCTGTCATGTTTACATCACTGACTCCCTCTGTCTCATCCACATCAACTCCATCCTTCTTGTTGCCTTCTGTCTACATGAAAGCCAGGAAATGAAATACAGAGTAATGACAAGAAATAGGTTTAAGGGCTAAAAACATGGTGCAATGAGAAGAAAAAAATATTGATCGTGTCACTCATGACATTCTTTCATCAGAATGATGAGGTAGTCACCTGGAATGTTTTCCAGTCAATAGCTACTGTACAGATCCACATCATGGCAAGAAACACTCAGTTGAGGAAAGAGAGAAGAGCATTATTTTTTAGAAAATCCAACCAAAAAAACAAACCCAAGTGCAGTTTTCAAAACCATCAAATGCTATGATAAAACCAGCTCTCATGAGGACTATCCCACAAAAGAAAAAACCAAGAGCTACCTCTGCTGCAGAGGATACATTTAGTAAAACTACCAGCCTCAAAAGCTGCCAATTTGCACAAATGCTCGTCAGACATGACTATCAACAGCACATTCACCCCTCTGCACCTTTAGGTTATATAAGAGCTATTGGTTCAAGAAGGAGAGTGATGGAGAACTGCATCAGGTAAGATGGTTTGAAATGAGTTGGACCAGAGAGTGAAGGAAAAGCAGCCAACAAGCACTCAATACCTCTGGCAATTCTCAAGATTGTTGGAAAACCATTCTAGGTGACTACCTCAAGAGGTGGACTTAGAGAATGCCAATAGTGTGCAAAGCAGAAGATGGCTTTCAAATAGAAAACATATTTTGGGTTGTTTAACACATTTTTTGTTAATTACATAATTCCATATGTGTTCTTTCTTTTTTAATGCATTCAATAATAATAAAAATAATACCAAATAATGAAAAAGCACTGAAGGAGAAGGTGTGTCCAAACCTTTGTTCATGTACATACGTGAGGTGACGTGATATTTCAGTTCATTTATTTATTTTATTTAGACATTTTTAGAATTTTGTTTTCATTATGGAGTACTGAGTGAAGAATAATGAGGAAAACAAACTGGAGAAAAGTAAAGTGGCACAATCCTACAAATTTTACTTTCAACATGGACATTTTCCATGATTGTCCAAAAACCCACAGTTATCAAACACATCTGACAAACAAACCGAGTGTCAACTGAAACCTAATTATATTTTTAATATAAGTAAATAAATAAAAAAATCAGTACAGTACTGTAAACATTGTGTGTTTTATGCAGAGATAAAGTTCATCTTTATAGCCGGTAACTAAATTTATGATGTTGATGAGCATGTAACCTCTGTCCCATTCACTGGGTGCGAGATTACAAAACAAAACAAAAATATTCAAATAAATTTAGAATAATAATTATAAGACTAACAGAACAATTTAAAATAAATGTAATTGTTTCACGCTTTCGTATCATATACTTTGTTTTATATTGATTTCCCAGGAGCAAAATCTTTTTCTATACTTGAATAAAATACAAATATTCTGAAACTATTTATTAATTAGTTGCATAATAATAATAATAATAATAGAACAATAGACAAAATATCTTTTATTACTCAGAAAGCCGTCTTGTTTTCTGATTTGAATTAAATGAACCTTTTTGCCGTTGTGGTTTAATGCTCATAATAACGTTTCCCTTTTTTTTTCTCTCTCTTTACCCCCCACCCCACTTTTTTCCACTTTCCTACTACTTTCCTATATTCCTACTCATTTACTTTCTATCCAGACACACAGCCCATGTCACATCAGAATCCGTAATTTACCTCATATTAGAATAGCTAGGTATCTTCCCACAGGTTCTCCATCACAGGAAGATTATCTTCCAGGGCCAAACAATTTTTGAGAAATAGATAAAAATATCCCTTTTCCTGACATTCCCACGCACTGTTATGCATTTTTCCGTTAGAAAATTCCTCCCTACACCAGCCAATTCCAAATAGTTCACTGGTGAATGTATGGCGCACTTTATTCAAAGCATTCCTACCACTTGATAACACTCACAATTGAGAATCCGAATTAATACCAGATACATGTTCTGACACCGCTATTGTTTTTAATGCTGAGACCCTAACTCACTGTGCCTCTCTGGAGACTGGTTCACTTGTAAGCCCTAACCCTCAGCTCTATCAGCCGATCCAGAGCACACAAAGATTTAAGGCGATAGACACCTAGCGTCTATCGATTCAAACGCCAATTCAATGGCGACGTGTCGCACAGTCCCTGTTCTCACCCTCACCGTTAGCTGAGATTCGTAAGCTCATTGATTTCCATCCAGACAGTCACCCTGGCGGATCCCCAGCAGCCCCGGGAAGCCATGGCTTCCTCGGTGCGTTTCACTGTGACGCCGACCAAAGCCGAGGACGTCCCAGGCCTGTCTGATGCATCGCCCGACACGGGCTCACGAGAAAGTGCTCGAGTCCGCTTCGGCTCACGAGAGAGCGTCGACAACAGCGAGGACACACCAGACCGAAGCCACACCGAACACGGTAGGAAGAAAAACGGTCAGGTTTGTAACTAATGTTTCCGTAACATACTGGATGTTCTTTCACCGTGACCTGTAGTGCATTTTGGTACAAAATTTATTCGACAGATCCAGTGATTGAACACTTTCACCATGATGGGGTAATGTCTGCAAGATGAAATTTGTGCAGTGATGTAGTGCATGAAGGCTCACTGGCGTTGTAGGTATCACCATGGGGGGATAAGAGAATACACTGATCAGTCATAACATTATGACCACCTGCCTAATATTGTGTTGGTCCCCCTTTTGCTGCCAAATTAATCCTGACCTGTTGAGCATTAACAGCATGAACGTCTGAAGAGTTTAAACTACAGGAGCTCGTCTGTTGGATCGGACCACACGGACCAGCCTTCGCTTCTCACGTGCATCAATGGGCCTCGGCCACCTACGACCATGTCGCCGGTTCACCACTGTTTCATCCTTGGAGCACTTTCGATAGATTTTGACCACTGCAGACTGGAAACATCAAACAAGAGCTGCAGTTTTGGAGATGCTCTGACCCAGTCGTCTAGACGTCACACTGTCAAACTCAAATCTACGTTTGCCCATTTTTCCTGCTTCGAACACGTCAACTTTGAGGACAAAATTTTCACTTGCTGCCTAATAAATATCCACCCACTAACAGCTGCCATGATGAAGAGTAATCAGTGTTAATCACTTCACCTGTAAGTGCTCATAAAGTTATGCTGATCGGTGTACCTTGTGGACGAATGGTGTTCATTCCTCAAAAAATAGATCAGTAGCTTGTTTTGGTGAACACCTTATTTTCAATTTTTTTCTTTTTTTCTTTTTTCTTTTTCAACTTCTGTTTTTGATAAACAGTGAAGGGACTTTTGCAAATGGGCGTGGGACCAAACTCATTGCATAGGTACTCTACCTGTCACATCATTCCAAACATACACAGTACGAAATACACAAAAAAAACATCTATCTGTACAGCAAAGAGTTCTCTGTGAGCTATGTTTATTGTGTATCGCCACAATTGTCTGCATCACAGAAAGCAAGCCAGACGACGCACGTGTTTACAGTTTGGCCAACGTCTAGCTTACGGTTTCAGTCAGGAAATTCAGAAGCTCTGGATTTCTGCAACATGAAACCGTGACAGTTTTTCTCGACATAAATATAATTTGACTTGAATGAGTAGATGTTGAAATGTTTTGTTTGTGTTATATTAGTCATAATCCTGTTAAAGTCTCACACAGCACAGCTGGTTCCCTGGTAATCTGTTTACTCGTCGTCTCAAGGGAACATTCGGAATTTGGTTTTGTGATTTATTACTTTTTTATTTATTTTTTCCCAAATTCGAAACATAGCTACCTCCCTGTTTGTGTAAAATTACGCAAAAAGGTTCTTTCGAATGATTCGATTTGTGTAAATCAGATTTGACTCAATTTGTGACTCGATCATTCGCAATCTATCTACACCTCTCCTTTACATTAGTAAGTTGAAAATTTGACGACACGTTTGTGCTGTAACCGTTGTACCGCATGTGCTGATTTAATAACGGTAATAAAAGTTTGACACTGGAGAACAAGAACATTTAGTGTTGCACAATACACACTGACTTTTAAACCGAATTCCTGTAGCTGTCACTTATGTGTTTTTATATATATATATATATATATATATATAAAGTTAAAAACTTTCGTCGTTTCATCACAGTTGTCCAGCTGAGACAGAACATGCAGTGACTTAAAACAGGAAGCTTTAAGGGAAAAAAGCTGACCCTGAATTCTGAAACCAATTTTGTCAGAGCACCACCAGATTGTTCCCACGCAACCGAATCTCTCTTTATTTCTAAATATAGATGATCTGTCTAAACACAGCATAGCATCAGCAATGGTGAAAACATGGAGTTGGAAGGACAGAAGCGGAGGCGTATTAATATCACAGCTTGAGTGCGCTTCGTTTCGCATTTCTTATTGTTAATTACCGACCGGCGCCGTTTAAACCGGCCGTGAACGTTCTCGAAACACAAAATCGATACACCACGTTCTTATTTGTGCGCACCACAAAATCCCTTCAATAAAGCCGTTGACATCAGTCGGACGAGTGAGATTGTTATGTAACCATTTAATTGATTAGTGAAACTAAGGATGTTTGCAAACTGATCTTTTTAAAAGTCACTCACTCCGACTTGCCTCTTATTTAAAAGCAGCCTGGAGGTTGTTGGCGTGTATACATGGCAGCAGAACAACAAAATCTGAGTTTAAGTGCCAGTAATTTGAACTTAATGACCAGACGTTGTTCAGTTCAGTGCCTAAAACATGACTCAGTCAGTTTCCTCTTTTCAGACAAACAAATTATTCCTCTATTGATTTTTTGGTAGGAACCCTCTGGCTGTCCTTCACAGACTCCAAGGGGGTCTCTGGGCTCTATTTTGAGAACCATGGCCCTCTTTGTTTGCCTCTGTCTCTGGCTGTTTTTATTAGTGGAAGGTAACAAAAGTAGCAGGTGCTCATCCAGTGAATCTGCAAGAAACCTAGAACATATAGTGCCTGTGAAAAGTTTGGAAACACATAGACATTTTATGATTTTTGACAGACTCACTTGTAAAACCTGAGGTGTTCTTCACTAGTTGGATTTTTCTTTCCCGACCTTGTGATCCAGTTCATCCCAAAGCAGTTCAGTAGGTATTTAGGTACGATGAGTGAGCAGGATTTTCCATGATGGATCGCACTCAAGGCAACCATTTGCTCTCTAAACAAGTTGGTTGCAATTATCTGCAGACCAGAATCAGGTTTGCGATACTGTAACTGGTCCTGAGCTTTTTAACACCATTTGAATATATTTTCCACCCGAAAATGCATAAATAAACAGCTGCTATTTACTTCGGAGGAAGTTATACAGATTGTTTTTACAGCAGTACCCCCAGGAAACAGGTGGATATGAACGCTAACATTACTGGCGTGCCTTTATGCTAGCACTTCCCGTCAGAGATTAAGTTCAGAGAGAAGAAGACCGCTATCTATCTAGTGGTCGGGATACACACTCGCAACAAAACAACTGCCACGTTTTTATTCGTTTTTCAGAAATATTGATATTGCATATTTGAGAATCGGTACAGTATCGCCAATAAAATATCGCAATACTCACAAGTATCGATATTTTCTTACACCGCTAGTGTTTGAGTAGGGGTAGTAGGGTTGCCATGTTGGTTCGGCATTCCTTTCACCTGGAATAAGTTTCCAACAATCCCTGCACCAAACAACCCATTAAACTATTAAACTGCCACCTCCATGTTTGACTGTGGATGTGATTCAGTCTGCTAACATCTCCTCTCCTGTTCTTACATAAGTTCTTCTGTTAGAGCCAAAAATGTTCAATCTGCCCACAGAACTTTTTTTCCAGTCCAATTCTTGTGTGTTTTTGCCTTTTTCCTAGTTTGTAAATGCACCTAAGGAACATGCAGGTGTCTCAAAAACACTGTGTTTACAAATGTTTTAACAGGCGCTGTAGCGCTGCAGGCAAATGCTCAGCAGCACATCGTTGCCAATGAACAGTTGTAATTTTTTTGTTTTGTTTTGTTTTGTTTTGGCCACACTTTCAGTCTGATTCTGAAAGAGCCTTGTATTAATTTGAGCACAAAAACAACAGATTGCTGGGAATGTGTACTTGAAGTTTTCTCCTCATAACATACATCAACTTTTTTGTTTGGTTTTTAAGTATTAATTCACACCAATCAAAGTTTATTTCTATAGCACTTTTTTTTTTTTTACGGGCAGCAGCTTTACAGAACTTAAGCGTTAAGGTGAATGATGTGTATTTATCCCTGATGAGCAGCCATTGCGACTGTGGCAAGGAAAAGCTCCCTTAAATGTTATGATGAAGGAACCTTGAGAGGAACCAGATTTAAAAGAGGGACCCATGCTCATTTGGGTGATATCAAGAGTGTGATTATAGTCTTTTAAACAAAACAGAACACTGAAGAGTGAGAACTAATATGAGCACTGGAGTGTAAGATTATGAGTAATGTTCTTACTACAGTCTTATACAGTTATTTGAGGTTATGGAACCAGGAGCTACTGAGCAACTCATAAAATATCTCAACATTTGAGATCGAAACACTACAGGACAAAATGCTGTGTTCGAAGGAGGATTTATAAAGGCGCCTTTCTCTGTTTTCAAAAACACCACAACGGAGTGTATAGAAAGAGAAAACATGAACCAAAGCCGTGTTTTTGAGGCAATTTTAATTTTGCGAGCCTGCAGTATCTGTATCAGAGAGCGTTTTTTTTGTCTGCAGAAGGCCTTTTGCGCCAGCAGAAACAAAAATTGGCTCCATATCAAAGCTTGCCGTCTAGCGCAATCAGCAAAAAAAAAAAATCCACTACTTAAATATTAACAAATAATTTTTGGGGAAATAAATATATGGCATGCTTTTATTAGCATTCCTGTAAAATGTTAGAGCAATATATTGTTTCTTAATTGTTTGTATTTATTGCGATACAAAAAAAAAGACTAGAAAACAGACCATGAGCTATTATTCTATTAGATGAGTCTAGTTTATAGGTTCTGTACACTGTGTAGGAAACATCAGTGTTTTCTAACAAACGAATTGCTTAATAAAGTAATAACGAATAAATGTATAGTATGATAAATTCTATAATAAATATAGAAAATCGATGTCCATTTGTGATCATCTTTTAAAAAAAATTTAATCTGTTTTTTTTAATAAAGAAATGAGGCAGTTTGTATTCCCATGGCCTCAAAACCATACAAATCTCCAGAGAATTTTTGTTGTTGTTGTTGTTGTTTGCTTGACCGCACATAGCGGTACACACAAACACACGTGCATACCGAGGATTGAGTTGATTATTAGCAGAAAACTGGTTGCACACAGGGTACAGAGAATTCAATGTAGTTTGGATTTTCGATGTGCATATGGAGTGATTAGGGTGTGTGTGTGTGTGTGTGTGTGTGTGTGTGTGGGTGTGGAAGGGAAGTGAGAGCATTAATGCTGACACAGACGCTGAGCCTGGTGAAACCGAAGTGCGACAGCCACTGCAGTGTCTCTCTTGCGCGCACACACCCAGAAACAGAGCTTCCTGTAGGCCCACAGAAAAATCCTCCATCACATTTATCATCACACATTTCTAATCTCTCTCTCTCTCTCTCTCTCTCTCTCTCTCTCTCGCTCCCGCTTCTGCTTTTCATACAGACGGAAATTCAAAGATCTCCAATGTGTACATCAATAACAGTCACACCGTTGACGACGATGATTTCTATGACAGAAACCTGGCGCTGTTCGAGGTATGTGTCACATATCTTTACTCCAGTACTGTAATTACAGTAAGCCCCAATAGTTTCATCCCACTAGAAAAGACCTATACTGATTATACACATTAAACCATTTATTAATTAAATTATTACATACACATGGACAAAAATATTGGGACACTACTTTATCTTGCCATACACGGTTCTTCTCCAAACTGTTACCACAAAGCTGGAGGCACACAATTGTACAGGACTTGCGCTAGATGCGCTAACCTGTTACATCCAGCCCTGGTTTTGTGCTGGTTTAGAGAGGAAGATCTTGAGTGGCCTGCTACATAGCTCTGATCTCTGACACCTTTTTGGGATGAATCGGAACGCCGACTGCACCCCAGGCACTTCACCTCACCTCATCTACATCAGTACCTGAGTTTTAAAGTTTTATGAAGTGCAAAAGTTTTGAACACTTTTGTGGCTGATGAGCACAAATCTCCACAAGCACACTTTATAATCTAGTGGAACATCTTCTCAGAAGAGTGGAGGGAATTATAAGAGCAAATTGGGAATGAATGTGGAATGCGATGCTCAAAAACAACATACTATACTTATGACCGGGTGTCCGCAAACTTTTGCCAACATAGTGTTTATATTGAAATTGTAATTTTTGATTGCAGAATCAGTAGGACCTTCATTTTTTCGAAGCTTATAAAAAAAAAATTTGTGTGAAAAAAACCTGCACTAAAATAAAACATTTTTAAAAATAGACTGCAAAAAAATTAACAAAACGGAAAGTTGATAATGCACAGCCCAGTACCGGTCCTGGTGGCTGGAAACTCCTGCATTTTCAACGGTTTTAACTGTAATGTCGTTCAGTGTGATGGATCATCGACCACTTTATTGTGTGTTTATCGATTTACCCATAAATACAAACCATTTTTTGTATTTTTCATATTCGACCCTGTACTTATCGACAGTTTATGAACTAAAACCGGTTTTCGAGTGTGATCTCAGATTCTTGGAGCAACTTCGAGCCATTAATACATTTGACAGAATTCATTAGTGCAGGATGGGTATTGATTTGTGTTGTTATGGTAAATTTTTTTGTACAGGATATAAAGTGAGTTCTTTTGTTACTTAGGGCACTGAGCCAAATGAGAGCTGCATTTAGCGAAATGCTTTTAACATAGCGTTTTTATCTGTTTTGTGGCACTTTCAGTTAAGTAAAGGCAGTAAAGTGATTCACTCTTCCTTTTCTTTGTCTCTCTGTTTTACTCTGTAGGAAGAGATGGACACTCGCCCGAAGGTTTCCTCACTTCTCTCGCGTCTGGTCAACTACACAAACATCACACAAGGTGCCCGAGAGCACGAGGAGGCCGAAAGCATCGGAGAGAAGCGGAAATCTATCAAAGTATGTGTATACTCTTTACACACATGACATCATGATGGCAGTCAATGATTTCCGCCCTAACTACGCTTTCTGTCATGCTCAGATGGTAGTTTATATTAGTTAGGCATTTGATTGAGTCATTAATATAGATTTGCTCTCCTAGGAGGAATTCTTAGCACTATATCCAGCAAAAGGGGGACCAACACAATATTAGGCAGATGGTCATAATGTAATGCCTGATCGGGGTATGAGGACACATGACTATCACTTCCATGAAAAGCTATTGCAAAAACATGGATATTAACATGGAGTTAGTCCCACTTCGCTGCTTTAACTGCTTGTAAAACTTCCACTACATTTTGGAGCTTGGATGTCTAGGAATTTGTGTTCCTTTAGTTATAAGTAAATATAGTACAGTCAGTGCACTGGTATCACTTGAGAAGAACTGGTGCACAGTCAGTCTTTCAGTTTAATCCGAAAGGTATTTAATTCTTGCATGCCAGCTTTGGAAAACCGTGTCCTCATGGACCTTGCTTTGTGCATGATGTCATGATGTCATGACTATTGTTTGCTTTCAAATGTGTGGCAAATTTTTTTTGGGAGAACCACATATGGGCAGTGATGATCATAGAGTGTAACTAGTTGATCTATTTGTTAGAAGATTTTTAATAAGGCAGTCAAGTGATGTGAGGACAGAACACAGCTGGTTGCTTGTTTACGGTATTATATTCCGTTAGATTAAGACTCAATAATAAATCGACCCATCGCTGATTATTTGGTATGTAATGCACTTGAACTTGAAGTTAAAATAATTTCCTTTAACTACGCATCGATACGTTTGGACTGTACCCATCACTGTGTTATAAATAACTGCATGTATCTTTTATGTATGACCCCACAGTCTCCTCAGATGGGCACTATTATGGGCGTATACTTGCCTTGCCTGCAAAATATATTCGGTGTTATCCTCTTCCTCCGACTCACATGGGTCGTGGGCACGGCCGGAGTTCTGCAGGCTTTGTGTATCGTCTTCATCTGCTGTTGTTGCGTGAGTTAAAGCCATTCAGTACTTATTTACACGCTGTAGTAAATGGACAATGGACATTTAGGTACTTGTAAGTGCTTAGATTTGTCACTGCGTCCAAAAATAAAGTACAGGTTGATTATTAACTTCCTGCTGTAATCTTTCTCTTGCTTCCCTCTGTTAGACCATGCTGACTGCTATTTCAATGAGTGCTATTGCCACTAATGGAGTGGTACCAGGTACGTAGGCACTCCAAGTAATTATTAGTTCTCACCTGTACCAATATACTGTGGAGACTGATTAAAAACTGTACATTAATTACCATTGGGGTATCACAATAACGAACCTGCTTTTGAATTCAATCCTTTTTTTTTTTTTTTTCTTCAAAACAATACAAGGTTACTACCAGTAAATAAGGGGAGCAGAGTAGTACTAATGTTTGTAGGTCATAACAGTTGACATTGTACATTTACTTTTGCCTGTGCGCATGACAGCGAGATAAGAATTGTGCTGTTTTGAAAGTCTTACATGAAGTACTTCCTCAAATGAAATGTAGCTCTTCGAGTGAGTGTTACCAAAATGCATCGAGCTCTGTTACGAGCTTCATCTATGATTAATGAGGATGAACCATAGATTTTTTTATTTATATAATATTGGTTAAAAAAGTCCAAATAGGAGGACAGGAGTGAACAATACAAAAGCTGTAAATCAAAATCAAGATGCTTAATAGCAAAATGTTAATGGACAATGAGAAAACAAGGACAGGAATTGAAAAAGATCTAGCCACATTTGTCATCCAGATAAACCAAAATTGGGTCGGATTTTCAAGCTTATTGTAGCAGAGAAAATTAACCGAATGCTGTGTTGCACTTTCGAAGCTGACATTATATTGGCCATATTAGAAATCATATTTAAATCCTAAGTAAGATAATTAAGACAAATTAATAATGGATTTTTTTAGCATACTGGTCAAGTGCCCTAATGTGCTGCACAGTCCTTGTACCTCCAGCCATCTGACCAGAAATGCAAAACAGTGACATTATAAAAACAATAGAATTGATTAGTACTGTTTGTAATTGTGCATGTAATCTCAGCTCAACACTGGACTCTAACTGGAGTTTTTGTGATTCCCAATGTTCATATGTTACTGCTGGTTAGTAGCTATGGAGCTGGACAATAATGTTAAGTAGAACATTAGAACCAAGAACCATTCTAATCCATTAGAAGTAGAACATTAGAACATTAGAATCCTGTAAACTGGTATCCAAATGCCTGCAGCCTCTGATATATGTTAAAATGTGTTAAAAAGCATATGTGGCTAGTAACACGTCTTAGAGCAGCACCTAACCAAATTGTTTCTTTTTCTACCATGTACTCAGGTAGCACATCATATCACTTGTACAGAATAACAGTAGATGGAACTAACATAGATATCCTAACATCCTTTCTCTGTATGTCTGTCACCTTTATGTGTTTTTGTCTATTTGTGTGTCTGTCTGTCTCTTCTTAGCTGGGGGTTCATATTTTATGATCTCACGATCGTTGGGCCCAGAGTTTGGAGGTGCAGTTGGTTTGTGTTTTTACCTCGGTACCACCTTCGCTGGGTCCATGTACATCCTTGGAGCCGTCGAAATCTTGCTGGTGCGGGTTTCTTTCTCACACTTAATAACATTCTGATTAATGTTCAAGGTAGCATTATGACTTATGTGCCGATAATCAGTTCCCAGCACAGTATTTTTTTTCAGTAATTTCCTCATTCCAGCTCCTGGCTAAACAGTGCTATGAAAGAACCTTTAACAGTTAGGACATTTCTGGATTCCTGAGGAACAAATGAATTTCATTTAAAATATAATATGATATGAAACTAATATTGGCACGTCTGATAATTAATTCATTAAATTTTTATTTTAATTGTATAGCGATTTTTCTTCTATTATCTGTTGACAATTTGTCATTAACAAGTCAGTGTATTCCCCTCTCTTTTTCTGTCTCGCAGATGTATATAGCGCCATCAGCTGCCATCTTTTACTCCCATGAGCCCGAGGGCGAAGCGGCAGCTATGTTAAATAACATGCGTGTGTACGGCTCCATCTTCTTGGTGTTGATGTCACTTCTGGTGTTTGTGGGAGTCAAATACGTGAACAAGTTGGCGTCGCTCTTTTTGGCCTGCGTCATCATCTCTATCGTCTCCATCTATACCGGTGCTCTGGTCTCTGCCTTCAGTCCACCTTCCTTCCCGTGAGTGCCGGCTGACAGACTTATAATAATCAGTGAGCAATGTGATATTCAGGTATAATCCTGTTATCATGAGCAGGTCCAAATATAGCTATTAAACTAAAGATAGTACAGTCAACCCGAGATAATTCGCGGTTCAGAACTCGGGGAAATTTCTCAGGTTCTCATTTGACCTGACTAACAGCAAGTTGCGGCTTATGTTAAGATTCGCGGGAATCCGCAGTGGCACCGAATGTTCAAGAACGTTAGGAATCACATTTTAAACTTGTTTTCACTAATAAATTTCATAAAAACGTTTAAAACACATTATTGTATTGTTTAGATTGTGGGGGTGCGTCCAAATTCTGCAGAATTTCGGGTCTTAGAACAGAACCCATCTCCCCCCCCCCCCCCAACCCCCCCCCCCCCCCCCCCCCCGAGTGTTAAGGGGTACCACTGAATTTGGACCTGTGACAAGATTAGATGGTTTAATTTGAGCCTGATATCTCGGCCACATCCTTATCATGGCAGGTAATCCCTTAATTCTGTGCACCTGATGAGTTTTTTTTTAACTCCATTATTTAAATAATTACTTAATTATTGTTACACCACAATTCCATTATGGAACAGTAAATGGTGGTTTTCCTAAAAACATGTTCCGTCTGGGTTTGTTTACTTGATTTACATAAGATCGTATGCAAATGAAAAACAGCCACACATCAGTGGCAAGTATAATGATTTTTATGGTAAATACCGTCTCATAGCAACCCACTTTGACTAACTTGTGCTTGTGTTCATGGAAGTCATTTGTGGCTTTAAGTTGCCCTGTCTATCTGTCATGTCTCCCTTCAGAGTGTGCATGCTGGGAAACCGGAGCATCTCTCAACACGAGCTTCATGACGACCTGTGCGCGAAAACCATCCTGATCGAATCTAAAATCAACCTCAACATTAACGAAAGCTTCAATGGCACAGAAGCCCCTCCTATTTCCCAATTAATCGAGAAGACGACCGATCTATGGTTGCGTTTTTGTAATTCGTCCAAGCCGAACTCAGCGTGCGATGAGTATTTCACTCATAACAACGTCACGAAAATCGAAGGCATACCGGGACTCGCTAGTGGAGTGATAGCAGGTATAAGACACTACCATGTTTGACCGATAATGCTCACATCATACCATTATACCATTGTGGATCTGGTATAAGAGGAATAAAACACTTCCTGTCATAAGAAGATAATCAACTTTCGAATGGCCACTTTGTGTCACACAACGCTGTCGTAAATTGTAATAGCAAACCCACAAGAGCTTTATTTTCAGGCAGAAAATCAAGGTACATTTTAAATATTAAAAGAAGAAGCGAAACATATTGAAATGTGTTCAGAGCAAAGGGCTTTAAATTGATGCATCGCATTGATCTCCTATGTATTTAATGAACATACATTTTATGAGGATGGACATTTTAAAGAAGTCTTTCCAGAAATTTTATTTTACCCTCTCTGTGACAAGACATACCCATGAGAAACCCAGGGTTCCTCCTCCTCTTTTGGATAGTGGGAATAATAATTATACTTCATGTATTCAGTAAAGATATTACACAGGACACTATTTTGCATTCAGCAGAGTGTGTAAGTGTGTATGAACAGTGCTGATTGTCTTCTCTTCTTCTAGAGAACATCTGGAGTTCATACCATAGTAAAGGAGATCTTCTGGAGCGAGGGTCAAACCCCACCCCCAGCTCGGCCTCTACATACTCCAGCCACCACCTTCCATATGTTTTTGTTGATATCACCACGTGCTTTACACTGTTGGTGGGAATCTTCTTCCCGTCTGTGACAGGTGCACACCTCTCGCTTTGTAAAACATCACAATAGTTATCATTTTTTTATATTTATTATTTTAAATGTAGACATTTTTGTACTTCTCTCTCTCTCTCTCTCTGTCTGTCTTTTACAGGTATCATGGCCGGCTCAAATCGGTCAGGGGATTTAAAGGACGCTCAGCGCTCTATTCCAATTGGAACTATACTAGCTATTGTCACCACCTCCCTCGTCTGTATCCTTAATTACAAGGTTGATCACGCGTGTATTCTGGTTCCCATCAATAGTTTGAGATATTTTTGAGTTATTGAGATATTTTCCTGAGTAAGAGTGGCAGATCTGAGCAGCGTGGTGCTGTTTGGGGCTTGCGTGGAGGGGGTGCTTCTCCGAGACAAGTAAGCTTTCTGTACAACTCTTTTTTCATTTTACAACAAATTATTATAACCCCAATTCCAAAAAGGTTGGGACACTGGGTAAAATGGAAATAAAAACAGAATGCAATGGAGTTGCAAATCTCATAAACCCGTATTTTATTCACAACAGAACATATAAAACATATCAAATGTTGAAAATTTTGTAAATGCACCATTTTAAGGAAAACATTAAGGTCATTTTGAATTTGATGACTGCAACACGGCTCAAAGAATTTGGGGGGTAAACATGGGTAGAAATGTATCAATCTGTAAAACACAAATTTCAGAATCATGTTCCTCAACATGAAATTGCAAAACAGTTGCATATCTCATCATTTACAATACATAATAAAGTAAAGTTTCAAAGAATTTCGAAAAAATCTCTGTGCACAAGGGACAAGGGTGAAAATTCAATACTGGATGCCCGTGATCTTTGGGCCCTCAGGTGGTATTGCATTTAAAACAGTCATGATTCTGTATTCACTGAATGGGCTCATTAACACGTCTTTAGAAATCATTGTCTGTGAACACAGTTTGAAATGTCATTCACAAATGCTGGTTAAATCTCTATCATGCAAAGAAGAAGGCATGCACGAACATGATCCAGAAATGCCGCCATCCTCTCTGGGACAAAGCTCATTTAAAATGTATTTGAATTTTTATTTTTTTTGGAAACCATTGACACTATGTCCTTCGGACTAAAGAGGAGAGGGACGGTCTGGCTTTTTATCAGCGTTCAGTTCAAAAGCTGCATCTGGAAGTGCATAAGTGTCTGTGGAATGGGCAGCTTGCACATTTGGGGAAAAACAACAAAAGCTTCAATCTAGAAAATGTACTTTTCAGGAACGTCCTGACAGTTTTTGAGTAAGACGATGCTTACTGCATACTGCATCTATTACACTAGCATGACTTTGCTGTAGAATTGAATTGCATTTAAAAAACATTTAGTGCATCATTAAACAAAAAATACAACAAAGGACACCCAGAACTGTTAAGCAGATAGAATCCTGTGTCAGACACATATGGAACTACATTCCTCTTTCAAAACTTCAGGAACTGGTCTCCTCAGTTCCCAGATGTATACAGACAGAAGAAGTGATGTTACATAGTGGTAAATATGGCCCTGTCTCAAATGTTTTGGGACCTGTTGCAGTCATCAAATTCAACCTTATTTTGACCTTATTTTTATCCTAGTATATAGTATATACACTAGGATAAAAAGTAGTATAGTATATATCTTCTATGTTAAAACATTTGGTCTGTATTCTATGTTCTGTTGTGAATATAATATTGGTTTATTGTTTATTTACATTTTACAAAGTGTTCCAATTTTTTTCCCATCCATCCCATAACATTTTATTCTATCTTGTTTTTATAATTTAGATGCTTTTTTACTTGCCTTTTTTAATCCACCTCTTCTTCTACTTATCCATCTGTTCATCCATGCATGCATCTGTCCATCAATTCCACCTGTACAATCAAATTTAGTTCAGTTTAGTTTTTCCATTCATCCATCCACAGCTGTAATTACATTTTTTATGTTGTTTTCTTCATGCAGGTTTGGAGACTCTGTAAAAGGGAACTTGGTTGTAGGCACACTCGCTTGGCCTTCTCCATGGGTCATTGTGATTGGCTCTTTTTTCTCGACATGTGGCGCAGGCCTGCAGTCACTGACCGGCGCTCCAAGATTGCTGCAGGCCATAGCTAAAGATAACATCGTCCCGTTCCTCAGAGTAGGTTCTGTGTGTTGAATCTGTCACTCAGATAAAGTTGGGCATAATAATTTTATAATGATATTAGAGCATGATTGATTTAGTTTATTGTGGGTCTTTTTTATTTTTATTTTTTTATTTTCCATTTATTTGTATTCATATTTTAAAATGGTGCACTCTGGTGTGTAGTAACTTTAGAACATATGCACTGGAGTTAAGGTGAATAGTTGCACATGCCGAACAGATTCGAAGCCCTGAACTGGATGATTAACATTATTACAATATTACAGGTTCTTTCTGTGGGAATTCTTGTATTAATGGTGGAAATGACTCTCTTTCTGCAGGTGTTTGGTCACGGTAAAGCTAACGGAGAGCCTACATGGGCTCTGCTGCTGACTGCCTTCATCGCTGAACTGGGCATCCTCATCGCTTCGCTGGATTTGGTCGCCCCTATTCTGTCCATGTACGTATGAATTCATGTGCGGGAATACACACAGAGACGGTTTGTGAAGGCAAAACATGATGCTCTCGTTTATCATTCCCAATTACACTGCTTTGCTGCTGAATCATCTACTGAATATAAACTGAAAATGAGAAGGTTCTCTATTTTTCTGCAGCAGCAGCTCTGACTAGTACTAACTGTAATTCAAATCACGTTTATAGTGATTAGCGCATAAACGATGCATTATTATAAGGAAAAATTTTAAAATTGCTCTAGTATGAGCACTTAAAAGTAAAAGCTCTTACATTTTATTCTCCAGGACAGAGGACTTTGATCTTTTTTCAATACCCATCACAATGTTGCTCTTTGTAATAGCGATATTTCAGAAAAAACGTGTCACTTCACAAACAGTCTAATGGTGAACATTTGAACTCATAATTGACTTTTCTGTCTCTGTGTAGGTTTTTCCTGATGTGTTATCTGTTTGTGAATTTGGCATGTGCTCTTCAGACTTTGCTGAGAACCCCTAACTGGAGACCTCGTTTTTCCTATTATCACTGGTACACACACACACACACACACCTGTGTATAAACGCACACAGACACAAACACACACACACTCTCTCTCTCTCTCCCATCGTTTGCTGTTTGAACTGTGTGACCTTATAAAAGTGTCTCTTTTTTCTCTCTCGCAGGACGCTCTCATTTTTAGGGATGGTCATCTGCCTGGCGCTAATGTTCATTTCATCATGGTACTACGCAATCGCTGCCATGGTGATCGCCGGCATGATTTATAAGTACATTGAGTATCACGGGTACGTTGCCATGAGAACCAGAATCCTGGCTTGTGTTCATGCATTCGGCAAGAGCTGGGGAAAAAAAAAAAACCTCAGAGAAACTCCTTTTATTCTATAGCACATCATATATTATACTGTAATAGCTAATGTATGTTTCGTAGCCTTTTGTAGCACTCTGTAAAGTCTATTTCTAGTTTACACTTTATATTTGTTCTTGTGTGTCTTGTGTGTGTGTGTGTGTGTGTGAAGGGCTGAGAAAGAGTGGGGGGATGGAATTAGAGGTCTCTCTCTGAGTGCAGCTCGTTTCGCCCTGCTTAGACTCGAGGAGGGGCAACCACACACCAAGAACTGGAGGTCTATACTGTGAAACACAAAGATCTTTCGGAGAAAAATCCTTTTTTTTTTTAGTACAAATGCATTCTTACTCTTGCTTTATGTGTGTGTTTAGGCCTCAGCTGCTGGTCTTGCTTAAGCTAGATGAAGACGCTCATGTTAAGTCTCCACGCCTACTGACTTTTGCCTCTCAGCTGAAGGCTGGAAAAGGTTTAACCATCGTGGGCACCGTCATCAGCGGAAACTTCCTTTACACTTACGGGGAATCACTCGCTGCAGAACAGGTTCTGCCTTCATTTTGTTTCACCTCTTTCTCCAAATATTCCTATATACACCAATCAGGCATAATTTTATGGACACCTGTTGGTCCTGCTGTCTCGGCCTCACATGACCCTGTCGCCGGTTCACCTCTGTTCCTTCCTTGGAGCACTTTTGATAGATTCTGACCACTGGAGACTAGGAACATCCTACAAGAGCTACAGTTTTGGAGATGCTCTGACCCAGTCATCTAGACGTCACAATATGGCCCTCGTCATACTCACGTAGACCCTTACGCTCGCCCATTTTTCCTGCTTCTAACACATCAACTTTGAGGACAAAATGTTCACTTGCTGCCTGATATGATGAACAGATAATCAGTGTTAATCACTTCAACCGCTCGTAATGTTATAATCTCAATTGTTATGCCTGATTGGTAAATTTTCATTTTATTACTTATCCATCTATTTATATGTGCAGCTCCCCATTACATATATAGTAAATATAGTAAAAGTTATGAACATGTAGCAAATATTTGGGAATCATTGGGAAAGAAACAGTGATGCAGGTGGTACGGAGATACAGTAAATAGTGTTATTGACGCATTGAAGAATGCAATCAAAATTATTATTTATTATTTATTTATTGTAAAGCAAAAATGCTGCTTTACTGAAATATTATCATCCTGTCCTAAAGAAATTTTCCCTGCAATCATTTTTGTCCTTGATAGATTCATAATATTAAAAAAAAAAAATCTCTTTGTCCTTTTACTGTAAGATGTTTCCTACAGTAAGATATTTGCTTTTAAAATTTAACATCCATCCCACACGTCTCTTACTGTTTTTTTCCCCTTCTATATTTTCTCAGACACTGAAGCACTTGATGGAGAAAGAGCGGGTGAAAGGATTTGTACAATGTATCGTGGCCCAGAAGCCTCGCGAAGGCATCAGTCACATGATCCAGTCAAGCGGCCTGGGCGGCATGCAGCCGAACACGGTGGTTATGGGTTGGCCACACGCCTGGAGACAAAGTGAAGATCCGCAAAGTTGGAAGACCTTCATCAGTGAGTGACATAAAAAACGAGAGCTTGCATACTGTAGATGGCAGTTACCAAAATTCAACCAAATCATTTCAATCTATGAAAGAAATATAAGTAATGCTTTGTTGAGGGATCAGTGGGATCTGAGGAACAGGCGTTCTCTGTGGGCCTGCTTATAAAATGGAAATTCTGGTACAAGTTGTGAATAATGTAAAAGCAGTGGTGCGTGTAAATGAGACAGAGCCAGTCAAGTGGAAACGAATGCTATATTCATTAATTTCGCTTTCGATGATAAGCATATTTGTTCTGTGGTTGCAGTTTTATAAAATGAGGAAAAACATTACTATAGTAAATTATAGTGCATATAGTCATTAATAAATGGTAAGCAAAAGACCCAGATAGCACATAAACCCCTATAAGCAACCCCATAACGTCGGTAATACAATGCCACTTGATGCAAATGTAAAGAAAAAATAATAATTTACATATACATAATAGGTGACAATAGGAATATGGAAAGTTGTCATATATATTTATTCTGGAACAACACTGCCCCCTAGCTGAAGGCAGTATATTATCTTATTTTGTTTTTATCAAAATATGTACTGAATGCACTCTCTGCTTTACAGACACTGTGCGCTTGACGACCGCAGCCCATCTAGCTCTTCTAGTGCCCAAAAACATCTCACTCTTTCCCACAAACAGTGAACCGTATACAGAGGGTTACATCGATGTGTGGTGGATCGTACATGATGGAGGCATGCTCATGCTCCTGCCTTTCCTCCTGCGTCAACACAAGGTGACAGAGAAAGAGTACAGCCTAATAAACAGTACCGAGTTTTATATATTTTTTAAGCTCTTTATTAATAGTGTGTGTGTGTGCGTGTGTGTGTAAGATAGGTTTGGCGTAAATGCGGGATGCGCATCTTCACGGTGGCTCAGATGGAAGATAACTCCATTCAGATGAAAAAGGACCTGGCTACCTTCCTCTACCACCTGCGTATAGAGGCTGAAGTCGAGGTTGTAGAGATGGTAAGAAGAGAGAGAGGGTTTTAGTGTAGTATAATAATATATCACTCATTTTTATAACTGTATTATAACTATAGTTATAGTTAAGTCGATACTTTTTGAAGACATTGTAATGTTTGCTTTATTTCTAACTAGCTTGTTTTGCTATATATATATATATAAGTGCTCACTTGCCTTTAAATATACTTAAGTATCCAAAGTACTATGATTTATTATGGCTATAATGTTCCTATTATAATTTTTGTCACAAGACTCTTTGTATAATTAAATCAGTACATGTGAAAAGACTCTAATGTGACTCTCAGCACACCGATCTATTAATAGAATGATATTATTAAATTAAACACTGATTGATAGCTAATAGCATTATCATGAGCCCCAAACCTTCTGTTTAACGAAATTTTGCAAATGAGGCAACAGGTGTTGTGGCCAGTTTGAGTCAGGAGTTTCTTCCATCATTTATTCCTTTTAAAATGTTCTTCTTGCTGGTGAACTGAATGTCCGTGATAAGTAGATACCATCAAGCGGCAATCAAAACAAGTTCAAAACGGAGCGAGCGCTCGACCCTGATTGGTGGCTCTATGACGGATTTCGCGAAATGTAGTTGAGTAAAAAGTACGATATTTGAATTTGAAATGTAGTGAACTTAAAGTAACAGTCTCCTAAAAATGGAAATACTTCAGTCAAATACAGATACGTGAAAAAACTGCTAAAGTACAGTAAGGATTTAACTTCGTTATGTCCCCCACTGAAAGTGTAAATCTCTGTATACTGTATATCCAGAAAAGTTGGGACACTGCGTAAAATGTAAATAAAAACAGACTGCAATGTTTTGCAAATCTCATAAATACATTTTCTGATATTCTCATTTACTTGAAACAGCACACCCAAGTGAAACGCAATGAAATGAAGAGACGAGTATTGGGAATAATTGAAATCATATTCATGGACAAAAATATATTCAAACGTAAGTCAGAGATTCTGAAGAAGTGAAGATCTTGCTTGGCCTGATGGTTTCCCAATAATTGATACTAAAGACATCCAAATTATGAAAGAGTTTTGTCTTCAGTGTTAACAAACATTTTTGAAAATAAAACACTGAAGGAAAAGGTGTGAGCAAACTAATGATTGCTAATGTGAATGGGCTGTTTCTGAGGGTGGTAAAATTATCCTCTGCAGCAGAGGTAGCTCTCGGTCTTCCTTTCCTGTTTTTTGCTGTGTTATTAATCTACTAAATATACTTCCATAATATACAACTTCTACTCTATATGTCTCTCTATTTATTTTGTCTCTTTTTCTCAGCATGACAGTGATATCAGTGCATATACATATGAAAGAACTCTGATGATGGAACAGCGATCTCAGATGCTCCGCCAGATGCGCCTCTCCAAATCAGACCGAGACAGAGAGGTGTGATTGACTCCCTTCACCAAACATTTTTAGAAGTTTTAGTGTTTGATATGAGCTGATGAGTATGCTGCTATGTGCTTTTTAAATTTGTTTAATTAAAACTTTTGTTTTATATGTTTTTCGTGAAGCGTAAGTCTGTGTGTGGGATCTTCAGATAGGGTTTGTGTTTTAGACCAGTAGTCCCCAACCCCTGGACACGGACCGGCACCGGTGGGTAAATTGGTACCGGGTCGCACAGAAAGAATACATAACTTACATTATTTCGGTGTTATTTTGGAAAATTACCGGATTCTCTCCGCCACATCTGTCTGTAACTCACTCTTGATGCATGTCATGATGCCTCGGTCACATGTCTTACCTTCATCCACTACCTTCTTAAAGGTATTCTATAAAAGTGGATTTACGTTTATTATTAGATTTAGAAAATTCCAGTTTTTATAAAAAATGTTGTCTGACATTAAACCGGTCCGTGGTGCAGAAAAGGTTGGGGACCACTGTTTTAAACATTGTTATCATGCAGAGCGAAGACTATCGACTGCAGCCTCGTAGTGCAGAAAGAAGCAATAAAAAAGAAGACAGAAAAATGAAATTGAGGGCAAGAATAAGGCAGAGTGTATCTGAGTGAATGGCAGGTATAAGTACAGTAGAGGAGAAATGATGAAAAGTTCAGTTTTATTTGTATAAAACTCTTAATTATGGACACTGTCTCAAAGCAGCTTTATAAGGATAAAGGTTATGAAGTTTAATATGTATACGTTTAGTGTCTGTAAGTTTGTCTGGATGTGTCTAAGTGACTATATTTTTACTTTAAAACCAAGATTAGATTTCATTTGTGTGTGTGTGTGTGTGTGTGTGTGTGTGTGTGTGTGTGTGTGTGTGTGTGTGTGTGTGTGTGTGTATGTGTATGTGTGTAGGCACAGCTGGTAAAGGACAGGAACTCAATGCTGCGCCTGACAAGCATCGGCTCGGACGACGACGACGACACAGACGGAGCTGGTGGGACAGAAAAAGTGAGCGGAGCCTCGGAATACAGACGTGTCCACATGACCTGGACTAAAGATAAGGCCCTGGAATTGCGTGCACAAGCACACTTTCCCTCCGGCTGCAGCACCCCCGAGGGTTTCAGAGACATGCTCAGTATTCGACCGTAAGTCTCCCACACACCCAGACGTCCATCTCCATCTTCATTTCATTTCATCGTCTATCTAATCGTTCATATTCTCAGTAAATGCTTATGGTACAAACATCTATCCAAGCACACATACACCCAATTATTCATCCATTTGTGTGTGTGTCTAGTAATCTGTACCTATTCAAGCACTCATTCATTTACACAAACATCTCTATTATATAGCATTTCCCCTCCGTTCATTAATACCAAACGCTGCTTCTGCCACAAAGTTACAACTGCTTTCGATTACACATTGAAGCGGTGCAGCATCAAGCTGATGGACATCTCATTGTTCTCCTCTAAAAATCTAAAGGCTATAGTGAGTCCTGAACAGGGATTGAAGAGTTTTATGCAGAATCGTTAAGCACAATAATGACGCCTTAATAATGATGAGGTTGTACTTCATCAGGTGATTGGCTGCCACACCTCTACAGGACATGGAAACTTCCAGGACTCTGATGTGGCAGCTAAGATTGTGCCTTGTATCCCCTCAGTTTTATAGTTAAGATATTTGACATTATTTGATATATTTTATATATTCGATAGCACCCGCACACCATGACACATTCCTTATAAAAGTCGTTCATGATACTCAGCAATAAAGCTGATTCTGTTTTTGTACGTGTTTGGAATTCTCAATGACGTTTAAGATCAATTTTGTATGCGTACGATTTTTATCACTCCTGCAGGGATCATTCCAACGTGCGGCGCATGCACACGGCCGTGAAACTCAACGAGGTCATCGTAAATAAATCTCACGATGCCCGGCTGGTCCTGCTCAACATGCCAGGGCCACCCAGGAACCCAGATGGTGACGAAAACTGTATCCTTTATATCTAAAATAAAAAAAAAAAGTTAAACGTATTTGTCTTATCAGTTTTTATTAGTGACGGTTATACTCATTAATTCGCATCGGTGCCTCGGCATAAAAGTTAAAAAAGGGTGCAAGTTGGCATCTGTATCCTGATGCAACGTTTTAACATATTTGCATCGGTAAAAAACAAATTATTTATATATAATTATTAGTAGAGGCGCTATACTTTTATTATTTACAAAGCGATCAATAACTTGTGACCAATATTTGATATGTGGAATGATGAATATGACTGATCACAACACAACGGAGCCCGAAGCCTGAGAGTCACATAGAATACAGATTAACATGGCAGAGGTAGAGCTGCGTCTTCCTGGAGACAGAACAGGAAAATAACATCTGGTTTAATGTAATCTTTTTTTTCTTTTCTTTTTTTTTGCGCTACAACGGCCTGTTTGTGAGAGGGTTACAAGTGAGAAATCAGAAGGCACTTAAATCATATATATATATATATATTTATCATATGAATCATAGATAGATAGATAGATAGATAGATAGATAGATAGATAGATAGATAGATAGATAGATAGATAGATAGA
>MU551700.1:2050427-2078214 GCA_024362625.1 Silurus asotus
ATAGATAGATAGATAGATAGATAGATAGATAGATAGATAGATAGATAGATAGATAGATAGATAGATAGATAAGCCAAGTCAAGTCAAGTCAAGTCAAGTCAAGTTTATTTCTCTAGCGCTTTTCACAACAGACATTGTCTCAAAGCAGCTTTACAGAATTTAACAGTTAAGGTGAACAGTGTGTATTTATCCCTGATGAGCAGCCGTGGTGACTGTGCCAAAGAAAAACTCCCTTAGATGTTATGAGGAAGAAACCTTTAGAGGAACCAGACTCAAAAGGGGAGCCCATCCTCATTTGGGTGACATCAAGAGTTTAATCATAAATCTTTCAACAATACAGAACACTGGAGAGAGAGAACTTGGATGGATGGATGGATGGATGGATGGATGGATGGATGGATGGATGGATGTTTTATAGAGCAGTGGACAGATTATTATTATTTCCTATTCATGTGTTACATATTTATAAGACAAATAAATACATTTTTATAAGTAGGAATTGAGTAAAAATATGTGCCGACATTTAAAAAAAAATTCAACATTTTTAATAAAGGATTGTTTTATTTATTGTCGCTTTCTTTCTGCTCAATTCTGATTGGTCACGATCTAGTGACAGTGCCTTAATTAGTAACCGATTAATGAATGGACATTCAGCTTAATTACTTGCTGTGATGATGATCCCTGACTGAAAAAAACAGATATGGAGTTTCTGGAGGTTCTGACCGAAGGCCTGGAGCGTGTCCTGTTGGTCAGGGGAGGAGGAAGTGAGGTCATCACCATTTATTCTTGATTGCCATCGAAAGTAATTTAACTGACGATTAAATGAACTGTTAAGCAGAAGGCGGCACGACTGATGCATCACCGGCTTTGTCTCAATCATGCTCCGCCTACTCCATCAAGCCCCACTCACCATCCACATCAGGCTGTGTTTACCAGCACCAATTCTTTATTTCCACACAATGGCTATGAGTGTGTGTAGAAGCGCTAGGATTCGAACCAACTGAAGAGCAGCGCACACACACACACACACACACACACACACACACACACACACAAACACACATTACACATATATTAAACAGTGGGACAGTGAGTGTGTTCCATGGATTGACTCAGGGGTTGTTCTAGCAATGCCTGCGTCATATTGCTCGAAAAAACTCATCTCTGAATTGTCACACCTTCATCCCACATCAAATACAAACACATAGCTGAAACAATGCCTTCACAATATTCATTCAAGCTGGAACACAGAAAAAACTGTCCTAACAATACCACACACACACACACACACACACACACACACACACACACACACACACACACACACACATTACACATATATTAAACAGTGGGACAGTGAGTGTGTTCCATGGATTGACTCAGGGGTTGTTCTAGGAGATGGACCTTGAATGTGTGTTTGTGTGTGTGTGTGTGTGTGTGTGTGTGTGTGTGTGTGTGTGTGTGTGTGTGTGGTATTGTTAGGACAGTTTTTTCTGTGTTCCAGCTTGAATGAATATTGTGAAGGCATTGTTTCAGCTATGTGTTTGTATTTGATGTGGGATGAAGGTGTGACAATTCAGAGATGAGTTTTTTCGAGCAATATGACGCAGGCATTGTTGCACATTTTGTCAGTGTTTCAGCATGCTATTTTAATGTTGTTTATAAATGTGCTTGCATGTTAGCGTGGATGGACAAGAGATCCATTTTAGGGCCCTTTAATTTTTATTATTATTATTATTTTCTTGAGAAAAACTACAATGTTTTGTCCAGAATTTCCAATAAAATTCCTGCGCTCTTTTTTTATTCTGTCCCTAGTAGGATGATTGCTGAAATGCTTGAGCCTGACTAGCAGGGAAACACGCGCTGAAGACGTTTCACTCTGGCCACTAGGTGTCACTATTGGGTTGTTTTAATGAGATAGACACACACTCGTAAAGATTGTATTTGTGCTCATTGCTCTCCTTTTGACCTTCGAGAAGATCATCTGCTCTAAGCAGAGTTTTTGGAGTGTTTTAAAGCAAAACATTGTTCTTTTGCAAATAATGTTTTTCATGTGCAGAGATGCCACACGTCTTTTTTTTTTCTTTTACTTTTAACATTCACATTGCATTCATATTTCAGAATAAAATGGGTGATGAGACGGAAATAAACTGATTTTGAAAGAAATTTTGCGTGCTTAATTAGCTTATAATCACACACACACACACACACACTTCATTGTCGTTCCCCATAAGTGACATCATTTAATACATAAATAAAATGAACTTGTTATTAATAAACTCTTTAAAAACAAATATCATTAAAAATATTTACATATTTAAAACATTTTATGTAATTATTAATGCATACAATATAAAACATGTAAAAGCTGATAACTATAATAACGAATGGATGCATGGGAATGAATGAACGATTTAATTAATTAAGCTATTAATGAATGGATGGTCAGATGATTGATGGATGAATAAGTGAAAGAAGTGGTGAGTGAGTGAATAGATGATTGGTGGATAGATAAATAAATCTGTATATATAGATATAGAAACTGTTTATTACATCATTCTGGTATCATAATAACAGACCTGCTTTAAAAACACAATACTAGGTTACTAGCTGTAGTACCAGTGATTGTAGGACGAGGAACAGTTGAAATAGTTGACATCATACTTTTTCTTTTGCCTGTTCAAGTAAAATAGCTGTGTGCTTAACAGTGAGATGAGAATTATGCTGTTTTTCAAGTTTTGAATAAAGTACTTACTGCAAAAGAAATGTAGATCTGTGTGTTAGGGATTGTGTGTTTGTTTTAGAGAATGCGTATGACAGGGTGCCAAAAGAGGGGTTGTGGTATTGTTTGAGGAAATCTGGTGTGGCAGAGAAGTATGTTTTGCAGGACATTTATGAGGACAGTGTGACAGCAGTAAAGTGTGCAGTAGGAGGGACAGACTGGTTTACGGTTGAGGTTGGACTGCATCAAGGATTGGCCCTGAGCCCTTGCCTGTTTGCAGTGGTGATGGAAAGGTTGACGGACGAGGAAAGACAGGAGTCTCAATGGACTTTAGTAATTGCGGGTGATATTGACATTTAGGGTGAGATTATGGAGCAGGTTGAAAATAGCCTGGAGAGAAAGTCAGTAGGAGTAAGACAGAGTGCATGTGTGTGAAGGAGAGGGAGGGCAGTGGAGTGGTGCAGTTGCAGGGAGAAGAGGTGGAGAAGGTGATAGATAGATAGATAGATAGATAGATATTATTTGGTACATTCGGATTTTTATGTTCTGAAGTGCTGCTGTCTTTTTTTATTCTCTTTTCATTCTTTTTTCGTGCTGCGTTCATAAAGAAATAGAAAGATTTCCGACTTCCAAGTAGGAGCCATACTTTTGAGCGCAACTCCGATTCCCAGCTCGATCCCATGACGTCATTTCAACATGGCGGCGCTCAGAACAAAAAAACAACAACAACAACAGCCGTCTCGTTGAGTTCACTGTATATTGTATTGTATTGTATTTCCAATACAATTTTCTGGTGAGAAAAGTAGTAGACTCCAAGTCGGAAGTTCCCAAATGTTGTAAAAGCATATAAACAATCAATAAATTAAATAAATAAACCCGCGGCAGTGGGTGACGCCATGTCCGCTGTTAACCCGGAAACCGGCTGCCATTAAGGAAGTCCTGCACAGCAATGAAATGTATTCATTTCTATAGATGTAAGCACATTTTGGTTACATTTGGTTAAGTTTTGCAGTTAACAAAAAAAAAAAAACAACAACAACAGCCGTCTCGTTGAGTTCACTGTATATTGTATTGTATTGTATTTCCAAATTCTGGTGAGAAAAGTAGTAGACTTCAAGTCGGAAGTTCCCAAATGTTGTAAAAGCATATAAACAATCAATAAATTAAATAAATAAACCCGCGGCAGTGGGTGACGCCATGTCCGCTGTTAACCCGGAAACCGGCTGCCATGTTATAGTTTTTTTTTTTTTTTTTTTTTTTTTAGCGCTTTGAGTCGCTTTGGTTGGAGTTTTGAAGGCGAATCCGTGTCGTTTTCAGGGCGAGTATGGAGGTAAGAAGAGAAGCCGAGAGTTACTCACTGTCAATAGCTCATCTGTCTGGTCCCTTCTCCACCTCCGACATCTTAGTTCACACTTTGTTCCTCTTGATTGTCCATGAAAAAAAGGAGTTTACTGGAAAGAAAGAAAGCCACCAGACCCAGAGCGCTCCTCAACAACTAACTTCCTTGTTCTTAGCCTCCTAGCAGCTAGTCTCAAACCAGCTGGAGGATCATCTGCTTCCAGAAAACGACTTTCCTTTACACTAGTTGGAAATATTGACCTCGTTCGATCAACAGTCACAGCACAACTTCATGATTCTGCTCTTCGAGCTAATAAAACCGAGTTAGGAACTTCAAGCTTCTTCTCGATCTTCATTGAAATCTCACAAGTTTCCTAATCCTTCTGTGGGGTGTTTCCTGAATCATGGTAGAGCTAGAACCTGTGGGGTTTAATTCAAGGTTCTGGGGTGTAAATATCAGGCTTGATATTAGAAAAATATTTCACATGGAGCATCTGATCTGGTGTGATTATTGTAACTGGAGATGAGAGAACGTGAAGTATAGAGAATTTAGTGGTAGATGACTGAACAATGAAACCCTGACTCCTTTTGTTTTCAGTGTGATCTGAATCCTGTATTTTTTTTTCCATCTGATCAAATATTAATATTAAAAATTCAGAATCATTTATTTTTCAAAGCAGCTTGAATTGAAAAATTGCGTGTATAAATATATATATATATATATATATATATATATATATTGATTGATTGATTAATTAAATAGGCCAACAGTCTATTAGTAGACTTTTTTTTTTATATATAACCAGCAGTGGCGGATCGCCATAATCACAGACTTGCGTTTTAATATACTTTCCATAAATGTATACAATTATCTATCTATTAGTCTATTCTGTTCATTTCATAGCCTTCATAGCTTTTCTCTTGGTTACGCTGATTCCAGTAGTGTCTGTTCATGTTGTCCAGCCATCACTTGTTGCCAGGGTCAAAGGAATTTGCCTTGAGGCCTTCAGAATCAACAGTGCCGGCACCTATAGCTTCAAATACATGACAATTAAGCTGTTGCTTCAACCAATTAGAGTCGAGTTGGCATCACCAGGTACATTTAGCAGGCGTACAAAACATGCACATTTTCAGATCTTGGTGAAGCTCGCAAACTAAGTCTGTAGTAAACGGCGCAATCTCATAAATATTAGTATTATGTAAAAGCTTTTTTTTTTTTTTTTTTTAACATAATGCCTAACACAGGAGAAGTAATTATTTTTTGTCTCAGATTTACTTACAAGGCCATTTTCAGAACATCTGGACATTGTTAGGAACGGTCAACCGGTTTGAAATAGTTTTTAGGCTTTTTCAAGAACCATTTTTTTGTATTCTCGTCTGTAGAATTTGCATTAAAAACACAGACTTTGTCTTCATTTCAAATCCACAGAACAACCGTAATCCCCGGGGTTAAAGAACTCGAAAGGAACTATAAAAATGCATGAAAATCCAGGAGTAATTTAGCAAATTTTGCAGTAAAATGCTTCTGCTAGAGATGATGTATGTGGGTGGTGCAGCTGTGGCTGCAGTGAAAGGAGACTAGTTGAATAGTGTTCGTTGGCGTTCTTGCTTTAGTAACGGCGTCCGTTCTCGCTGTGTGAGATACCTGTCTGTGATGCGGCACTCTGTTATAGTGCGTTTCTCTGTAATATTGATGGTTGTGTTATAATGATTGTATTAAGAGGTATGGACACTATTAAAGGCCTTGGTGTGAACTGAGGAGGTAGATTTTGCCTTATCAATATAAAGTCTTGCCTTTCAATACAATGGTAAATGCATGCTTAGTATTGCATGTTATAAATATATCACTACTATGCCATTGTGTCTTTTAATAAGCTCATCTCTGATTCAAGAATCACACTGAATCATTTAGGCTGAGTCGGCTCTGCTCGGCCCCTTACGGACTGTTCCACTTCAGTAATAGGGGGGAGGGTGTTATTTCCGGCAACGCGACTCCTGTTTAATCCTCTGTTTCCTGTGTGTAACCCGAACGATCGAGGGTAGTCGTGCGTTCTACTTGATTTGCGTCAAGTTTATGGAGTCCAGTTTTTTTTCCCCACACGTGTTAAATAATATGAGCATCGTTACCTCCCCTGTTTTGGAGCGTCTCAAGTTGTGAGGTCGAATCCGTATCTCGGGTTTGATTGAGCAGCCTGTGGCAGGACGCAGAGCGAAGAAGGAGAAGAACAGGAGAAGGAGTGAAGGGGAGAAATCCCCCCTGTGTGTGATGCGATCCGATGTTTCGGACCGATCTGACGGGATTTGAAGTCGATTTGGATTGGTTTTAATGTACCAGGATTTGGAACGCCGTGCGGAAGGTGGATTTTGGCTGTAGCCAGTGTCCGTGTGTTTAATCCTCCCCCCATGTGGTTGTCATTCAAAAGGAAACAGTGTTAGCATTGAGATAATCTGCTAGCACATTTGCCTGGTGGATTTCTGGTGCTTTCTTTTGTTGTCGTTTTTTATAGACATAAACGATTCCGATCGCCGTCCTTTTTTTTTTTTTTGCACGGATTCACGACGCCGGAAGTCGTGCAAGCGGCCGCGTGCTACGCGCAGCGCACTATGCGTCAGTCGTGCGCGACAGCCCGAGTCGTGTGCGAGAGTGCCTTGTGGATTTAACCCGGGTTATTTCAGGCCCAGGAGTGAACCTGGCCTGGGTCGACTGGATAAAACCCAAACCATTTGAAAACCAGCTCACCCGGCGGATTTTCGGGGCGACCCCGCCGGCGTCATCCTGCGGTTCATATTTCATTGTCTTTTGCGCATGCTCAGATAGGTCATCAAATGGATCTGAATTTTTACTCGGATCTGACCGATGGCACCGGACAGCCGGGGGATCCCGAGTTCCTGGACGCACAAGCCTTTAACGGATTCGATACTGTTCAAAAGGTGATCGCTGTAATCCTTCAAAAAATGCATGTCAGTGGTGTGAACGTGTTGGACTGCTGATCAGAAGGTTGTGGGTTCAAATCTCTGCACCAACAGGCTTCCAGGGCTGTGTTTTTGAGCAATGCCCTTTACCTCCTCAGTACCTGTCAAAATGGAAACACCTTGTGTTTGCGTGCATGCTCTATTTGTTTATGCAACAAACTAGTTTTTTGTTTGTTTGTTTTAAGTGATCAAACAAATATATCAATGTACATGTTTTGCTTTATTCCAATGAAAAATCACAAGTAACAACTTTACACGCTCTCGGCATCTGGACCGTTAATTTCTCCAATCATTCGGTTTAAATACTTTGTAAAACTTTCCAGAGTTTGCAAGAATTTCCTCTTTGCAAACCTGTTCATCCCTGAGCAGTTAAACAGGATTTAGGTGCAGTGACGGGGCAGACATTCCTATTATTTACCAATCCAGCCAAATGTTTGCTCTCTGATTAACACTTACCTGACTCGGGCGTATGCTTTTGGCTCGTTGTCTTGTTGAATGTTGGAGTTTAGCTGCATTCCAAACACAATTGCATGGTGTTGAAAAATGGAATGGTTGCCATATTGGTTTAGTATTTTATTTTATCTGACAAGTCTTCAACTTTCCCTGCTCTAAAACAACCCCAAACCTTTAAGCTTCCAACTACATGTTTGATTGTCTGCTAACGTCTCTCGTGTTGTCTTTTTTTTTTTTGACTCGTCTCTCCACTTTCTTTCGGTCCAAATTCTTGCGTGTGTTTTTGCCTTTTAACCAATTTGTTGCAAACAGGAATGTGCATGTGTCAAAAAAAAAAAAAGACGAGGTGTTTCCTAAATTTTGACCAGCACTGATAATGTAGGTCAAACAGCCAAATACCTTAAAAGTGCATGACTTATAAGTGATGAGGGATGCTGTAATTTCACTATATCTGAGAGACGTAATGTCACAGCAGGACTTTAGCTGTCTAAAAAAAAAGACAAGGTGTTTCCTAAATTTTGACCAGCACTGATAATGTAGGTCAAACAGCCAAATACCTTAAAAGTGCATGACTTATAAGTGATGAGGGATGCTGTAATTTCACTATATCTGAGAGACGTAATGTCACAGCAGGACTTTAGCTGTCTTCGGGTTGGATTTGTTTATCAGCGGGGCTTCAGTTATCATCTCCACTGGCATAAAACTCTCATCCCAGTTTTCCCAGACAGCGATAAATTGACCACATGAGGAGAGACAACTGGGTCTTAATTAAATCTGGGGTGATGTGAAGTTCTAACAGCCGGAAATGATAATACAACGATAATTAAATATATAAGAAGCACCTTTTTTATTTTTTTTTTGGGAGACTCAATCGTGTAATGGATCGGATTTAATCGATGATTATACTTCAAGAATATACCAGAAGTCCAGTACAAGAAGTCCAGTAGTCAGAACCCCCCCACCCAACCCCTCATGACTCGAGACAGCATCTGCATAGAAGAGCATAGACATGTATGATGCAGATGAAAAATTTTCCCAGTTTCTTCAGAATATGACGCACAAAAATCTTATGTTTTGTAACACTAATGGGTATTTTGTTTGTTTGTTTTTTGTTTTTTTGGGGTTGTTTACTGTTTCAGGTTTTTTTTTGTTTTTTGACATTAACAATGTCTGTTATTATGATGAATGTGCAACTTTTTTTGTTCCCTTCGACGCCTGTCTCATTTTGGATTATTTGTTTTGGATTCATTTTCAGTTTCCCGGAGGAAGCGACAACTTTTTGCCCATGAGTGGAGAGGGCCACCCTTTCCTGTCCTCCTCCGAGGTACCTCTCCACTCCGCATACTCCCTTCGAATCCAGGATGCCGAGGTGCTTTGCGTACATAGTGTTTTACTTCTTTCTGTCCGTGTTATTGTTCACGTTTTCCACACTGAAATCCTAATCTTAAAACTAGAAATGTTTGTCGACTTGCCTTTAGTTGTGGAGACTCTCTTGGCTCCACATTAGTTTTGAAGTTATACTTTACAGGTATTAAAGAGGTTCCCTGATAGTGGTTACCTTTTATCTAGAAGTGTGAGTGCATCTAGTGCACACTAAAAACCTTCACTCAGGGGATCTACTGTATCCACCTTTCCAATGCAAAGGTACATTATGATGGTACTAAAGTTATCCCAGTGATGAGGAAAGATTCTTTTTAATCAGCGGTAGACAGTATTCATGTATTTGTACTTCACAGAATTATTTCCATTTGGGGAAACTTTTACTTTACTACATTTCAAAGTAAAATCAGTCAATTCTTTTTATAGCAACTTGTTTTGATTGGCGCTCGGTGGTTTATACTTATCATTAACCTACAGTTCAGCATCAGATACAGCAGGCAGAATATTTCTAAGAGGAATGAACAATGAAAAAAACTGACTGTTTGAATCAGTGTTTGTCTCATCAATATCAGTCTATTTATAGATTGTTGTGCTGAGAGTCTTTTTACATAAACTGAGTTGATTAAGCAAAAGTTTTGTGACAGAAATAATAGGAACATTTTATAGCTGTAATAAATCATAGCACTTTGGATTCTTAAGTAAATTTGAAGGCAAAAACATTTGTACTTTTACTGAAGTAATATTTTTCCAGAGGTAAAATATTAGTTTAGTAATATTTTACCTCAAGAATCTCTACTTTTACTCAAGTACATGGTTTGTGTTCTTTGTCTCCATTTCTGGATTTTCTAATAAACAGGTGTTTGTTTGTCTACACTTATAGTTGCAAAGGGGCAGAAAATCTCAAACTTTCTATGGGAGCTCTGTTCAGGGAATTTTGGAATTTTCCCATGTTGGAAATGTTTGAATTTATGGGAATTTATTTAGAATTTTGGGAAATTTCTATAAGCTTTATTATATACAAATGTAAATATAAATATTTGTTTGGTCATAAGCTGCTTCTGCATGCGAAATGATAGAGATAAAAAAAAAAGACTTTTATTTTGATTTAATTGTTAGTATAATTTTGTGCTTACATACAGCACAAGGGAGTTTTAAACAAAACTGTATGCAATTTACATAAATATTATTTCTTTATATATATATATATATATATATATATATATATATATATACATAATTTTGTGTGCAGGATTTAATAATGGATGCGTTATACTACAGTGCATGTAGGAGATATGCTCTTAATAGTCCTGCACTAAATGTGCTGTGTACATGTGATTGATAAATTAAATTGAAATTGCATTAATTCTGTTTTTTTTTAACCAACATTATACTGCAAGATTTTATTTTTCAACTACATTTAAGTTACATTTTAAGTTAGGCTAACATGCAATTCCTAGTTTATTCCCATTCATTTCCATGTGTTCCCATTAATTCCAATGTAAAGTTTCCAGTTTTGAAAATCCAATTATGCAACTGTAGTCTTCTCGAAAGTTTGCATTGGCTTTTTTTAGTTTTTTTAGGTCATTTATTTATTGCTACTAATAGTGATGCATCTTTATTTAATGTTCACACTGGCAGTCTGTACAAAAAAATACGGACAAATCAGAAAAATTTCTTATTACATGTTATGTAATAAAATGATAACCGTATAACTATTACAGATTTGGTCAACTGGTAATTTTTGTATTCTGTGTGCATCTGCAACCTAATCATCTTCCTCCTGCAGACTTTCCACACACCAAATTTGGGCGATGAAGAGTTTGAGATTCCCCCTATCTCCCTGGACCCCGACTCGGCTCTCAGCGTTTCAGATGTGGTGTCACACTTCGGAGAGCTGGAGAGGGGTTCAGCCCCTGTCGTCCCCAGCAATGCTGTGGTGCAGGGTGACGACCCTTCCTTTGCCTCAACTTTTGTTAACCCAACAACACAAGGGCTTGAGCATTTGAGCCTGATGACCCAGCAGGGAGGTGGACCGATGTTGGGATCAACTCTGGGAATGGTGAGGAAACATCTATCAGTGTAAGATGTTTGACTGGGTTGTAGGTTCCTAATATATTCAAATAAGTCTGCGCGAGATGTCAATATGTGTATAGATTAGATTCAACATTGTCATTGTGCGTAGTACAGGGTTAATGAAACGCAGTTAGCATCGGAAGTACAATTAGCAATGTATATAAATAAATTCAATATAAATATCAGGGCTGTCAAAATTATGTAGGTGAGGTGTTCAGTAGGGATGAGATTAGAGCTCTATAGCAGGCCACTTAAGATCTTCAAGAGCTCAGGTTGTGCACAGGGGCATCACCATGCTGGAACAGGTTTGGGTTTCCAAATTCAAGTGAATGGAAAATTTTATACCAGTGCATCTATGTGCCTAAAGTGCCTTCAGATTTTTGGTAACAGTTTGGAAAAGAAACACATATAACAGGAAAGGTCAGGTGACCCAATACTTTTGACAGTATAGTTTATATAAGGCTGGATTAAAAAGGGAAGACTTAAAACCTGGGACACTGTTTTTAACTGTTTTTGAGCAGCAGTTGGCTTTTTTCCTCACCATTGCTCTGGTTGGACGGTGTCACCTGTTTTTTCAGCTGATTCTGCATGGTGAAAAAGTTCTGTCTCTTACATAAGTGCGGAACGTACACTTACGGTTTGCTGTGTCAGATATTACAATAATACTGAAAAGGTGCCAATGTGAAGATAACACAGAAGTGTATTATGTGAAAGTAGCCAAAAGTGACGTATTTGTGGTCATTTAATGATTTTTTTCAAGTTTTCTAACTAGAAAATACATATATTTGTTGAAATAACAGTTGAAACAGTGAATATAGTCAACACGTTCACCTTTTTTCTTGAAGAGAATCGGTTCTAAAACTGAACCTAACATGTCTCTTGCAGGATCTTGGACATCCAATTGGCTCGCAGTTCAGCAGCTCCTCCCCCATGACCATCGACGTTCCACTACAAGACATGAATCATGCCCTGCTGGGGCACAATCCCCTGACCACCATTGACCAGTCGGAGCTTAGTGCCCAGCTGGGTCTTAGTCTAGGGGCCGGGACCATTCTGACCCGCACACACTCACCTGACCAGCCACTATCGGCTACAGGCTCACCTTCAGAGTCCCTACAGGACGACGACATGGACGACTTCCGAAGGGTGAGTGCCTCAGTTCATATCACAAGTTCAAGTATATTCCTGACTGAATTGAACTCAATGTGCATGGTCACAAACATCGTAAAACATCTTGATGGGTTTTATTAAACTACAATGTAATAAATCTTGAAAATTGAAATCTAATAGACACTAATGGTCATTTCTTCTGTCCCGTTCCTTTTCTCCTTGTGTCCTTCTCCTTTTGGCCCAGAAGAGCGTACTGGTGGAGTCCCCTCTCTCTGTCTCTCCCGGTGTTATCTCTCTCTCCCCTGCTCTCTCAGAACAACCTGCCATGTCTATGTCTTCAGTACCACCCACCTTGGCCCGTAAAGCTGTAGGTGTTGGAGGAGGGGCCAAAAAAGGCAAGAAGAAAAAAGACCCCAATGAGCCCCAGAAGCCTGTTTCAGCTTATGCGTTGTTCTTCCGTGATACACAGGCAGCTATCAAGGGCCAGAACCCCAACGCCACGTTTGGAGAGGTGTCCAAGATTGTCGCTTCCATGTGGGACAGTCTCGGGGAGGAGCAGAAGCAGGTGTGACTTTCTTAAATGTTTGGGATTTTCGGATGATAATTGGCTTCCAATTGGCAAAATGTAATTTTTGTGTTTATTGAATAAGCCACATTCGCCCGAAAGATTGTTGAGGTAGCAGTTATTTCTAATGACTCTGTTTGGTTATGTTGTTTGTGCTTTAGGTCTATAAGAGGAAGACTGAAGCTGCAAAGAAGGAATATCTTAAAGCCCTGGCAGCGTACAGAGCCAGTCAGCTATCACAGGTAACATGCAGTCAGCCAGTCATACTGCTGAAGTGAACAAATACTAACGAAACCGTGGTATACTGGTGAAATCGTATTTCTAATCCTTTTTGACCTTTTGCAGCCCACTATTGAAGTGCTGGACACTGCGCCTTCTCCACCCTCCCCTCCTGTTGTGGCTCCGATTGTGACTCCTGCCTCTGAGGCTCCGCCCCCTCAGCCCACACCCACACGCTCTAACCGCATTCCAGTGCATGCACCCGACAACAACACTATCACCAACATTTGCACGTCGAACATCATCATCGACCTGCCGCAGGTGACTACGCGGTCTCGCACGGGCGCCCACAAGCCGCCCGCTCCTTCGGCTCCGCCCACCACGCCGACCCCGGCTCTGCCTATAGTCACCAAGATCATCATCCCCAAACAGCCTTCAGCCCGCCAGCCGCCGCCCCTGCAGCAGATGCAAAACACACCGCCGCCCCCACGCCTCCAGCAGATGGTGCATTCTGTTGCCCCGCCGCCACTTCAGGCCAAACCTCGTGGAGGGGGTGCGGTCGGCCAGGCCGCCGCCCCCTTTGCCTCCACACCTCCTCCTCCTCTGCAGATCAAGATAGTTCCTGCCCCTGCCCAGGCAGATGTGGCCACGCCCATTATTGTACATAGTGCCTCAGATGCATCAGCAGATGGCGCCACCATGGAAGTGGACGTGGCGCAGTCTGCTAATATAATCAGCGCCGAGTCAGAGGAAGGGGTATGAAGAATAATTACACTTGCATTAGCATGCTCATATTGGCCAGTAATCAAGGACTGATGTTCTTTCTCTCTCTCTCTCTCTCTCTCTCTCTCTCTCTCTCCCCCCCTTTACCTTTTTTCATTATATTAAAAGTGGGGGATTTCGAACTGACAAATCTTTTATTACAATTTATAATTCTTGTTCTTACTTTCTTCTCTCTCAGATGGAGGTAGAGCTGAACAGCTCTCCAGCACATGAGTTGACTTCCTCTTCAGGTCATGCTGTGTGTGTTCGTGCTGGTTGCAACAACCCACCAGTCGAGAGCAAAGACTGGGACAGAGAATACTGCAGCAACGAGTGTGTGGCCACGCATTGCAGGTGTGGAAACGTACACAAGCGTGCAATAATACGCATATTATAATGTTATTATACATATTATACTGTTTAATTGCAAAACATAAGATTGCTTGTAATAAACAGTTTATTATTATTATTACCATTTGTAGACATCAACAGTTTACATATTTAAAACAGTTAAAATAACATGCCTGCTTTGGTAAATATAAAATATTTGATCTTTTTATAAAAAAAAGTAAATGTATACAAATAAAATTGAATAAATCTAATTCATTCCAAACACTTTTGCTATATTGATTACATTGAGTAATTAATTAAATAAGCACATATTAATTTGATTAAATAAAATGTAATAAATTGAAAAAATATTAGTTATATATTTATTTATGTAAATAGTTATATATTATATTTATATAATCTTTAGTATATAAAACATTAAATGTAACACACGAGCATTTTATATATTTTATATTCTAAAGATTTACTTAACTGTTCTACTTATTACAACATACTTTAACAAATGTCTTCATTCCTTCCATCCGTCATCCATTCACTCCCTCGATATGCAGAATTGTCAGGATTTTCTCCTTTTTACAAGAAACTCTTGAAGCTGGACATAAATATATTAATATATTTGTGAAGGAACTCAGATTTTAACTTAATGTTCCTCACGTAAAAACGATTGCATCATATTATTATCATTATTATTATTATTATCATCATTACAATAAACGTGCACCGAAAAGAAAGCCGTGTACCAAAAGTTCGTTACGAATACGTGTACTATTACACCACTGCTATATGTTATTATTTCACTTGGTAAATAATGATTAATTAAAAGAAATATTATAGATTAAATTTATCTAAATGCTGTCATTTTTCAGGTCTTTTCATGACCATCACCTTGTCCACTTGTTTTATATTTGCAGTTTAGCTGAGCACCGTTTTCTTTGCTGTTTTCCCTCAGGGACGTGTTCATGGCCTGGTGTGCGATCAGAGGACAGAACTTCACCACAGTCACTTAAAACCCAGCTACAGATCATCCAGCGATGCAGGGATGAAGGCAGAGAGAGAGAAAGAATGTGGAGTGTGTATTTATAGATAGATTTTGAGAGGAATATTTTTGAATCGGTTGTTGCTTATCAGTACATCCATCTCAAGCTAACAGTGAGGGTGATGATTTTAAAGAGATGAGTTAACCGGTCAGCAGCAGTACACCTACCTGCATGTGTACAGTGAAGTTATTAACTGTACAACAGGCAACACGGTCAATTCATTGGAGTACAAATGTGATGTGATATTGGTTGAGAAAATTTCATTAAATGTACCAGTTTTAGGGGGGGGGGGGAAGAGAGAGAGAGACTTTGAAAGAAAGCAAAATGCTGATTGGATTGCTGAATTTTTTGGGGAAAAAATGAACATTTTGGAAGAAACAAATGTGACCTGTGAAAATTTTTAACCCCCAAAAAAATTTCTCCCTTAACCAGTCAAATTCTTTGTGGAGTGGAAAAAAGTGTTAAACATTTTGAGGAAAGAAAAATATACAATTCAATACAAAATGGCTCATCAAAAACGGCACTACGTGTTTTTTTTTTTGTATTGTTTTTTTATCTTATAATTTGTTAAATATGATAAAAAACTGAAATTGTAAAAGGACAATGCAAGACTTTTTTTCAAGTTTTCAATAAATTGTAGTGCTCCCAAAATGTGCAGTTATATTTCCAAATAGGCAAAATGGAAAATCTGAAGGACTAGCTCTGTTACGTACAACTGTAATTAAACATTTCCAAACTCGAATCATAGTGAGTACACAAAAGACTTTGAATTGATGCTCTAGTGAAAACATTGGCATGGGTAAGATACACTATTTTGAACAATGAGACACTAGAAGTTTTTTAATTATGATCATCTCCTGCCACATGAAAAAGATCAGTGTTTTTATTTTCCAGAATGGATTTGGTTCTTTATTTCACAACCAGTAGGAGAGAGGTTTGATGTTGGAGACAAATTGTAGAATTTCTATTTTATGTTCTGTTGCAAAATGTTTTTTTTTTTTTGTTTAGGTTTTTTTTAACTATCTTGCAATCAGTGAAGAAGACATTTTCATGCAAAATAAACATCATGCACGAGTTTCTTGTGTTTTGTGTATTGCTTTGTTATGAAAAATGTAAGTGGGGAGTGGTAGCTCAGTTGTGTGATTTTATAGATACATACATGCGTATGTACATAACGTTTTAATGCAAATTAATTTTAACAGCACAAATTTTTATTAATGCAGCATGAATTTGTTTGACAATTTTTATTTTTTAAATTAAAAACTTCAACGCAACACATTTATTGTGTTACTGATGCACTAAGTATTACATCAAGCACAAAAATCCGTCAATTAAAACAGTCCGTGTAGAAACATAGTAAATGTTCCTTTCGGTGTCCTGATTATTTACATCATTTAAAACTTACAATAGTTATGAGCTGCCCTGTCATCTGAAAATGTATACAGGTATGAGTAAATTGCTCAGTGCAAAGTAAGAGATGAAATGGGAACCTGGTATTTCTCTGTCCTTTTTTTTCATGTCTCATAGACATGAGCATGTTCTTTAAAAAACATCTGACCATTGAAATCTTTTAAATGTCTCCACTCTTTGTTGGGTATAGTTATACTTATAGGTAACATACATAAAACATCTATATTTTTGATTAGAGTACTGAAACATTTAGAACCGATAAATATGTGCGATTAAGTTGTGATTAATTACGAGTTAACTCATGACAATCGAGGTATTAATTGTGATAAAAATCAATTTATTTCAATTGATTGGCAGCTCATATACTGTGTGTGTATATGTATATATATATATGTGTGTGTGTGTGTGTGAGTGTGTGTGTGTGTGTATGAAACCCTCTCTTTGTGTACTCCCACAGATGTCCCTATGTTGTGGTGTTGTGATGAATGAGAAGGACAGCAAGATCATTGTGAGTCAAGCAGAGCCTCTTTCTTTCATTAGCCACTCTCGCAGTCAAAACATCACTGCAACAACCTTTTTTACAAAGATAATAGGACTAAGGGTAAACAGCTCTTGCAAAGAAGGGCTTTATCCCCTAATTAGACACAACACATAGCTTCTCCAATACACACACACACACACACACACTTGTAATGGCCAGCTGTCCACAAACTTATGGCCTATTGTTAATTTCCCATCATGAGTACTCAGGTGTAAATGGAGCACATTTAAGATCAAACTTTTTTTTACAACCCTGTCTGATATGATTTTCATCATTATCATCATCATTTCTTTAGGAACCATTTTAAATGAGGTATTTGGCGGGAAATTTTAGAAAGGCGGGAATTTTTCGCTTGGTCATAGCAAGATGGGAGGAGCTTGAGCACAAACACCACTAGGGGCGCTGTTTATATATATTACCTTCAAATGTACAAATACACAAACGTCATATGTACATACAATAAAAATTACAATACAAATACAATAAAAAAAATCATAAACAAAAAAAAAACATTTTGATTAGTTATATTTACATTTGTAAATTATATATGCGTATACGTGAAAAAAAAAAGAAAAACAAAAGCAGGGAATAAAGAGAAAAAAGTGATTGAAGAACCACATATGCAACAAATATTGGATATTTTGATAGTTATAAGTAAAATGGCAATTGGTGAAGTTTGGAGGAGTAAAAATTAGAAGGAAGAAAGAGAAAGATGAGGATGATGGGAGGAGAAGAGAAGGAAGGAAGGAAGGAAGGAAGGAGAAACAGCGGTGATGATGTGATGGGAACCTCATTCTCATCCTCATCATCATACATGCGCATTTGGCGCTATTTATGCAGCATGGCGCTGGAGTGCACATCTTAATCCGGGGAGCTCGCGTGGACTAAACAAAACGTGATTTCCCCACACGTTTACATAAATAGTTAAAAAGGGTTTTCTAAATAAAAAAAACCGGATAAACACGGAGATCAGGTCAATAAGTAAGTAAGAAGGAAGGGAGGAAAGAGGAGTGCGAGGCGTGCAGGACGGCGGCGTGCGTGGGGAAATCTACCGGCCTACTTATTTTTTCTGACCGGAGCCTGGAGGTTTTGTAGTCGTGCTGAAGGTCCGGGATGACGGTGAACTTGGACAAGGAGGCCTACTACCGCCGGATTAAACGGCTGTACGGCAACTGGAAGGTGAATAACACGCCGAAAATGGACGCCAATGAACCGGCGGGAGGGGGGAATCCGATGCGGCTCTGAGGCTGAGGCCTGGCCTGTACACCACTCTTGTTTTCGCAAATCTCTACATAAATAAATACTTCAGGATTTTATAATGCACACGATTACATCTAATTAAGACAATCCATACTCTTAATTTCTATATTGTATTTCATATAAGGTGTTTCTTTAGCGGTGTAAGGCATCCCGCGCCCCAATGCTAGCTTTAGCTTATTAGCATGATTTCTTGCTAGGTCCGTTTTTATTGACTCATTCACGAAAAGACGTGATCGAGCTAAAAGTTTTTATTCATTCTATGTGGTATATCATACCATATTTGGGTAGCTATGGACCCCATTCTTTAATAGAAAAGTGGTTTTATTTGAGTTGGTTAGCATTAGCAGCTAGTCACGAGTGCAGCCTGATAGCTAGCATCTTTTCTGTAGTGGAAAAGGAACAGCTTAGCAGCCCGCCGTCATCTGTGCCTTTGTGTTCGAAATATTAAGTTATTGAAAGGCAACATTTATTTAACTGTTGGCATAAATCGTAAAATTGTTTTTATAAATGATGAGCTGCATTCTATATAGCTGTAAACCTATGTATCAGCTTTGCTGCATTGAAAAATGGCAAGTAGGAACATCTTGTATATCAGTATAGTCCAATTAATGTCATATTGCAAGTTATGAGTTTATAATAAACCCAAATATGAGGTGATTAAATGTATAATCTTGCATTTTTTTTGACAAAATAAGTGAACAATGTTTCAAGCTTGATACCTGAATAATGAGTACAAATTTTGCATTTGGTCTATTGTACATTTTCTACAAGAACATCTTGGATTCATAGATTTTTCCACCATCGTCCATGTCGTAATTATGAATCCTCTCTGTCTCCTCTGTCTACAGAAAGGTGAGAATGAGTTCGGGAAGGTGGATGCCATCGTAGTGTCTGTTGGAGTAGATGAGGAGATTGTGTATGCCAAGTCCACCGCCCTCGAGGTAAACTTCATCTCTGTTTTTTATATTCTTATGGAGAAAACCTCCATGCAGAGTGATGCGTGGACGTGCACGATGCCCTCAAGTGTTATGGGTCAACGTGTATACATGCAGTGCTTTGGAACATCATGTTGATGTTCAATCTTTATAAAACAAGATATAGGTTTATTCTTCTCAAAATGGTCAAATGTCTGTGTTACAGCAAGAAAGAAGGAAATGTGCAAGTATTTAAAAAGTAGAGACATAATACAAGTATATAAATCGGTGTATAAATACAAAAGAAAGAGACCACCAATAAAGTAGTTACACTTTCAAACATATTGTGTGGTTTAAATTGGTGTTATTGCACAGTAAAAACACAATACCAGTGTTTATTATGGTGACTGGTTCACTGGGAGCAACTCTTATTGTACAGTCGAATAGCAGCCAGAAGAAAAGATCTTCTGTATTGCTCCTTCAGACAGTTAGGATGTTATGGTCCAACACTGAAGGAGCTGCTCATGGACGAAACGGTTTCATGCAGAAGGTGAGCAGTGATGATAGTTTAGCTGCCAGCCTCCTCTCTTCCACCTCCTCCACAGTGTCCATGGGGGATCTCCAGGACTGAGCTGGCGTTCCTGATCAGCTTGTCCAGTCTCTTTCTGTTTGCAGTAGAAAATGGCTGAGGCCACCACAGAGTCAAAAAAAGGTCTTTAGTAGCTTTCCCTGGACTCCAAAAGACCGTAGTCTGCTCTTTCCTTTAGTAAATTGTAAATATTTTTTTATGCAAAATATAGGCATGTATATGCAAGCAGATCACAAGATAAGAAAAAGTCATGGCAGTGAATCTCACCCGGTTTTCATGTTGAGAAAGTGTTGAACGTTAAGGATCCGAAACTTTTTTTTAAAAAAATATATACTCTATGCATTTTATTCTGTATAGTATTTTTTTTTTAAGGTTTTATTTTTTTAATTGTAATAAATAATATAAAATTACCTCATACACAGACATGGCTGTTTGGCTACGAGCTGACCGACACCATAATGGTGTTCTGCGAGACCAAGATAATTTTCTTGGCCAGCAAGAAGAAGCTGGATTTCCTCAAACAGGTGGCCGTCACGAAAGGAAACGAAAACGCAAACGGGATCCCACCCATCACGCTCTTGGTTCGAGAGAAGGTACAAACCATGTCGCATGTTTTGTTGTTCTGTTTTTGTTATGCCCTAAACGTGGAGACGTTACGATGCAAATGTTGCTGATATCTTAATCACTTGACCTCATATAACGTTTTTTAAATATATATGAACATAGAACCTGTTTCTTTTAAAAGTGACACAATGTGTCTTTAATGAATGTTGTGTAGATATGAGCTAATCAGTTGCATTGTCAATTTTTGGGGAATTGGTGGCTCCAGGTTGCTGTTTGGAAAGTCAGAGTTTCAAGCCTCAGGACTGTCCAATTGTCACGGTTGAGCAAGGAAGCAAATCCACAAAGACATTGAGAATGTAAAACTAATGATAGATTTGTAACAGTTTGTCTCCATCTTCTGCAGCTTTTTGTCCCATTTACACTCTGTGATCACGTGCACGATCACGAGTTATCATTTATTCGTTTCTTTTCCGTTGTTTCAGAATGAAAGTAACAAGGCGAACTTTGAAAAGATGATCGAAGCGATCCGCGGCAGTAAATCGGGGAAGACGGTCGGCGTTTTTATCAAAGACAAATTTCCCGGAGAGTACATGAAGAGCTGGAACGACATGCTCACAGCCGAGGGCCTGGAGAAGGTGAGAGCGATAACAAAGTGAGCCGAGTATGAACTAAGTGTGTGTGTTTATAAAATAAAAAAAAAAAAGCAGAGCTGTTTCATTTATATATTTTTATATTGGAGTTTGAGTGTCAATGTGTGTCTCTTAGGTGGACATCAGTGCAGTGGTGGCATATACAATGACGGTCAAGGAAGATGGAGAGCTGGCTCTGATGAAGAAAGCGGCCTCAATCACCAGTGATGTTTTCACAAAGTTTTTCAAGGAACGGGTCATGGAGATTGTAGATGCTGATGAGGTGAGGAACACAATGGATTTTTATTTTTTTATAAATACCCTCTTTACACTAATAAGAAAAGAAACTAAAAAGAGCCCTTAATTTTTTTATGGTCTTCGATTGTTCTGTGTATTTGGGTGTGAAGTTTAGACAATAAAAAATGGAAATACTTTTAATAAGCAGGAATGTTTGCAGGCATTATGTTGTTGAGGCATTAGGGTGGGAACTCTCATGTTCTACCAGAGTAGGTTGTTTAGTCTGGAGTTCGTTCTAGGCCACATTAGCTAGCTGGATTGCGTCACAGGCATATCAAGTAAATTTCTTTCCTTTTGGGTTATCCGCTGTGTGTTCTCTATAATACCTTTCCATCAGTAATGCTTAATGTGTATGTATATACACCGATCAGGCGTTACATTACGAGTGATAAATAACACTGATGATCTCATCGTGGCACCTGTTAGTGGGTGGATATATTTATTAGGCAGCAAGTGAATATTTTATACTTAAAGTTAATTGTTAGAAGCAGGAAAAATGGGCGAGCTTAAGGATTTGAGCTTTGAGTTTAACAAGGGACAAATTGTGACGTCTAGACGACTGGGTCAGAGCATCTCCATCGGCGACAGGGTCGTGGGTGGTCTGAGGCTTATTGATGCACATACGGATCCAACAGATGAGTTAATGTTTGACAGATCAGAACTGTTTTGGCAGCAAAAGGGGAACCAACACAATATTAGGCAGGTGGTCATAATGCTATGGCTGATTGGTGTATATTTAGTTTATAATTTGACGCTGGATGTCTGCAAAGATGCATCTTGTTCACGTTTTAACAGAAAGTGAAACACAGTCGGCTAGCCGAATCGGTCGAGAAGGCGATAGAGGACAGGAAATTCTTGGGTGGTGTGGATCCCTCGACAGTGGAGATGTGCTACCCTCCTATCATTCAGAGTGGCGGTAACTACAGCCTCAAATTCAGCGTGGTCAGGTGAGAACGGGACACCAAGGCGTGCTTCTTTTTTATTTGTTTATTTATTTTTTTATATGCAAAAGAGTGTATCCAAGTAGGATTTACATTTCGTATGAAAACACTTCCTTGTGCTTTTTCTCCAACATAGTGACAAGAATCATATGCATTTTGGCGCAATAACGTGTGCGATGGGCATACGTTACAAATCCTACTGCTCTAACCTGGTACGTACGCTTATGGTGGACCCGCCGCAGGAAATGCAGGACAATTACAACTTCCTTCTCCAGGTGGAGGAGGAGCTACTCAAAGAGCTTAAGCATGGTAAGAAGTTGTGAGAAGAACAGTCTGTGTTTGAAATGTATTAAATAAATAAATAAATAAAACACAATAACGGTGTCTCTTTAATTTTCTTTGTTTAAAATTAGGGGTCAAGATCTGTGATGCCTACAATGCAGTCATGGATTATGTTAAAAAGGAAAAACCAGATCTGGTTAGCAAGCTTACAAAGAACCTTGGGTACGTTTTGTCTCTCTCACACTGTCAGAACCGTAGTCTTTAAAGAAACACTTTTTAATGAGTGCAGTATTACTAAATATTATAAGTGCATATGTGTAAAGCAATTTCAGATTTTTTAAAATGATTTTGAAGATAAATCAGGACAATACTAAGCAAAAAGCTTAGACTTTAAGCTTAAAACCTGTTTTTTCCTTACACACACATGCACATGTAGTAATGTTATTGTTTTTGTGCTTTTTCAGGTTTGCCATGGGGATCGAGTTCAGGGAAGCATCTTTGGTCCTGAATGCTAAAAACCAGTACAAATTGAAGAAAGGTAAGAGTTCAGTTTAATTTGTACTGTTTTTTGCAGGTTTTTCTTTATAAATGTATAACTAATGAGCAAGCCAGTGGTGACTGTGTGGCAAGGACAATATCTTCGAATGGAGGCCACTCTGTGCATCATTGGACGGTTTCTCATCAATGTTTTGGGTGGTTCCATGAAATTCCCGAGTAAGAACATGGCGCTTTGAGGATTGATTGAACCGTAGCTAATGTCAACAGTCTGCTACATCGTATATCTGCTATAAATGGTCATTTGGTGCAACCCAGATGAGGATGGGTTCCCTCTTGAGTCTGGTTTCTCTCAAGGTTTCTTCCTTATGCCATCTCGGGGAGTTTTTCCTTGCCACAGTCGCCACTGGCTCACTAATCAGGGACAAACTTACTTATAAACAACTTATAAACATATTCACTTTTAATCACCACATTTTCTGTGTAAAGCTGCTTTGAGACAGTGTTCATTGTTAAAAGCGCTATACAAATAAAAATAAATGGAATTAAATTATTAGGAAGAATCATTGTCGATGTGTACAGTTTAGTGATGTCCTATTAATGCAGAATCATTATCACATGACATTCAGGTGTGTGGCGCAGAGAGCAGGTGAAGATGCTAAATTGCTAAATTAAAGGTGGCACCTGGCATTATGACTTCTAACAGATCTCTCAGGTTCCAGTTTAGAAGAAAAAGATGACGGGCAAACAGCTTTCTTTTATTTTTTTAATAAAAAAAAGTAAATTGCTCTGCCCTCCCACCACAATGCTCCACACCCACACCATATAAATTATTAGCAACCTTCCATAAAAAGGTTTAAATACATTTAATGATAATGACTGCAAAATTGCCTGAATTCAAGTATGTAAACAAATACTGTATCTCAAAGTTCAGCTGAAAAACAGGTGAATAATTTAAATGGGCAGCAGGGCATTCCCTATTTGTTTGAGCAAAATGTTTAAAAGGTATACATTTTCACAAAAAAATATTTTTTTGTTGTATTTAATTCAGTTGTACTTTGGAGACAATTATGAACCTCCTAAAATTAATCAAACAAAAAATGTTAAAATTTTTTAATTCAAACGGGTTCTTGAAAAATGCATTTTCGTGCAGTGAGCGTTCATTGTGACTTGTATATGCATGCAGGCATGGTGTTGAGCGTGAGTCTCGGATTTGCCGACTTGCTGAACAGCGAGGGAAAGAAGGAGGAGCAAAAGAAATATGCCCTGTTCATCGGCGACTCGGTTCTGATCAACGAGGTAACCTGCGTAGACACGTACACACATTAATCAGATGAACCTGCAGGTTACCATCTTTTGCATAATGCAGCTCGGAAATCCAGCTAACTGAACTTGCATTTGCAAATGCGAAATGGATCATGTGTGAATGGGGTCTTTCTGGTAACTTGTAGGAGGACCCAGCCATCATTTTAACACCAGTGAAAAAGAAGATCAAGAATGTTGGAATTTTCCTTAAGGTAAACACATTACCAGCAATATTATACATTTTTTTTATACAGGTGTTTCTTGTGTACATACTCCAGGTAGCTTGCGTATAGATATCGCCTGTAAATTTATTGTCGCGTTGTGTGTGTTTTCCTTAATGTAGAATGATGATGAGGAGGACGAAGAAGAAGAGGAGAATGATGCCGAAGAACTGCTGGGGAAAGGAGCTCGTGCTACCCTTTTGGCTGACCGGACCAGGGTGTGTGCCTTTTTTATGTTGCTTATTCTTCTACTGTATGTAAATGCATTATAGAGACATGTACTGACTTATTGATATTATTATTATTATTATTTAAATTTTTTAAATAAATTAACTAATTTAATAGAATGAGATGACTGCAGAAGAGAAGAGGCGGGCCCATCAAAGGGAACTGGCCAATCAGATGAACGAAGAGGCCAAAAGGCGGTTAACAGAACAGAAGGGTGAACAGCAGGTCCAAAAGTATGAAAAAATGTTTGTTTTTTTTGCCGAACTGTAAAGTGAATAGCCATGCATTATCTCTGGGGATTTTTCCCCAAGTACTTTAAAGTGCTATACATCTTATGCATAGAATTTATGTATATATGCAAGTGTCGTTTGTCTGTATGGTTTCTGTCGCAGTGTTGAACACTCACTTTTTTGACGTCTTTAGGGCAAGAAAGTCAAACGTGTCCTACAGGAATGTGTCCCAGATGCCTCGAGAGAAGGACATTCGGGAAATGAAGCTTCATATCGACAAGAAGTACGAGACGGTTGTCATGCCGGTGTTTGGAATAGCAACTCCCTTTCACATCGCCACTATTAAGGTATAGTGGAGGTGCAAATCGTAAAACGTTTTCACCAGCATATTTTTTCGCCTGTCGTTTATTTACTTTCTGGTTCTTAGAATTGTCTAAAAAGTAGTTTTTTTTTCTTTCTTAAAAGCCTCCATTTTTACAGTCCACACTGCAATGCGAAATTACGTTTTTAAATGTGTATACACTCTGTACATTCCCACTTCAGCACCCTTAGTTCTTGTTGGTACCAACTTACAGCAAAACCACTTCCAAAAAAAATCTTCTTATTTGTGTGTTTAGAACATCAGTATGTCAGTCGAGGGAGACTACACCTACTTGAGAATAAACTTCTTCGTTCCTGGCAGCTCTCTGGGGAGGCACGAGGGCAACATCTTTCCCAACCCTGAAGCCACCTTTGTTAAAGAAATGTGAGCGCCTTATTTTGTTTTATATTCAAATAAGTAACATCTTATTCAGATTTAAACTTTTTTGCTCGATGATGACTAGAGGTTGTGTGAGAGGAATTTGGTGTGTGTGTGGTTGCAGCTTAGCCATAGTCCTTCTTAGGTGGTAAAACTTACAGGAAAATTACTATTCTTGGCAATAGTGGTTATAAATACCCTTTATAAAGGGCCATAAAGGTAAACTTTTCATTTTATATGGTGTTTTTCCTTCTTAGTACATACCGTGCATCAAACCTTAAGGCTCCTGGCGACACGGCAGTTCCCTCCACCAACCTGCAAAACGCCTTCCGTATAATCAAGGAGGTGCAGAAACGCTATAAGACACGTGAGGCCGAGGAGAAGGAGAAAGAGGGCATTGTAAAGCAGGACTCGCTAGTCATCAACTTGAACCGCAGTAACCCCAAGCTCAAAGACCTTTACATCCGACCCAATATTGCTCAGAAGAGGATGCAGGGCTCATTGGAGGCGCACACCAATGGTGAATGGGGAATTTTTTTTTTTTATCGTTAGTTGACATATCTGAGTATATTTCCAACCAAATATGTCCCAACTACCCAATGTGCCACCATGCTGACCTTTTTTTTCCATAAAATAAACCTGTACATTGCAACTTTAGTTACCAGTATTAAAGTTCAGTTTAATGAGGATACATCATGTAACTGATCATACATTTGAGTGCAATATCGCTGTCTTGAGTGTGATTTGTGAGTAAGGTCTAATAGGTGCATATGCATGGGTAAACTTTTTCTACCTGTTGCACAACACTGTATGCTTATAGTCTACAAATTGTACAACAGATATTCTGTATGTTATGATAATGTAAAGGGGGCAGGTCTCTTGTGTCGAACGAAACCTGCATATCTGAAGTACTGCCCCCTCAGGTTGGACACAGTTTGACCTTGTTTGATTGTTCACAGGTTTCCGCTTCACATCAGTGCGTGGGGATAAAGTGGACATCCTGTACAACAACATCAAGCACGCCGTATTCCAGCCATGTGATGGAGAAATGATCATCGTTTTGCATTTCCATCTCAAGGTGCACACCTGCGTTTACTTTCCTCAGAATCAAAATCGGTTTGAAGCAGTTTTAGATTTTCTGTTTGGGATCTCTGTAAAGGGTGTAAAAAGCAGATCATCAATAACTGTTCCAATAGTAACAGCCGTTTGAGTAATTTGTCATGGCAAAGTCTTTTATCAGCTAACAACAGCAACACATAAATCATACGACGACCCTGAAAAATCAATACATGGAGGCCAAATTGGTTGAGCTGTTAAAGAAATTCTGACATCTAGCCACTGCATATAATAACCTTTTTTTATTATTTATTAATTTTTTTTCCTTCCCCAGAACGCGATCATGTTTGGAAAAAAGCGCCACACTGACGTACAGTTCTACACAGAGGTGGGAGAGATCACCACCGACCTGGGCAAACACCAGCACATGCACGACCGAGACGACCTGTATGCCGAACAGATGGAACGTGAGATGAGACACAAGCTCAAGTCTGCCTTTAAGAACTTCATCGAGAAAGTGGAGACACTTACCAAGGAGGAGCTCGAGTTCGAAGTCCCTTTCCGGGATTTGGGGTAAAAGACTGTATAAGATATATAAATTATATGGTTCAGGTTTCTGTTCAAAGTATATTGATATTTAACTCCCTCTGTGCATCTTCTGTGCAGTTTCCAGGGCGCCCCCTACAGAAGCACTTGCCTACTACAGCCAACATCTAGTTCACTGTGCAATGTGACCGAATGGGTGAGTGAAAGCAGATTATGTAGAAGAAAAATTCACTATGCTTGTTTAATTTGTTAATTGTCTATACATGAATTGCAACAAAGTTTCTTTTTTTTTGTATATGAAAAGAAATTTGACTAAGTTTTTTGTAAACTTTGCACTTTCGGTAAAGCCTGTGTAAAGTTCATTGGTTTCAGTTCGGCTTATACACAAGATGCAGTTTATTTATGTTAAAAGTAAAAATATTTGTAAAATTCAGCGGCTTACACAAGGGTGCGCTTTATAGTCCGGAAATTATGGTAATTATAAATAAGAAGTAAAAGTGCCAGATTTTGCAGGTATACAAGTGCAGCTAGACAAGTTTCTCCCTTCACTATCATGA
>MU551700.1:2078256-2109262 GCA_024362625.1 Silurus asotus
AGAGAGAGAGAGATAGCTAGCTATCTATCTATTTTACATAGCAGCGCCATATTTCATGCGTATAATTTGTCATTGTTCAAAATAAATCGAGGCTTTGTCTGTGTTCCCCTCTTTAGCCTCCTTTCGTAGTGACGCTGGATGAAGTGGAACTCGTTCATTTCGAGCGTGTGCAGTTTCACCTAAAGAACTTCGACGTCGTAATAGTCTACAAAGACTATAACAAGAAAGTAACGATGATCAATGCGGTGCCCGTCAACTCTCTCGATCCGATTAAAGAGTGGCTGAAGTAGGTTCACTTTACACTGGATGCTGGTTAAGGCATCATGGTTTTTGTATTTATTTGCATTTCACTTTCCTTAGCTGTTATGTGTGTGTTTGGTTAGAGAGTTTGCTCTTGTTCTAAAATGCTGGTGCGGAGTGAACTCAACTCAATAAAAGTGCCTTTTAGTTGTTGTTCGAAACCCACAGTATCTGCAGAATTGTTACTATTAAATGTATAGTTTATAATCTCTTATTGGACTGTATAACTGAACTTATTTTAGTTTTCAGATGGTACCTATCGGGACACTAACTTTCTGTACCTTCTTTCCAGCTCATGTGACATCAAGTACACAGAAGGAGTTCAGTCACTGAACTGGACCAAGATCATGAAGACTATTGTTGATGACCCTGAGGGATTTTTTGAACAGGGTGGCTGGTCCTTCCTTGACCCTGAGAGTGAGGTTAGTGAGAAGGAAATGTACTGGTTGGACATTCATATGTATTAAAAAATAACAGGGGGGGGGTCATTACTTTTTGTCCTTTACTATATCTCTCCTATCCATTATTGTAGTAATAATTAATTTTCTTCTGAACTTCAATTGATATATATTTTTTTTTTAAATACTTTGTCTTCTTCATAGTACATTTCCCCAAATCGCCATGTTTGTTTTTGGTTAGGTAATGGTTTGTAAATAAACATTGGGTTGTGCTTGTAGGGAAGTGGTGGAGATGAGGACTCAGAGTCTGAGATGGAGGATGAGACGTTTAACCCGTCAGCTGATGAGGAAGAGGAGGAAGAAGAAGACAGTGACGAAGATTACTCTTCGGAGACTGAAGACTCTGGTAATTATTTTGAGCTTGTTTGGTGAAGGTGTCAAAAAAAACCAACTGATTTTTAAATGAACCCATAAAAATATAAAACATAATTATTTTTTGTGTGTAACATATTTACCTAAGGTGTATTTTTCTTTTTGTATTTGCATCATGATGAATCTTTAATGTTTCTTAATTATGTTGTGCTTTTTTGTTGTTGTTGTTTCCCAGATTACAATGAATCACTGGGCAGTGAAGAGGAAAGTGGGAAAGACTGGGATGAACTGGAGGAAGAGGCCAGGAAAGGTGAGCACTTCACGTTCACACTGACGTTTTAGTTCGAGCGTTAACGCTGCCGTATCTCACTTTTTGTTGCGTCTCTCTATTCCTTTCTAGCTGACAGAGAGAGTCACTATGAGGATGATGAGACTACTACAAACAGGAAAAGGAAGGGTCGTTCGTCAGCTGCACCTCCCAGCAGCAAAAAGAAACGGCGGCGTTAGAACTTTCTCTCTCTTTCTCTCCCACACACACACACACACGCACACTGCCAAATCGTGGTTTCTTTTACCCGTTCCTCTCCGTTTCACTCTCTTGCCGTCGCTCTGTCTCACACGCTGTAAATAAAGGTTTCTGCCCTTTTACTGGTGTTTGGGAAGCAAGTGATCAAGAAATAATTCAGAGAGCAGAAAGACATTTTTCTCACCTTTTTTATTTCTCTTTGGCATGTGTGTGCGTGCGCATGAGTTCATTAAAGAGGTTTTCTTGTAAATTTCAACCTTTTTTTTCCTTTTTGTTATCAATAGAGAGAAGTGTTTGGTGTAATTTTCTCTTCTTTCTCACCCTCCTCCTTCAGTTTTATTTTGTTATTTTTTCCCCTTCCATATCTGTTCTTTTTGTCTCATTTCCCCATGTTTCGTTCTTAAGGAAGAGATTGAATACGTTCGTGTATAGATTAATTTCGATTCTTGAATTCCACCCTCCCGCATCGTTTTTTTTGTAAGGGGTTTGGGTTGTAAAGGGATGGAAGAGGGACGGACGAAGAGGTGGACACAGACGACCAATTTACATACGTTGATGTGAACACGTTCTTTTGTTATTACCATTTTTCTTCATTCTATATTGTAGTCTTGTATTGTTTAATAAAAAAAATCTTTTCCCCCTTTTTTAATAAAAAATAAATAAATAAAATAAGTCTTAATATTCGTTTCGTATTGATTTTGAGGTGGGGTTTGTCTGTTTATCTGCTTTCACGCTGAAGTTTTTATTTGAAATTAGTTGGAAACAAAAAGCTTGGCTTAGCCTTGTGTAAATGTTCAGTTTGTGTGAGAATGAGGGCAAGAAGTGTGTTATCAGTAAGTTGGTACTAGAGAAGCTGATGGGTGTATTTTAGAAATTGGTGGTCTGGAATTTTCATGTGCAAATGCTGGAATACTGCATGTTGCAAAAAGGAAAAAACTGGAAGTTCTTCGTGAATGATATTGGATGGAGGAGAATTGATTTAATGTGACCAACTCTACAATAAGTTAAATCTATGGGAAGTGGTTGCTCGAAAGATAAAGTTCTGGTTTACTGATCAGATGGTTTGGAGGTTCATATCGTAGTCCTTTAACGCTCTACTATTTATTTATAAACAAGATTTTTTTTTGTTTTGTCTTCATGCTCTATGTTGCATCCGTAGTTCTCCATGTCCATGTTGCTTAAAGTATTAATATATGGTATGTTTCGAAAATATAGTAATGTGCAATTAAATATTTAATTTGATTGACAGCCCTGATATTAATGAGGTGAGGTCTAGTTATCAACGTGACCCTAAAACAGGTAGAAGTACTTTTTACTTAAGTACATGTCGGAGCCAAAACTGATTTACTTTGACTTGAGTAAAAAAGTATAATCAGTACTTCAACTTTTGCTATAATATTTTAAAACATGAGTATCTGTATTTCTACATAAGTAAAGGATGTGTGTACTTTTGCCACCTCTGCAAATAAATGCATCTATTTATATTCACTGTTACTAGACAAGAACCTCAATAGACCAAACATTCAACTTGAGGGTAGATGGTTATCAGTTAATTCTTACTCTATTGCTTTGATATAGGCAATATTTTTGTGTTTGATCTAACTTCTGATCAGCAACCAGACGTGGCAAAGGTACACGCATCCTTTACTTGAGTAGAAGTACAGATCCTCGTGTTTTAAAATACTCGGGTAAAAGTTGAAGTACTGATTAAACTTTTTTACTTAAGTGAAAGTAAAGAAGTCTTGGCTCAGACATGTACTTAAGTAAAAAGTAGTTATTACTTCTACATGTTTTAGCTGTTAACTAGACCTCACATCATATAAATATTAGATTTTAGAATATTAGATAGAATAGATAGATAGATAGATAGATAGATAGATAGATCTTTATTGTCATTGCATTGTACAGGTACACAGCAAGGAAATTCAGTTTGGCATCTACCAGAAGTGCAAAAAGTAGCAATAGTGAAGATAAACATGTATATTATGTGTACAGCATGTGATATATATGTACAGTGATTAAATAAAAAGGCTATATCAGTGCAGAGACGTGTGGACATCATTAAGAGCCTTTGCTATGTTTCCACACGGACAGTTAATGAGGTGATACCGGAGAAAAACGCACAAAACGCCACCTAGAGGGTAAATTGTGTAAAACATGGCGGATTTGGTGTTTGATTTGAGACTCAGAAATAAAACAAAGTTTACTGATTAAAAATATTTGTATCTGGAGTTTTTTTATTTATGTTATATCTTAGTAAAGAAAGGACGTCGTGGATAAATGTATTTTTTGCCAAAGGTTTTAATTTCGCCTCTTTTATATTTAGATATTTATTTATGTATTTACATTTTTTATAAAAATAATAAAAACAGAAATGCGTGCTGAATTGATGGCGCGTTAATAAAATTTAGTGCCGTTTACAATCATTTTGACAGCCAAATATATATATATATTAATACAAAACTAATTTAAAATGTTGTTACCTTATGAATGTGCCCAGGCTGAAGATCCACATACAGAACACAAGGAGAGAAAAGATGATGATGATCAGGAATGTTTCTGTTCTCAGTCATGTTAAATCACTGACTCCCTCTGTCTCTTCCACATTAACCCCAAACTTCTTACTGCCTTCTGCCTGCTGAATCTTATCTTCGTAAAGAGTGAGGGTCAGGACTTTATACACCAGCGGATTGAAAAAGACGCGCAGTAACAGGAAATCGGTTGTTCGGCTGAAATCAGCGCGCAGTGAAAATAAAAAAAAAAAATTATATTTCACCAAATCAATGGATTAAAACAAACAAACAAACAAACAAAGATTAAAACAAACAAACAAACAAACAAACAGACAGACAGACAGACAGATAGACAGATAGATAGATAGATAGATGGATGGATGGATAGATGGATGGATGGATGTGATAGACTAGTGGGTTAATGTCAGGGTCCCCACAAGGATGAGTTTGAGAGTTTGGTTCCTGGTCGAGCTGGTGGTTGCTGTGTTGGTAAATAAAACTTCTGTGTTGGATTAATTTCCTGGTTTTTAATGAAAGATAAAAAAAAAAAAAAAAGCACTTCTGTGGTAGCTCAATGGGTTAAGGCTTGTGCCTGAACATGGTCCTTAATATAGTCCACACTGGTGATAATGTTTCAAAACCAGTCCTACATGCCTTCTTTCTTACTGCACTGGCATGAACCAAAGTACGAACCCTCCAAAAAGCACACATGCTTTTCAGCAGTGGTCGCTCAGTGGTTTAAGGCTTGTGCCTCATCTAAACATGCTTCCCAGTCTAATCTCTTCCATGGTCCAGTGGGTTAAGGCTGGTGCCTCACTGAAGTCCTAGACTTAACACTTAACACACACTCATTACTCATCTCAGCCCATTCCACCATCATTAGTTTATTATTATTTATACTCTACTGTACTAAACTGTTTACATGCTGTTTTTGCACCCTCCTAAATCTTTCTTTAGCTTTATATTCCTGTGTTGATGGTTTAAAGGTAGATAGACCTGCTCTTAAGAACCTTCCCAGCATCTCTTCCCTGATGGTTCAGTGGGTTAAATCAGGTTTCTTGCTTTTGGTGGGGTTCAGGGTTTGAATCCTGGTTTCTGCCTGCCAGTCACGATCAGGATTCACTTCCTACCTATCTTTCTTTAGCGATATATTTTTGTTTTTAATGGGTTGAAAAGAAAGATAGACCTGCTCTAAATAAGCTTTCTAGCCTGTCCGCACTAATGGTTCAATGGGTTAAGGTTGGTATCTCGCTGGTGGTGGGGATCTGGGTTCGAATCCTGCTTTCTTCCTGTTATTTACAATGTGGGTTCAACTTGTGCTACTTACATCTGTATTCGCTTCCTACATCTTTCTTTCGCATTAAATAAATGTGTTGATGGTTTGAAAAGAATGATAGACTTGCTCTAATCAAGCTTCCCATCCTGTTTTTTTCTGATGGCTTAGTGGGTTAACGCTGGTAATTTGCTAATGTTGGTGGTCAGGGTTCAAACCTGGCTTTCTGTCTGCTAGTCAGGTAGGTAGGTCAAATTCCTGATACCTACATCTTCATATTCTTGTTTTGATGGGTTAAAAAGAAAGATAGACATGCTCTAAACCAGCTTCCCAGCTTGTCCTTCCTGATGGTTCAGTGGGTTAATGCTGGTGCCTTGCTAATAGTGTGAATCAGGGTTCAAATCCTGTTTTGTCCCTGCTAGTCATGATATTGGTTTGCTTCCTATGTGTGTCTTTAGCATTATATTCTTGTGTTGATGGTTTGAAAGAAAAGATAGACCTGCTCTAAACAATCGCTGAAGCCAGTCCTTCCTGATGGCTCAGTGGGTAACGACTGGTGTTTCGCTATTGGTGGGGTTCAGGGTTCGAATCCTGCTTTCTGTGTCTTTTTCTGGTCTGAATTTCTTGCTTTGAAGCATGAAACAAAGGATAAACCCCCCAAAAAAAGAAGGTGTGTTGTGGGACTTGATGGCTTTGTGGTAAAAGCCTTGCCTCTGAGTTCAGAGGTTGCTGGTTCAAATCTGGCTTGTCCCCACACTGGGTAAGTTGTGTGGAAAGTAGTGTGTGGTGAGCAATAGAGTGGTTGACTGTGAACAAAGGTTGTGAAGACCTGCTGCTCCACAGCCCCAGAAAAATTGAGGGTGATAGGTTTTTGGCAGAATTTTTCCCTATATGCAAAACTAAGTCAATACTTTTTTGGACATTTTTTCTTCATAACCCCCAGTTTTCAACTTCTCAGACGCTGGGGGGGCAGATGCCCGGATATTGCCCCCCTGCTTCAGGATACGCCCTCCGAAACCACATCCAACCTTCCACGCAGCCATTTCTGACACCTTCCTCAGTGCGGACACCAGAATCTTCCCCACTCTTAACTTTGAGCCCTGGCCGGGGTTTGAACCGGCAACCTCTCAACCCAGAGGTAAAGCTCTTCCAATTGAGCCACAGGAACTCCTACAAGAACCTGATTTTTAGGACCTTTTTAAGGATCTTTTTTGGTTCTTTTTTTAAAACTTTTTAAACAATTTAAAGGAAAGCTAAGGGGTAGGAATCGAACCAGGTGATTCAGATAGTGGTAACCACTTCACTGACCATTACACCAACACAGGAGAGGCAAACAATCCTTTGCTTATTGGACTCTTGGCTTTTCTATAGTTAAGAGACCAGTTTCTTCTATTAGATCATGATTTTAGAATTTTAAGAAACGAAGTAAAAGTGTTGTTACCTAATGAATGTGTCCAGGCTGAAGATCCACATACAGAACACAAGCAGGGAAAAGATGATGATTAGGAATGTGTCTGTTCTCAGTCATGTTTAAATCACTGACTCCCTCTGTCTCATCCACATTAACCCCCAAACTTCTTACTGCCTTCTGTGGTGAGTGAGAGTTCGTACTTTATACACCAGTGGATTGAACGCGCAGTAACAGGAAATCGGTTGTTCGGCTGAAATCGGCGAGCAGTAAAAAAAAAAAATATTTCACCAAATCAATGGATTAAAACTAAAGTAACGAGCCTGTGTTAAAAATATAAAAAGTAAAAAGTACAGATATTTGTGTAAAAATTTAATAAATAAAAGTAAAAATTTGTCTGAAAAATAAATAGTGGAGTAAAGTACTGATACCAGAAAAATCTACTTAAGTACAGTAACTAAGTATTTGTACTTCGTAACTTCCCACCTCTGGTGTACAGAGACTTTAGCGGTGAAATGAAAATGCAGCGAGCTCAACCACAGAACATGCTGCATTTTGTAGACCCTTAAAATTTGTGTTACTTTATGTGAGAACTTCTAAATCATGTTCAATGTAAGGACTGTACATTACTCCTAAATATTGATTACGACAAATACAATAATTGTAAATTCTCTGATGCATGTCTGAAAGTGGCACCAAATTCACAAAATACCACAATTTGTCAAACTAACTTTGTATTTCCTAGGATCTTTAGGTGCTGTACATTTCATGAACAGTTACTTTGTGATCTAGCTATTTAATCACACTTAGGGCCAGTTTAGAGTCATCTGTCTAATCTCTGGCATGATATTGGGGTGGATATGAAGACCATGTCACAAGATAGGATTAAAGCTACATCTAGTTTACTACATAGACACAATTTAATGGCCTATCGATACTTGCCTACAGTATTGTCTCTCTGTCACTGTTCTCTCCTCCCCTTTTCACACTGCTCCAGGCAGATACAGGTCTTCTCCTTTGCTCAAACGATCAAGTTTGGATAATCCTGGTCAAGTTCTCCAATTAATTGTAAGGTAATTCACGGTATGGAACGATATTTAGAAATATTTTAGTTGCTGATTGAATTATTTTATTATGGAAAGTTTCTCAGTGGTATTGTTTGCGTCTCAATACAGCACCATATCAGAACGTCTTCTGATCACAGTAGGTTGAAATTAGATAAAGTGTAGTAGGTTTGAGTTTACACTGTGTTGTATCACTGAGATTTATTTGGAGACAGATTTCATTTGGGAGTTTTCTCAGTGACAGAAAATGTTTTAAAAAATCCAGTTATAAGCAAGTATTTCATTTAAATGTTGTTAATGGTCTTGGGATTAACGTTTATCAGTTATCACTTTTAACATACATGTTTACACTGATCAGACAGACTATAAAGCAGATCTTAGTTGTTGAGGTAATACAAAAAGCAGACTATTGCATATTTGTCTGTCTATCTTTGATGGGACACATAGTATAGAATCCAACACGATCCTTACTAAACACAATAATAGTAAAATGAAAAGGAGTAGGGTGTTTTTTTTTACGCATTTAATCTTTTTAATTAATGTGAAATACATGTTCAATGTTTCATGTTAAGGGGTCCTGTAAAGTTTCCAGTGTTGAGTTCTTTTCTGGTTTTGTGCTCAGGTTGGTTTCTCTTTTTGGTCTGTGGCTTTGGTAAGTAGAAAACATTCTTTATTTACAAAATGTAAAAAAAAGTAATTTACATTTTTTATACAGCAAACCATTTAAAGACTCTCACCCTTTTAGTGTATATTATACAAAATGTAAGATGCACAAGCTATTAAGGAGTTTGGACTTGATGGGATATGATCCTTACTAAACACGAAAATAGGAAAATAAAGCGCAAAAGGGTGGTTTAATATTTTCGACACTGCAGCATGCATTGTTTATAATCGTCTTACACCACAGCATATGTTCCTAAAATGTTTTACAATTTTCCATGATTAAGGAAAGATTCATCAGCCTCTTCTGTCCATTTATAGCTGCCTACAATACTGTACATCATGCACTTGTTTGAGAACTGCTGTTCAAAATCTGAAGACCTGAGCATCAGAACAACCCGCCTGATCATTTTTCTTATCACTGGAGAGTATGCAGGTTTTCCAGCTGTGCTTTGGGCTCTGCGTGTTCTCTACCTTCATCGCAAGAGCAGAGTTCGGATCTCAGTCATCGCCATCTTCCTCCTGATCACCGACCTGCTGGAGATGATTCTGGTTCCATTCCTTCTAGGATTCATTTTAACAAAAGATGTAAATCCATGTGTGATTGTTTTTAGACTTTTGTTTGGAGTCAGGCTCTGTGGACATTTGCTGCACCAGATTGTGGCAGTGGAAAGTATTTCTCAAAGATATTCATCACTTGGTAAAGTTTTCTCCCCTCTGTGCTCCATTACCTCCTGCATCGTTGTGTTTGTGCTAATAATCGGATGCCAGTTTATATATGTTATCGGGTCTATAATAATTTTAGGTGCATGTGTGTTACCTGTATTTATTTGCGTGGTCACATACTTATTGACTTGGAAAGCACCTCTAGACATAAACCAGACCACAGACAGGAAGCCAGGCGTGTTAGTGCTCACTGTTGCCATGTTTGCGCTGATTATTTTATACATACCATTTTTCATGACTGTTTTTATTGGCCTTCCATTTATGTTGGACTCTTTAGCAAGCATGAGATTAATCTCCGATCCTCTCCTCTGTGTGCTCGTCTGCAGGGAGACTATAATGAATGGACATTTGGTGACACCCAGATGAGAATGGGTTCCTCTCGAGGTTTCTATCTCAGGGAGATTTATCATGCCACAGTCGCTAAATAGGGATTTACTTATTGGCACTAACGTATAAACTCAACATTGTAAATCCTCTTTATTTCTGGAAACCTATTTGGGACAATGTCCATTATTAAAAGCCCTACACAAAAAAACTAATTGGAAATATAATTGATTGAATGCTTGTGAAATTCATAATATAATAACAGAGTTTTGAGGCCAACTATAAATATACATTATAGATATGCATATGTGTACCTGTGTCTATGAAACCAATTGTAGAAAGATATTGTTTCCTGCAGCTACTATTCAGCATGTTCTGAAAAAAGAATAGAGGAACAATATTAAAAACAAAAAAAAAGACTAAGTACATTTTACTGAACACATCCTTTTCTGTGCCACTCCTTTGTTTGTCTTATCTTTTTCCTTGTTAATTGTGAACACATGCAGGTTCAGAAATAGCAGCACGATGACACTTTCCTGAAGTAAAAAGATACATAAAATTATTTTATAAAAAAAAATAAAATATATAATTTGGTAAACAATTATACCAGAAACTCCTCATGTTTACACTTTTTATTGCTTAAATTAAAAAGCAGTGTTACAGGAGTATGTTAATAAAGCACATTATCCCCCTGATCATTTCAATGAAAATGTGATTCTTTTTACTTTATACAAACAACACAATGTAGAGATACAAATGTTAAGCATAATCCACAAAGTTTAGAGAGAAACAGGTTATTTTGGACAAATGTCCTTCATTTAATACATTGGATGTATTGAGTTGTAGACACTTGTGTGCTTTGAATTTTGCGGTAACAGTAGTCTTAATATGAATATATGGCATATAAATATAAACCTGCATGCACACACGCACACACGCACACGCACGCACGCACGCACACACACACACAAACTGAAAAGTGTGTTTAAAATGGGGTTTATTATTACCTAAAGCTAACCTCTTTTTTATTATAGCTACTGCTGTGGTATTACTGTTTTCTTGCAAATCTAAGATGGCCATGTATAAACAATGTGACAGGAATTATGATTTCCAATTCATATTTTCATTTGATCTCTTAAAAAAAATCAGACTGAAAAATGAAGGCAGCTAAAAAAGCTGAATATTCTAATCTACCTACAGTGAGCAAAGTTTAGGCACCCCTGGTCAAAATTTCTGTTATTGTGAACAGTTAAACAAGTGAAAGATGAAATGATCTCTAAAAGGCATACAGTTACATATAAGGCATACACATTCTCTTTATATTTAAAAAAAACTTAAAATAAATATTTTTTTTATGTGTTTGACAGGAGATTTTTTTTGGAGGGCAAAATATTTTAAGTTATTTAAAGTTTGTTTAGATTTTTGCCCGCCTGGCTCTGTATGAGTTAAAGAAGTACTTTGTTTGCTAGAACGAAGTACCACCATTTAATCGCAAGAGCAGAGGTCGGATCTCAGTCATCATCATCTCCCTCCTGATCACTGACCTGCTGGAGATGATTCTGATTCCATTCCTTGTAGGATTAATTTTCACTAAATCCATTTGTGATTGTTTTTAGAATTTTGTTTAGAGTCAGGCTCTGTGGACATTTGCTGCACCAGATTGTGGCAGTGGAAAGTATTTCTCAAATATATTCATCACTTGGTAAAGTTTTCTCCCCTCTGTGCTCCATTACCTTCTGCATCGTTGTGTTTGTGCTAATAATCGGATGCCAGTTTATATACGTTATCGGGTCTATAATCATTTTAGGTGCATGTGTGTTACCTGTATTTATTTGCGTTGTCACATACTTATTCACATGGAAAGCACCTCTAGACATAAACCAGACCACAGACAGGAAGCCAGGCGTGTTAGTGCTCACTGTTGCCCTGTTTGCGCTGATTATTTTATACATAACATTTTTCATGACTATTTTTAATGGCCTTCCATTTATTTTGGACTCTTTAGCAAGCATGAGATTAATCTCCGATCCTCTTCTCTGTGTGCTCGTCTGCAGGGAGACTATAATGAATGGACATTTGGTGACACCCAGATGAGAATGGGTTCCTCTTGAGGTTTCTATCTCAGGGAGATTTATCATGCCACAGTCGCTAAATAGGGATAAACTTATAGGCACTAACGTATAAACTAAACATTGTAAATCCTCTTTATTTCTGCAAAGCTATTTGGGACAATGTCCATTATGAAAAGTACTACACAAAAAAACTGAATTGAATTAAAATTGATTGAATGCTTGTGAAATTTATAATATAATAGAGTTTTGAGGCCAACTATAATTACATTATAGATATGCTTATGTGTACCTGTGTCTATAAAACCAATTGTAGAAAGATATTGTTTCCTGCAGCTACTATGCAGCATGTTCTGAAAAAAGAATAGAGGAACAATATTAAAAACAAAAAAAAAAGACTTAGTACATTTTACTGAACACATCCTTTTCTGTGCCACTCCTTTGTTGTCTTATCTTTTTCCTTGTAAATTGTGAACACATGCAGGTTCAGAAATAGCAGCACCATGACACTTTCCTGAAGTAAAAAGATACATAAAATTATTTTATAAAAAAAACTTTCGTTTTTGTAAACAATTATACCAGAAACTCCTCATGTTTACACTTTTTATTGCTTAAATTAAAAAACAGTGTTACAGGAGTATGTTAATAAAGCACATTATCCCACTGATTATTTCAATGAAAATGTAATTCTTTTTACTTTATACAAACAACACAATGTAGAGATACAAATGTTAAGCATAAACCACAAAGTTTAGAGAGAAACAGGTCATTTTGGACAAATGTCCTTCATTTAATACATTGTATGTATTGAGTTGTAGACTGTCAGGGTGCGAGCAAAACAGAAGGCGGAAGCCAGAGTACAGCTCGCATGGGTTTTAAATAAGTGTGGGGGAGAGAGATACACACGCACACACGCACACACGCGCCCGCACACACACACACACACACACACACACACACGGCAGTCTGTTTGAGAGAGTCCAAAGTATGCTTTGGGAGAAGCGTAGCCGACCGAAGATGCACGGGGAGGAGAATCAGAACCGGTACGGGATTGTGGAGTCTGAATGGAACAGATAAAAGGAGTCCTGTGTGAAAACCTGAACACAAAAACATAGACTGCACGTAACGTACAACACATACAATAATGAACGGGGAGTGAGTCTAAATGAGGGGTTTATGTAGGAGCAGGGTGGAGTGATGATGAGTCCCAGGTGTGCATAGTTAAGCCTGGGGCTCCAGAGAGAGCGGAGGCATGAGAGACAACGAGCTCCAGGTGTGCGTGGTTAAGCCTGGAGCTCTAGCGAGAGCAGAGGCATGAGAGCCACAGAAGGGGGCGTGGCAGGTGGATCCCTGACATAGACACTTGTTTGCTTTGAATTTTGCGGTAACAGGAGTCTTAATATGGACATATGGCATATAAATATAAACCTGCACACACACGCAATCACACACACACACACACACACAAACACAGGAAAGTGTCAGACCACAATAAACTGAAAAGTTTGTTTAAAATGGGGTTTATCATTACCTAACGCTAACCTCTTTTTTATTATAGCTACTGGTGTGGTATTACTGTTTTCTAGCAAATCTAAGATGGCCATGTGTAAACAATGTGACAGGAATTATGATTTCCAATTCATATTTTCATATTATCGATCTTTTTAAAAAATCTGACTGAAAAATGTAGGCAGCTAAAAAAGCTGAATATTCTAATCTACCTACAGTGGGCAAAGTTTAGGCACCCCTGGTCAAAATTTCTGTTATTGTGAACAGTTAAACAAGTGGAACATGAAATGATCTCCAAAAGGCATACAGTTATTTTTTTAAAAGTTATTTAAAGTTTGTTTATATTTTTGCCCGCCTCTGTTTGAGTTAAAGAAGTACTTTGTTTGCTAAAACGAAGTACCACCATTTAATTCGCAAGAGCAGAGGTCGTATCTCAGTCATCGCCATCTCCCTCCTGATCACTGACCTGCTGGAGATGATTCTGATTCCATTCCTTGTAGGATTCATTTTCACTAAATCCATGTGTGATTATATTTAGACTTTTGTTTGGAGTCAGGCTCTGTGGACATTTGCTGCACCAGATTGTGGCAGTGGAAAGTATTTCTTAAAGATATTCATCACTTGGTAAAGTTTTCTCCCCTCTGTGCTCCATTACCTCCTGCATCGTTGTGTTTGTGCTAATAATCGGATGCCAGTTTATATATGTTATCGGGTCTATAATCATTTTTGGTGCATGTGTGTTACCTGTATTTATTTGCGTTGTCACATAATTATTGACTTGGAAAGCACCTCTAGACGTCAACCAGACCACAGACAGGAAGCCAGGCGTGTTAGTGCTCACTGTTGCCATGTTTGCGCTGATTATTTAAATTCAACATTGTAAATCCTCTTTATTTCTGCAAAGCTATTTGGGACAATGCATATTATTAAAAGCACTACACCAAAAAACTGAAGTGAATTTAAATTGATTGAATGCTTGTGAAATTCATAATATATTAACAGAGTTTTGAGGCCAACTATAATTACATTATAGATATGCATATGTGTACCGGTGTCTATGAAACCAACTGCAAAACGATATTGTTTCCTTCAGCTACTATTCAGCATGTTCTGTAAAAAGAATACAATATTAAAAAAATAAAATAAAATAAGAACATTTTACTGAACACATTCTTTTCTGTGCCACTCTTTTGTTTCTCATTTATTTCTTTTTCCTTGTTAATTTTGAACACATGCAGGTTTAGAAATAGCAGCACCATGACATGATAAAAAGATACATAAAATTATTTTATTAAAAAAAACTAAGTTTAGAGAGAAACAGGTCATTTTGGACAAATGTCCTTCACTTAAGACATTGGATGTATTGAGTTGTAGACACTTGTTTGCTTTAAATTTTGTGGTAACAGTAGTCTTAATATGGACATATGGCATATAAATATAAACCTACACACACACACACACTCACAGGAAAGTGTCAGACCACAATAAACTGAAAAGTGTGTTTAAAATGGGGTTTATCATTACCTTACGCTAACCTCTTTTTTATTATAGCTACTGCTGTGGTATTACTGTTTTCTTGCAAATCTAAGATGGCCATGTGTAAACAATGTGACAGGAATTATGATTTCCAATTCATATTTTCATATTATTCATCTTTTAAAAAAATCAGACTGAAAAATTTAGACAACTAAAAAAAGCTGAATTTGTATGTGTACCATTTTTCATGACTGTTTTTAATAGCCTTCCATTTATGTTGGTCTCTTTAGTGAGCATGAGATCAATCTCCGATCCTCTCCTCTGTGTGCACGTCTGCAGGGAGCCTATAATGAATGGACATTTGGTGACACCCAGATCTTAGTTGTTGAAGCAGAGGCAGGCCAAGCATTTTGGTACCTGGGCCTTCAGTGGGGCCTACCTGACTTAATCCACCTCTTAATACCACCATTAGCAGGTTCCAATTATATAAAGCAGCAATACTCTGCAAAAACTTAATATAACAACACATGGCATTACAGAGAGAAATGCATTTCACATTTATAATAACATTTTACTAAATCAAGAAACCTAGTTAAGACAACTTCATACCTTTACACTACCACAGCAACTGTGCCATACACATCATCTGGAGCAGTTCAGAATCAATATTTGTCTAATAACATGACAAAAACATAAATAATTTAAATAAAATACAACCTACTCACCAGAGATGCACACACAATGTTCTCAGAGGCTGTAATCCAGTGGTGCTGCTCTTATTGACTGGTCTGAAAGTGGAGAACAAACCCTTTCCTGGGCTAGCGAGCTTGTCTTCGCTGTCTTTTTTGTATAGCACTGCAGCATGCATTTTTTTTTATAATCCTCCCACACCACAGCATCTGTTCCACCCCAAAATTGTACAATTTTCCATGTAAAAAAAAAAAAAAAAAAGATTCATTAGAGTCATCTGTATAATCTCTGGAATGATGTTGAAATGGACATGGTGAACATACCACAAGATAGGCTTAAAGCAACATCCAGTTTACTATATAGACACACACTAGCCAGGGCCAGCAAAGCTGAAGCTAGCGAGCTTGTCTTCGCTGTCTTTTTTGTATAGCACTGCAGCATGCATTTTTTTTAATAATCCTCCCACACCACAGCATCTGTTCCCCCCCAAAATTGTACAATTTTCCATGTAAAAAAAAAAAAAAAAGATTCATTAGAGTCATCTGTATAATCTCTGGAATGATGTTGAAATGGACATGGTGAACATACCACAAGATAGGCTTAAAGCAACATCCAGTTTACTATATAGACACACAGTATATTAGCCTATTGATACTTGCTTACGGCCTACGCAAGTACCTACTGTCACTTTTCTCTCCTCCCCTTCTCACACTGCTCCATGCAGATACAGGTTTCTTCTTTTTCTCAAACGATCAAGTTTGAATATTCTTGTTCCAGGGACACTCGAGTTCTCCACTCACCTGTAAGGTAATTCACACATTTACACACAATTCACATTGACATATAGAAATATTTATTTATTTATTATTCTGAAATGTATCTCAGTGCTATACACCATGACACATTACTGAAGTAAAAAGATACATAAAATTATTTTATTAAAAAACCTTCGTCTTTGTAAACAATTATAGCAGAAACTCCTCCTTTACATTTTTTATTGTTTAAATTAAAAAGCAGTGTTACAGGAGTATGTTAATAAAGCACATTATCCCCCTGATCATTTCAATGAAAATGCAATTCTTTTTACTTTATACAAACAACACAATGTAGAGATACGAATGTTATGCATAATCCACAAAGTTTAGAGAGAAACAGGTCATTTTGGACAAATGACCTTCACTTAAGACATTGGATGTATTGAGTTGTAGACACTTGTTTGCTTTCAATTTTGGTCTTCATATCGACATATGGTATATAAATATAAATCCACAAACACCCCCCTGCCCACACACACACACACACACACACACACACACACACACACACACACACACACACACACATGCAAGAAAGTATCAGACTGAACTGAAAAAGTGTGAAGTATAGAAGTATAAACCCTGCCAGAAACCAGTGTTCGGTAAGATAAATACAAGTACATTATTATTAAAGAAAGCAAACTTTAATCTATTATTATGCTACAATATATTTTGAAATAAAAAAAAAGGTTGCTATTTGACTGTAGCGGTTTAGATTGTGGTTTATCATTACCTGAGGCTAACCTCTTTTTATTATAGTTACTGCATTTACATTTGCTGCATTTGGCAGACGCCCTTATCCAGAGCGCCTTACAACTGAGCAGGGGAGGGTTTTAGGGCTTTTGCTCAAGGGCCCAGCAGTGGGAGCTTGGAGGTGGTGGGATTCGAACCTGTGATCATCTGATCCAAAGCCCAATGCCTTAACCACTGAGCTACCACCTCCTTGCTGTTACTGCTGTGGTATTACTGTTTTTTGGCAAATATAAGATGGTCATGTTAATTTATTTAGTATAAACATATCAGCAATTACATTACAGCTGTTGCAACAAAAACACTAATGCACTGCTTTATTGTCATTATGTGGCAGAATAACAAACCTGTGCAACCTGGAAAGAAGCCAGGGATTTTTTTAAATGCATATCTTGCTTGGCTGAGGGCATTTCTATGCCATTCTTGATACTTAAGCACATTTCAAGTCAAATACATTTGTACTGTCATTCTTTTGTATTTATTATTTTAAGTGGAAGTTTAAAATGACCACTTTGACCTTTCCTGGAATAATATTTTACCCCTTGTATCTATTACTTAAGTCAATTCAAGACAAGACAAGTTTATTTCTATAGTGCTTTTCACAACAGACATTGTCTCAAAGCAGCTTTACACAAATCAACAGTTATGGTGAGTGGTTATGAGCAAGCCGTGGTGACTGTGGCAAGAAAAAACTTCCTTAGACATCATGAGGAAGAAACCTTAAAAAGTACATGGTTTGTTTACTTCATCCACTACTCTGAGGACATTGCTCTGCAATCCTGCTTGACTGGGAACTCGGTCTTTGCCTTCTTACTTTACAATCTTATTGCCTCATGGCAAACATTGTTCACCCCTCTGCCCTCATTGAGAACATTGATCCCACCTATGGCTTTGCCTTGAGCTTTATTCATCTTATGAGCTTTGTGGTAGCCGTGTGGATGAGATCTTCCCATATATTACATGACAAAATTATTTAAATCTATAACACCTAACAGCTTATCTCAAAGTAAAAGACAACTAGGTGCAGAAAGTGGATTGAAATAAATGAGATGTTTTACACTGCTTTGGTTTTGCTATTTGAGTAAATCACCAAGAATTAAATTTCCCTATTTTAATATCCATCGCATTAGACATTGAACTATAGCCATTTAACAGCATTTCACTAGATTCTCCTTACATTTTAGGGTTGTAACATTCCTAAAAAATTAAAAATCTAAAATGTTTGCCTAACATGCTATCTGTACTATACAGCTAGGACTGAAGATTAGGAAAGCAGTTAATTAACATTTATATCAATTATTAATATTATTAACATAAACCTGCTACTAGAATTACAGTCGTTGTAACTGCCCAAGCAAATTAAAAAATGTAGCTTGTTTTGTTTATAAATAGCACAGGATATCATGCGTCTCCTTTCTTTTTCTGGTTTCTTCTTTCACATCTATTATCTAATAGTTTTACTAGAATAAAACTTTTTTTTTTCATATGAATGAAAATATATTGCATAGATAAAAAAAAAAAACCTACTACTAGTTATTTTCAGAAATGGGTTTTAAACAGTAATGAGAAAACTGCTCTATTTTTCTAATTGAACACATCTTTAAAAACAACAATAAAAAAAATTAAATAAGTATAAAACATATTGGTATATTGCAGTATGAAGGTACTGTGTTTATGGAATAATTGTGTGTTTTTATATATAATGTAGACTTCCTACATAGTATTTTACAGTATTAAATTTTTTTTTAAAACACTAAAGTATTTTAATACAAATTTTCATTGTCATTTTCATCAACCCTATCAAATACACATTACAAAATCCTATTTTATACTTGAAATATGTATTTGAAATACATACTGCCACCCCTATATATATTACCATTACACCCCAAAAAAACCTACAAAAAATACACACAAAAAAAGTTATAATTTTCGTGTATATATATATATATATATATATATATAAAATTATAAAAAAAACTTCTTTTTTTTTTCCGGGGTGTAACGGTACAGATTTTAAGTCAGGGTTAGGTTCAATTTCGGTATATTCATATAAATATACAAATTATATCGGTATTCTTATACATATAAGTTATGATCAGAATATCTCAGTCAGTGATGGTACAAAACCAGAAAAGAGAGGGCTGTGCTTCGCTCGATTGTATGCACGCAGAATAAGTGTGCCAAGACAGCTGCAAAGAAGGTTTTCACCCGCAGGGAAACTAACAAGTTGAGAGGTTTAACCGAACATTGCTTGCAATGCTGAGAACATACATTACTGATACTATACATTACAGGCAATGTAAACAAACATCCTATTATAAAACCAATGTGCCTTATTTTAAGACAGCACATCACATATATAAATAGGTGAATTAAGTAAATATAAAGTCAAACATGGAGTAATGTAACTGAAAGGCACTTTTTGACTGTAAGACATTTCCTTCTTTCACATCTACAGGTAAAACTTTCTGCTCGGCTAAACATCCAGTACAAATCGGTGAGTTTTAAAAAAAAATATTAAGCAATTTTTTTTATTGATATATATTTGCATTCAGATGATAAAATACTGTTAGTTATTTTCCTATTTACTAAGGAAAGTTTTTTTTACCAATTGAGAATAATTTTAAAAACAACAATTTAAATAAGCAAATCATTTGATCTAATAAAATTGAATCAAGTGATTTGCATAAATTGAAATGAATAAAGAAGGCAATCAGTTCTGTCTACATCTGTAATACATTATGCTTTATATTTTGTTCTATATAATTAATGGTAAGCTATTGGTAAGAAATTCTGGTACATATCTGATGCACTCAGGCACTGATACTATACATTACAGGCAATGTAAACAAACATCCTATTATAAAACCAATGTGCCTTATTTTAAGACAGCACATCTGGAGAAGTTGAAGAGAGAACAAGCCATGTCCTTTCACCATTGCTTCAGGTCTAACTTACTGGTGCAGGTCTATGTAGACACCACTATGATCCGTCTGTCCACCTTCCTAATCACTGGTGTGTGTGTGGGATTTCTTTTTCTGCTGTGGGCTCTCAGTGTTCTGTACCACCATCGTAAGAGGGGAGGTCGAATCTCCTTTATCACCATCTTCCTCCTCCTCAGTGACCTGCTGGAGCTGATTCTGAGTCCAGTCATTTTGGCATACATGATCAAAAAAGCATCTGCACCTTGTTTGTTTTTTAGACTTTTGTTTGGAGTTCGGCTCTGCGGCCATATTCTTCACCAGCTGGTGGCAGTAGAGGGCATTCTTACTCAGAAATATCCACTTTTTGTTATTTTCTCCCCAGCCTGCTCTGTTGCCCTTTGCATCATTGTGTGGCTGTTAGCAATTGTGTGCCAGGTCATTCCTACTTACCTTAATGACATTGTTAACAAAATAAATATGTATTCATGTGTGTTACCTGTAATTGTGTGTGCAATCACATGTTTAGTGACCTGCAAAGTCCCTTCTGAAACCAAACAGACCACATGCAGCAAACCAGGCATGTTAATTCTAAGTATTGCTTTGTTTACACTAATAATTTTGTATGTGCCATATTTAGTGACTTATTATACTGACTTTAATTTAATTCTGGACCCTCTAGCAAGCATGAGATTGATCTCAGAGCCCCTCCTTTGTGCTGTCATCTGCAAAGAGAATCATATGGTTCAAAAAGCCTCACGAGCAAACAGATCAAATAACAATAAATAAAGACCGGAATTCTTCTGCTTTGCTGTAACTCCAGTCATTTTGTATGTGACTGTGTTCCCTTGACAATATATTTGGGCTCCTTGTTAATTCTATCCACTGTATTTATAGTGGACTGATGTATGTTATCCTGTTCACTGAGCTATGTGTGATATTACCCAATATTTTGCTTCCTTGTGATTTTTTTCTACTGACTATTGACAATGTTTAATCCAAAATGAACATTATTGCTATTAAAAAATCTATGATTAATTATTTTTATTTTCTTCTCATTCTTTATGCAATATATTATAAATATACACATGACTTTTAAAAATAATTGCATTTAAGGGCCTCTAGTTTGTTTAATTTTTTCTCATTAAACTATTTAAACAGTTGTTACAAAAAAATATGTTTCTAATAAAATTCTTTAACTTAATGATGTTACAATAACAATATTTTTTTGATCTCCAAAAGGCATACAGTTACAGATGACACATTGTCTTTATATTTTGAACAAAAACATAAAAAAAATGTTTTGGGTGTTTGACAGGAGATTTTTTTGTGGAGGGCAAAATATTTTAAGTTATTTAAAGTTTGTTTATATTTTTGCCCGCCTCTGTTTGAGTTAAAGAAGTACTTTGTTTGCTAAAATGAAGTACCACCATTTAATCGCAAGAGCAGAGGTTGGATCTCAGTCATCATCATCTCCCTCCTGATCACTGACCTGCTGGAGATGATTCTGATTCCCTTCCTTGTAGGATTCATTTTCACTAAATCCATGTGTGATTGTTTTTAGACTTTTGTTTGGAGTCAGGCTCTGTGGACATTTGCTGCACCAGATTGTGGCAGTGGAAAGTATTTCTTAAATATATTCATCACTTGGTAAAGTTTTCTCCCCTCTGTGCTCCATTACCTCCTGCATCGTTGTGTTTGTGCTAATAATCGGATGCCAGTTTATATATGTTATCGGGTCTATAATCATTTTTGGTGCATGTGTGTTACCTGTGTATTTCTCAAATATATTCATCACTTGCTAATAATCGGATGATAGTTTATATATGTTATCGGGTCTATAATCATTTTTGGTGCATGTGTGTTACCTGTATTTATTTGCGTGGTCACATACTTATTACCATGGAAAGCACCTCTAGACGTCAACCAGACCACAAACAGGAAGCCAGGCATGTTAGTGCTCACTGTTGCCATGTTTGCGCTGATTATTTTATACATACCATTTTTCATGACTATTTTTGACACACACACACACGCACATGGCAGTCCGTTTGAGAGAGTCCAAAGTGTGCTTTGGGAGAAGCGTAGCTGACCCAAGATGCAGGTACAGGATTGTGGAGTCTGAATGGAACGGATAAAAGGAGTCCTGTGTGAAAACCTGAACACAAACATATAGACCGCACGTAACGTCCAACACATACAATAACAAACAGGGAGTGAGTGTGAATGAGGGGTTTATGTAGGAGCAGGGTGGAGTGATGATAAGTCCCAGGTGTGCATACTTAAGCCTGGGGCTCCAGAGAGAGCAGAGGCATGAGAGACAACAAGCCCCAGGTGTGCGTGGTTAAGCCTGGATCTCTAGTGAGAGTGGAGGCATGAGAGCCACAAAAGGGGGTGTGGCAGGTGGATCCCTGACATAGACACTTTTTTACATCTTTTTGAAAAATCAGACTGAAAGATTTAGACAGCTAAATAAGCTGAATAATTCTAACCTACCTACAGTGGGCAAAGTTTAGGCACCCCTGGTCAAAATTTCTGTTATTGTGAACAGTTTAACACATGGAAGATGAAATGATCTCCAAAAGCATACAGTTACAGATGACACATTGTCTTTATATTTTGAACAAAAACTTAAAATAAATATTTTTGCTATGTTTGACAGGAGATATTTTTTAGAGGGCAAAATATTTTAAGTTATTTAAAGTTTGTTTATATTTTTGCCTGCCTGGCTCTGTATGAGTTAAAGAAGTACTTTGTTTGCTAGAACGAAGTACCACCATTTAATCGATCTCAGTCATCGCCATCTCCCTCCTGATCACTGACCTGCTGGAGATTATTCTGATTCCATTCCTTGTAGGATTAATTTTCACTAAATCCATGTGTGATTGTTTTTAGACTTTTGTTTGGAGTCAGGCTCTGTGGACATTTGCTACATCAGATTGTGGCAGTGAAAAGTATTTCTCAAAGATATTCATCACTTGGTAAAGTTTTCTCCCCTCTGTGCTCCATTACCTCCTGCATCGTTGTGTTTGTGCTAATAATCAGATGGTAGTTTATATATGTTATCGGGTCTATAATCATTTTAGGTGCATGTGTGTTACCTGTATTTATTTGCTTGGTCACATACTCATTACCATGGAAAGCACATTTAGACGTCAACCAGACCACACACAGGAAGCCAGGCGTGTTAGTGCTCACTGTTGCCATGTTTGCGCTGATTATTTTATACATACCATTTTTCATGACTATTTTTAATGGCCTTCTATTTATGTTGGACTTTTTAGCGAGCATGAGATTAATCTCCGATCCTCTCCTCTGTGTGCTCGTCTGCAGGGAGACTATAATGAATGGACATTTTGTGACACCCAGTTCTTAGTTGTTGGGCAGAGATGGGCCGGCATTTTGGTACCTGGGCTTTCAGTGAGGACTTATCCGACTAAATCCACCTTTTAATACCACCATTATAGAAACCATCAATACTCTACAAACACTTAATATAACAACACATGGCATTACAGAGAGAAATGCATTTCACATTTAGAATAACATTTTACTAAAGCAAGAAACCTAGTTAAGACAACTTCATACCTTTACACTACCACAGGAACTGTGCCACGCACATCATCTGGAGCAGTTCAATATTTGTCTAATAACATGACAAAAACATAAATAATTTAAATAAAATACAACCTACTCACCATAGATGCACACACATAATTTGCATCGCTCCTCAGAAACTGTAATCCAGTGGTACCGGTCGTATTCACTGGTCTGGAAGTGGAGAACAAACCCTTTCCTGGGCTGAGACAAGCTAGCTAGCTTTAGCTTTGCTGGCCCTGACCGCCTGACATTATGTTGAGGTAATACAAAAAATGGGACAGTTACGTATTTGTCTGTCTGTCTTCGATGGGACATATCGAAAATAATCCAACACGATCCTATATAAAAATTGGAAAATAAAGAGAATTAGGGTGTTTTTTTTTTTTGGATGACACTGCAGCATGCATTTTTTTCAATAATCCTCCCACACCACAGCATCTGTTCCCCCCAAAATTGTACAATTTCCCATGTAAAAAAAAAAAGATTCATTAGAGTCATCTGTATAATCTCTGGAATGATGTTGGAATGGACATGGGGAACATACCACAAGATAGGTTCAAAGCAACACCCAGTTTACTATATAGACACACAGTATATTGGCCTATTGATACTTGCCTACGGCCTACAGAAGTACCTACAGAAGTACCTACTGTCACTTTTCTCTCCTCCCCTTCTCACACTGCTCCAGGCAGATACAGATTTCCTCCTTTTCTCAAACGATCAAGTTTGGATATTCTTGTTCCAGGGACACTCGAGTTCTCCACTCACCTGTCAGGTAATTCACACATTGACATATAGAAATATTTATTTATATATTATTCTGAAACTTTTCTCAGTGGTATTGTTTGCGTCTCAATACAGCACCATATTAGAACGCCTTTTGATTACAGTAGGTTTGGCATTAGATAAAGTGTAGTAGATTTGTGTTTCCACTGTGTTGCATCACTGAGATTTATTTAGTTATTTTTGTTTTTAAAAATCCAGTTATAAGCAGGTATTTTATTTATTTATTACAAATGGTCTTGGGATTAATATCACTTTAAACATACATGTTCACACTGATCAGAAAAATGTCTACCGCAAAAAAATCTGTAGTGGGTCTACAGCACAAAGCTGCACAAAACTTTGTGCTAGAAAGTGGAAAGAGCATCATTTTGTTTCGTGAAGCTTAACATAATTGCTTTAAGTATAGATATTGCATAAATATAGTCTTAATATATAAGAATGCATATAATCATTTAAAGGGGTCCTGTAAAGTTTCCAGTGTTGAGTTCTTTTCTGGTTTTGTGCTCAGGTTGGTTTCTCTTTTTGGTCCGTGGCTTTGGTAAGTAGAAAACATTCTTCATTTACAAAATGTAAAAAAGTAATTGACATTTTTCATACAGCAAACCATTTGAAGTCTCTCACACTTTTTAGTGTACATTATAAAAAATGTAAGATGCACATGCTATTAGGGAGTTTGGACTTATTTAACTTGATGGGACATGTGAAAAAATAATCCAGCACGACACATACCAACACAAAAATAGGAAAATAAAGGGTGGTTTAATATTTTGCACACTGCAGCATGCATTGTTTATAATCGTTCCTATAATGTTTTACAATTTTCCATGATTAAGGAAAGATTAATCAGCATCTTCTGTCCATTTATAGCTGCCTAAAATAATGTACACCATGCACTTGTTTGAGAACTGCTGTTCAAAATATGAAGACCTGAGCTTCAGATCAATCCGCCTGATCATTTTCCTCATCACTGGATTGTACGTGGGTTTTCCAACTGTGCTTTGGGCTCTGCATGTTCTCTACCGGCATCGCAAGAGCAGAGGCCAGATCTCCGTCATCGCCATCTTCCTCCTGATCACCGACCTGCTGGAGATGATTCTGATTCCATTCATTGCAGGATTCATTTTTACAAAAGACTTAAATCCATGTGTGATTGTTTTTAGACTTTTGTTTGGAGTCAGGCTCTGTGGACATTTGCTGCACCAGATTGTGGCAGTCGAAAGTATTTTTCAAAGATATTTATCACTTGGTAAAGTTTTTTCCCCTCTGTGCTCCATTACCTCCTGCATCGTTGTGTTTGTGCTAATAATCGGATGCCAGTTTATATACGTTATCAGGTCTAAAATCATTTTTGGTGCATGTGTGTTACCTGTAATCATTTGTGCGGTCACATTCGTTTTAAAATGGAAAGCACCTCTAGACGTTAACCAGACCACAGACAGGAAGCCAGGCGTGTTAGTGCTCACTGTTGCCATGTTTTCACTGATTATTTTATACATACCATTTTTCATCACTGTTTTTGCTGGCCTTCCACTTATGTTGGATTCTTTAGCGAGCATGAGATTAATCTCTGATCCTCTCCTGTGTGTGCTCGTCTGCAAGGAGCCTGGGATCAATGTAAAGCACACACACACATCGAATGAAATCAATTAGTGCATGATTTGCTGTTTTTTGTGTTTTATAATCTAGTTGTCATTGTAGTCTGTATACCATTATTAAATAACTTCTTTATTAAATTTCTGAACTTTAAATACCAACCAGTGTGAATTGATTTGCATTTGGTTAGACATTAAACACAGTGTGTGAATGTAAGAATTCTAAAGAATGAATTTTAGGTAAAAAAAGCAAAGATCAGTTAACAATAGAGAACTCCTTAATGTACCATAAGATTTAGTGACCAACGATACTGTTACTTTCTTCCTTTTGAATGGTTTTAAATGAACAGCCAAAAGATCCATGAAGTTAATGAGAAGTCAAGAACTATGAGGATGGATTTGGAATCTAATTAATAGAAACAGTCTATTACAATGGCTTAGGACTACAAATCACATGAACAATTCAACTTTTACACACCCATAACTGAACAGTACACCTCAACAATGACAGAACTATAATGAATGGACATTTGGTGTCACCCAGGTGAGCATGGATTCCCTTTTGAGTCTTTGTCCTCTCCAGGTTTCTCTTCCCCGTTAAATCTTAGGGAGATTCATCATCACATTCGCTAAATAGGGATAAACTTATAGTCACTAACGTATAAATTAAATATTGTAAATCCTCTTTAATTCTTCAAAGCTATTTGGGACAATGTCCATTATTAAAAGCACTACACAAATGAAACTGAATTGAATTTAAATTGATTGAATGTTTGTGATATTTATAATATATTAACAGAGTTTTGAGGCCAACTATAATCACATTATAGATATGAATATGTACCTGTGTCTATGAAACCAACTGCAAAAAGATATTGTTTTCTGCAGCTACTATTCATCATGCTCTGTAAAAAGTATAGAGGAACAAATTTTAAATCAAAAAAATACATTTTACTCAACACATCCTTTTCTGTGGCACTCCTTTTTTTGTTTGCCATTCATATATTTTTCCTTGTTAATTGTGAACACATGCAGTTTTAGAAATAGCAACACGATGACACTTTACTAAAGTAAACAGATACATACAATTATTTTATTAAAAAACCTTTTGTCTTTGTGAACAATTATACCAGAAACTCCTCATGTTTACTCTTTTTATTCCTTAAATTAAAAAGCAGTGTTACAGGAGTATATTAATAAATGCACATTATCCCCCTGACCATTTCAATGAAAATGCAATTCCTATTACTTTATACAAACAACACAATGTAGAGATAAAAATTTCAAGCATAATCCACAAAGTTAAGAGAGAAACAGGTCATTTTGGACAAATGTCCTTTATTTAATACATTGGATGTATTGAGTTGTAGACACGTGTTTGCTTCGAATTTTGGTCTTCGTATCGACATCATCTTCTTCTTCTTCTTCTTCTTCTTCTTCTTCTTTCGGCTGCTCCCATTAGGGGTCACTTTTTAAATGACTTTATTGAGTAAATCAAATCCACAATATATACATTTTGTATCACATAAGACAATGGAACGTTTTCAGTACATATATAAATGGTAAGAAATAGTGTCGACATGCAAATCAATTTGACAAGTAAATACATACTAGGAAAAAAAAAAAATAATAATAATATCATCATATAATTTCATACACATAATTCTTAGTATTAAAGGGTACAAAATATATATATATATATATATATACATATATATACACATACATATACATACATACACACATACATACATACATACATACATACATACATACATACACACACACATACACATACATACATACATACATACATACACACACACATACACATACATACATACATACATACATACACACACACATACACATACATACATACATACATACATACACACACACATACACATACATACATACATACATACATACACACACACATACACATACATACATACATACATACATACACACACACATACACATACATACATACATACATACATACACACACACATACACATACATACATACATACATACATACACACACACATACACATACATACATACATACATACATACACACACACATACACATACATACATACATACATACATACACACACACATACACATACATACATACATACATACATACACACACACATACACATACATACATACATACATACATACACACACACATACACATACATACATACATACATACATACACACACACATACACATACATACATACATACATACATACACACACACATACACATACATACATACATACATACATACACATACATATACACAGAGACACTCATCTGTAATGTAGAAAAAAAAAAATAAATAAACACATATACACCTACAAACAAATCTATATACACATACCTATAAACATACACTAGTGCATACCTATCTATATGTATCTATACATTCCTCATTTCATATGTTTAACAAGTGCCAAGGATGTTTCATTCTGGTTCTTCTATCTATTGTCCTTTGTCTCTTTAATTCAGACAAAATCTGTTTAAAAACACTCTCAGCGGGAATATGGCACTAATTAATAATAACCATGCATCGTGTTTTCCATATTTTATAGTTTACAATACATATCACCATCCAAAAGAATTCCTTTGTTTTTTTGTCCAGATCTTTTTAAAAAATGCCGTACCTAATAGTTTTCTCATTTATATGGATATTCAATCCAGTTTTCACGACTTTTTGCCATATCTCCTCTGAGTGTGGACAGTGTATAAGGAGGTGATCGATGGTTTCATCCTCAGTACAATTGTTTATAGGGCATTCTTTAGTTTTTACAAAACAGCTCCATTTCACAACGCAGCGTACTGCTAGCCTGCCTACACTTATTAACCATGCCACATCGCGCACATTTTCCGAGATATTTTTTGTATTAACGTTATAAATGCACTGTTCGCTTTCTGCCGTGTTAAGATATTTGTGTTTGAATAGCCCACCGTGTTCATGTTCAGTAATTTTTTTATAGATGTTTTTGCTGGATGAATTTATCCAGTCTATATTTAAATGTAAATATTTATATATTTGATCCCCATATGTTAGTTTATAAAATGGTATATTCTGTCTTCCTTTTCCCTTCTTTTTTAACCAAGATTTCTTTTCCCCTATCCAATCTGCGTCCCTGTTTATTGCCTGTGCTACATTTTTACAGAAAGCTATTAATAATTTATTGCCGAGCTCAATTGCATTAAGACCTCCTAGTTCCTTTGGTTTAAACAAAAGTGTTCTTGTCGTCACTTCTCTGTTATTTCCCCAGATAAATCTTACACAGATCTTATTCAGTTTTGTAATGCATTTTTTGCTGGGTGGAAAGATTGTAGCTAAAAAATAAGAGTTTAGGTAAAATATATGTTTTGATAACTTGAATTCTAGTTTTATAATTAGATATTTTCCAAATTTCAGTTTTAGATTTAATTTCCTCTTCTTTTCTTTCCCAATTGGTGTCGACACACTTACTGTTTTTAATCACAATTCCTAGCAATTTAATCTCTTGTTTTACTTTTATATTTATTGGTGGAACAGGGCCAATATCCATCCAAACTGCCTCTGTCTTATTTTGATTTAGTTTGGCACCAGAGATCTCTTCGTATTCTCTGAATATTTTATTTATTCTATCCAACTCATTTTGGTTCTTTACAAAAACTGTTATATCGTCGGCGTAAGCTGTAATTTTATTGATTTTCCCGCTTTTCGTTTTCACTCCCTCTATTTTTGATTCGCTTTTAATCTTGTTTAAGAGCGGGCTAATCGCTATTACATACAGAGCCGCGCTTAAGGGACATCCCTGTTTTACACCTCTATTTATCTCAAAATCCTCTGTTAACTGCCCATTTACATTTATTCGGACACTAGATTTCTTATACAGAGTTTTAATCATGTTAATATATCTTCCTGGAAACCCATAGTGTTCCATTGTTTTCCATAGATATTCTCTTGATATTAAAACAAATGCTTTTTTTTGGTTTAAACCTAAAAAAAAGGGGTCACCACAGCAGATCATCTGTCTCCATACCCCCCTGTCCACTACATCTGCCTCTTTCACACCAACTACCTGCATGTCTTCCCTCACCACATCTATAAACCTTCTCCTTGGCATGAACGATACCTGTGGCGCCCGTTGGCCTCGACTGATCCGGTGTGAAATTCTTATTGTGATCCGCATATTTGATTTGGCACATGTGTTATGCTTGATGCCCTTCCTAACGCAACCCTCCTCATTTATCCGGGCTTGGGACCGGCACTAAGAGTGCACTGGCTTGTGCAACCCTAATGGCTGTGTTGTCTTCATATCGACATATGGTATATAAATATAAACCCACAAACACACCCCCACAAACACACACACACACACGCTGGAAAGTATAAGACTGAACTGTAAAAGTGTGAAGTATAGAAGTATAGAACCTGCCAGAAACCAGTGTTCGGTAAGATAAATACAAGTACATTATTATTAAAGAAGGGAAAATGTAATCTGTTCTGTTAGGCTAAAATATATTTAGAAATAAAAAAAAGGTTGCTATTTAAATGTAGCAGTTTAAACTGTTGTTTATCATTACCTGAGGCTAAACTCGTTTTATTATAGTTACTGCTGTGGTATTACTGTTTTCTTGCAAATATAAGATGGTCATGTGAATTTATCTAGTATAAACATATCAGCAATTACATTACAGCTGTTGCAACAAAAACACTAATGCACTGATTTATGTTCATTAAGTGGCAGAATAAAAGACCTGGGCAATTGTTGAAAAAAGCAAGGGATTTTCTTGAATGCATATCTTGCTTGGCTGAGGACATTGCTTTGCCATCCTTGATACTTAAACACATTTAAAGGCAACTACTTTTGTGCTTTGATTCTTTTGTATTTATTATTTTAAGTGGAAGTTTAAAATTTACTTTTACGTTTACTTTACCCTAGGCAGTGCTGGATAACAGTGGTACTCACACAAAATATGGACACTTGGGACAAAGTTTTGACATGTTCACTTAGGGTGTACTTACATTAGTTGGCCGTTATTTTATGCTAATTTATGTTTATTATAAGTGACACAATACACAACATAGAGGAGAAACTTATATAACAGACTACTGTTAAACTATTCTGCATATATAAATGTTTTTTCTTATTTCTATTTGACATAAGCAACAATGTTTATATATCTTTATGTATGTATATATATA
>MU551700.1:2109340-2139635 GCA_024362625.1 Silurus asotus
TATTTATTTATTTATTTATTTATTTATTTATTTATTATTTTATGTTTTTGTTGAACAACTAAATGTTTTATAATCCACAATGTTTATGTAGTGAATCAAATAGACATAAGCAACAGCATTTATATATGCAGAATAGTTTAACAGTATTCTTTTAAATTATTTTTCTCTCATAGTAAATGTAGATATTGTATGTTTATTACTTTGTATTCATTCTCCCTTTCTCAGTGTAAAAGATATTATTTATGTTTATGCAGGTCACCGTATTGTCTGACTACAATTTGTTTTGTCTTCATTTATTTTACTCAGAGCCGTCAGAGAATTTGGTACGTTTTGTAGCTGAAATGTTTTACTTGATCAATAAAATGACAAAAAAACTTTTTTGCATGTACAATTATTTTTCATATGCAGATGCAAAGTAATTGTAAATGTGATGTTTTTTCAAATTATTACTTACATTTCAAGAAAGGGGATGAGCTGCTAAGGGAATGATTTAAAGCAGGAATTGAGTCACAAAATGTTTATTTTTCTAACAAATTCCTTTCTTTTTTATAGCACATGTAAAGAAGCAGAAGCGACAATAAGACATGGTTTCGTATTACTGCATTTTTCCTTACTTAAGACCGTCATATCTTCAACATGACTATGACTTAATTCGCCTGTTCATCTTCCTCATCAGTGGTGTGTGTGTGGGCTTTCCTGCACTACTTTGGGCTTTTGGTGCTCTGTACCCCCATTATAAGACCAGAGGGCGAATCTCCTTCATCGTCATCTTCCTCCTCCTCAGTGACCTGCTGGAACTGATTCTGAGTCTAGTCTATTTAATTTACCTGTTCTATCAAAATGACTCAGATTGTACATTTTCCCGCTTGTTTTTCGGAATTCGGCTTTGTGGGTATCAGCTTCATCAGCTGGTGGCATTAGAAGGCATTCTTACTCAGAAATATCCATCACTGGCTCATTTATTCTCTACACCCTGCTCCATCGTCCTCTGCATCATTGTGTTTCTGGTAGGAATTGGATTCTCGTTCACTTCAGTCCTACTTTATCCTATAACAATGCTATCTGTTTTGCCTGTACTGATGTGTGCAGTCACATGTTTAGTGACTTGTAAAGCTTCTCCTGAGACGAATCAAGCCACAGATGGGAAGTCAGGAGTGTTAGTGCTAAGTGTTGCCATGTTTACTCTGATCATTTTATATCTGCCATTTTTCCTGAATATTTTTATTCATATGCGCTTAATGTTGGATTCTCTTGTGAGCATGAGATTGTTTTCAGAGCCCCTTCTGTGTGTTCTCATCTGTTTGGCTGAAACAGCACACACACAATAAATTAGAAACTTGTTTTTAATTTTGTTTTTAGACTAAATTTACTATAAATTGAATGTGTCTTTTATAAGATAGCTCTTTTTTGTCATTTAATCTGTAACAAACCTTAATATTAAATCTTACAAAGCTCTAAATGTACAATAAAACCACACCTGCTTTTCTTCTCTCTGACAAGTTCTTTTTTTTAATTAAAATTTTGCTTAAACTAAAAATGTAAAATGTGTATCTGACCTCATGCCATATTTCTCGAGTTATAGTATCAATTTATGTTTTGAATAAGATAGAAAGGATATAAGGATATAAAAGGGTTATGTTTTCTATGCTAAAAGTCAATGTACATGAACTTCTACTGTTCAGTTCTGACATCTAAATAATACTGGTTAAATAGTTTTAGGTTTCTCAGTAGTCACATCTGCAGAATAAATAAACTTCAGTTTTTAAAGAAGAACCTAATAAAGAGGTTTCTGTGATCTTCTGAACACAAGAAAAGCCAAAAAGATGGAAAGAGCGATTACTTATTACCCACACTACAGCAACAACTACATAAAAGACAAAGTAAATGGAACGAGAAAATCATGCTTTTGAGGAACGGAGTTGCACTGAAATATATAAAATAATTTTCACTGGCTCCTAGTTATCTTACAATTCAGAATACTGTTTGAACATTTTACGAATTTTTATTTTGACCTACAGTTTACAGCATCGTAATAGATTTTTTTTCTGGAGTTGTTTAGTTTGTGGTTAGAATGCTGCAAAAACCTCATGTCTGTATGCACACACATTGTTTAAAGTTTTTTTAATGTCATTTAACATTGCAATGCTTATCATATAATTTCCACTGGCTTTACATGAATATGAATTTTCATTTACAATTGTATTTTATTTAAACAAATAACAATAACAATTTTAGTTTACTGAAGTTAATAAGCACAGAAAGAGACATATCAAACTCATTTTAATCATAGTATATTATCTGAGCAGTGTTGAAAAATTAAAGGAAACTTAAGTTAAAATAAAAAAAGGATTGTGGTTAACTCTCCTTCGTGAGATCTTATGTAATCATTTTAACAACATTTTAGCAACATGCAATAGCAAACGATACTGAAAATAATCTAAACGGTTGTAGTCAATAATCTCAATAAGCTTGATGGTTAGAAGTTATAAATCTTTGGTCCTTTCTTTTTTTTTATTGTATGTTTATTACTTTGTATTATTTTATTATAGGCTACTTTGGCATTATACCACTAGTCTTTGAGCATATACTGGCAATTGCCATACAAAATAGACACAGAGAGTTAATGTTGGACCTGCATGACTATTTAATATAACATATATATATATATATATATATATATATAACATTACATTTATGCTGATTATACACATTCCATCTTAATACTGTCTGGTCAGTATTCGGTATTATACTATGTTAGTTTGTGTGTGTGTGTGTGTGTGTGTCTGTGTCTGTGTGTGTGTGTGTGTGTGTGTGTGTGTGTGTGTGTGTGCTTGCTATTTATAGCAACACACCAGGGGTGGCCAACCCGCAGCTCGCAAGCTGCATGCGGCTCTTTGGCTGGTTTCATGTGGCTGTCCTTTCGAAGTTTGTGTGTGTTTGATTTTTAATGTGCGTGTTTGCTTCGCTTAAGTTCAATACGGTATTTTTAAGACTTAAAAGAGCTTGCCCCTACTGGGAAACTTTGCGGTATATCAGGGATGCAGGGAGTGTGGCACGGAGATGCAGTGTCTCAGGGTCCCTGGGAGACCAGGACTTGTAGCTGAAAGGATGGCATCCACTACCCACCTTCTTAACCTCCACCCATCGCCCAGGAAACCTATCTTATTAGGGCCAAAGCAGATGAACAGCTGCACCGACCGCCTTCAAGACTCGTCCTGTGGCGACAAGCATCCAGTGCTCGCACTGGACACAGCCGGGTCTGTAACCGCTGGTCGGGGGCAATAAACAGAGGAGGGCAGAATGCCTGTAACACGACACATCGTGTGGGAGCCGTAGGTGTAGCCTTGGCCATGACCGACCTCACAGCCACTGGCTCGACAGGGCGTCTGCTCTGACATCTAACTGTCCTGAGATGTAATTGGCTCTCAATGAGAGGAGTTCGTCCTGGGACCACAAGAGGACCTCTCACGCCAGTTGTTTGCAAGGGGCAAGACCGGAGGCCCCTCTAGTGGTTGATGTACAAGACCACCACAGTATTGTTGGTGCGGACCAACACATGGTGATCACTCAGGACTGGAAGGAAGTGTTTTAACCCCAACAACACTGCCCTCATCTCCAGGCAATTTAAGTGCCACAAGAGATGTGGGCTGCTCCACAGACCCTGAGCGGAGTGGCCACTCATGACCGCTCCCCCCGTTAGGGAAGTGTCCATCGTTAGGGTTACGCGACAACAAGGAGTCCCTAAAGAGGGGCCTGGGGACAAAATGTTGGGTCCTTCCATGCATCCACGGCTCAAAGGGCACACCGCGAGACCTTGATGATATGAAACGGACTACCTCTGAGAGAGAACCCTTATGCCCCGTAGCCACCACTGGAGGGCCTCATGCGGAGGAGGCCGAGTGGAAATACACTGGACGCTGCCGCCATGAGACCCAGCAGCTTCTGGAACTGCCTCACAGTGAGTGGCTGTCCTGCTTCTACCCTCCTGACTGCGGTGAGGATGACTTCAAACAGGGCGGGAGACAACCGTGCCCGCAACCTGGCCGAGTCCCACACCACGCTGAGAAAAGTGGTTCTCCGTGCTGGAAAAAGTACACTCTACCTGCCATTTTAGTCTAAACCCCAGTACCTTCATGCAGGTGAGAACGAAATCTTAATGCCGAACTGCCTGGCGCTCCAAATGAGCCAATATCAACCAATCATCGAAATAATATAAAATTGCGGATGCCCTGAAGCTGCAGCGGGGTCAGTGTAAGTACCACCAAAACGCTACCCGGGTCTCCTAAACCCGCCAGCAATCACCCTTACCTACAGCGTTAGCAGGTCAGGCCAGGAGGGGTCCCGTGGCGCTCAGAAGGAAGCTTACACCATACCCCATAGCAGGCCAGCCCGGTATGCCTGCAACACACTCATCGTGTGGAAGCAACCCGCAGCCTGAACTGCCAGGTAGCCCTACCCACCAGAGCCAAGCAACTCTTCGTAGGCAAACCGATAGCCTTCATAGATGCAGCACTCGGGGAGAGGTAGCTAGCCACCGCCTCTACCACAAGCGGCATTGTATAATATTTGCACACAGTGAGAAACATTGGAAAAGCACGCGTGAACACGGGCCTTCCAGGACCCTGAGACCTCGGTGCGCAGATCAGGGAAGGTGCTGAGGCTGTGACACAGGACGCAGGAACCGCTCATCCAGCTCACTTGGTGAGCACTGCTTTTGCTACATGCCTGGCCAAGCTAGATCCAGCCCGGACCCGGCCAGTGCCACCATCTAAAGGAACTCCTCGTACAGCACAAGCTGTAAGCAGATGTGTGACCATGGCCTCTGTGGAGTAGGCAGGGGGATGAGCTTGCCCACCAGTAAGTGCAGAGGGGTCTTTGAGATGACGCAGACGTTACAGCCCAGGACAAACTCTGCCACCGTGTTGCTCATTCCTGGCCACCAGTACCGCCCCTGCACCAGACATAGAGTTTGCCTTCTGCCCGGGTGCCCTGAGCCGGGGACTTTATGAACCGCCTTTAGTAAGGCCTGTTGACATTCTCGAGGAACAAATGTTCGGTTCCTAGGACAACCAGGGGGTGCCGGTTCTTATCGTGTGGCCGTGCGAATAGCCTCGTCCAAATCCCAGATGATGGGGCACAGAATGAGCGCTGGAGGCAGAATGGGTCCGGGCTCGGCGGGTTCCTCGTGCCCATAGATCCTGGAGAGGGCATCAGCCTTACAGTTCCTTGTCCCTGGCCGATAGGTAATGCTGAAGTTAAACCGCATGAAGAAGAGAGCCCACCGTGCTTGTTGTGGGTTTAGTCGCTTGGCCTCACGGAGGTACTGGAGGTTCTTGTGATCTGTGATTACTGTGAAAGGATGAGCGTCTCCTTCCAACCAGTGTCTCCATTTCTCCAGGGCCAGCTTGATTGCTAGGAGCTCTCTGTTCCCGATGTCATAGTTCTGTTCGGCCGGGGACAGTTTCTTGGAAAAATAGGCGCAGGGATGGAGCCGGGGGGGGTTCCCACCTGCTGAGAGAGGGTGGCCCCTACGCCTGTGGACGATGCATCTACCTCGACGACAAACGGGAGCTGGGGGTCTGGATGACGTAAAAGTGGGGCGGCACAGAACCTCTTGCGCAACTCCTCAAATGCCCGTTGAGCCTCTGGGGTCCAGGAGAGGATCTTGGCTTTTCCCCGCAGAAGAGACGTAAGTGGAGCGGAAACCAGGCTCAAACCTCCAATGAACCGGCGGTAAAAGTTTGCGAATCCGAGAAACCTTTGGAGCTCCTTTATTGTGGCGGGAACTGGCCAGTCCTGTACGGCAGCCACCTTCCTCTCATCCATCCTGATGCCTGCTGTGTTGATGACGTAACCCAGGAACTGTATCTCTGAACGGTGGAACTCACACTTAGGGAGGTTAAGATACAGTCGGTTTTTTCGAAGCAGTGCCAGGATCTGGGTGACGTGCTGATGATGTTCTTGCAGGGACCTCGAGTAGACCAGGATGTCATCAATGTAAACAATCACGAACCGTTGGAGGAAGGGGCGGAACACCTCATTTATGAAATTTTTAAAAACCGCCAGAGCAATGGAAAGGCCATACGGCATGACCTGATACTCATAGTGACCAGGGGGGGTAATGAACGCCGTCTTCCATTCATCGCCTTTACAGATACCCACTAGGTTGTATGCACTACGGAGGTCCAGCTTGGTGAAGATGCGGGCCTCACGTTGATCTTCTAGAGCTGCGGGGACCAGTGGAAGCGGATACGGAAGCGGGGAGATCAGTGCATTGAGGGCCCTGTAGTCAATGCAGGGGCGCAATCCTCCGTCCTTCTTTGACACAAAAAAGAAGCTAGAAGCTGCCAGGGAGGTGGACTGGGTGATAAAGCCCTGGCGGAGGGCCTGTTGGATGTAGCTCTCCATCGCTTGGTGTTCTGGAGCTGACAGGGGATAGACCCAACCCTTAGGCAGTTTGGCCCCTGGTTTCAGATCAATGGCGCAGTCCCATGGCCGGTGTGGGGGCAACAGAGTGGCTGCTTCCTCACTAAAGACATCTAAGAAAGCCTGGTATTCCTCCAGCCGCCCACCGACACTCCCTTTCCTGACGAGACAACCGCTGTGAACTGAGTTGCATGGGTTCAGGTTCAGAAGCCGATAAGACTGCCGTAGTTGGAACTGATTCGGCCTCTGGGGATTTGCAGGCTGCCAGGTGCTGAGAGACGCGAATGGATCTCTGGATGAAAGCCTCAAGTCCCAGAGAATCATCATATGTGGCCATCGCCAGCCTGAGCTCCTGATTCAATCCCTTTCTGTATACAGCCAGCAGCGCTTTCTTGTTCCAGCCAGCAGATGCCGCCAGAGTGCGGAAGCGGAGGCTGTAACCCGACACACTGTCTCTTCGTTGGAGGATATTCAGCAGCTGATCGGCAGTCGACGTATCCCCGGGGGCGGTGCTAAAGACCTCGGTGAAGTGTCTCGTAAAGGCCGCGTATGCCGTCAGCGCCGGGCTTGCTGCGCTCCAGAGCGCTCTAGCCCATGCTAGCACCCTTCCGGTGAGCAGCGAGATCAGGAACGCGACCTTAGCTCGTTCTTTCGGGAAGCTGTGAGGGTGCATCTCGATATAAAGGGAAACCTGGAGCAGGAATCCATGACATTCCACCGCGTCTCCGGAAAAAGATGCCGGGAGAGCCATCGGCCCGCCGGAAGGTAGTGGAACTTGGTTTTCGGTGGCGGGTCGGAACGCCTCCCGGAGCGCGGCGGTGAGCTCCCTCACGAACTCGGACATGGCAGCTGGCTGGTCCTCCACGAGACCAGACGCGGCAGCGGGCTGGTCCTCCATGTTGAGGTAACGCAGTTCTTTCTCTTGTTTTGTGTCAGTCTGTTCTTCTGTCAGGCGCAAAGAATGTTCAGAGACTTAGAGATTTCCAAAAAAGGCTTTTCTTTAATGAAAAGAGCAAAACAGGCAAGGCAGAAAACACAGACGACACACACTGAAGCTAGTAAGCTAGTAAGGAAAAACAGGGTCTTTATGTGGTGACTGATATGGACCAGGTGTGGATGATTATTAAGTTGGTGAGCTGCTTGGAGTGATTGGAGGGGTTGGTGTGGGTGTGGCTGCTGTATCCCTGACATCGGTGATCACATGTTATTCACAAATCCAAAGCAATCTCTGCTATAGCTAAGCAGCAAGGGTTGTTTGCAGTCTGACTGCTAAATGTGCTATTGCACTATTCACCAAAACTTATTTTTAGCAATATATGGCAAACAAGAATGAATATATATATATATATATATATATATAAAAGATAAATTGTTATAGGTCATATATTGTGATTATTAAAACCAAGTCTTAAATCAAGCAACAAAATCAGCCATGGTGCACACATCCAACAATCAAAACCGTCTGTGTGGAAACAAAGCAATCTTTCTGTTTGGTATCCTGATGATTTATATAATTTAAAACACCATAATTACTTTCAAACATTCACAAAAATATTTTGTCTTCATGCTCTTTGTTAAGTTTGGTTTTACTAATTATAAACATACATTTGCATTAAGCATCAATATTTATCCATACTGATTATAGTAAAAAAACTTGAAAAGTATTAATTGAAGGTACATTTAGAACAGATAAAACTTGTGTTGAAGATTTTTTTTTTTTTTAAGGTTGAATGAAATGCAATATGTATAAACATTCAAAAAACATTTCCTCATAACACTAAGCCACGAAGTGTCAGGCCAGCGGTCCAAACGGGGGGCTAAGCAGTGAGAGAATAATTTAAAGCACCACAGGAGAGGTGGTGAATTCAGTTGTGGAGTGAGAGACTTATGTACAGTGATGGAAAGGACATGGGAGAATATTATAGCAGTATAAAAGGAAAAATGTGTGCCTTAAAAAGGAGAAGCCAACAATAGCTAGAGCAACACTTAGCAAAGTAATAAATGAAATAATGAACATTTCTGAACAAAATGCCAACAGAAAACAAGAAAAGGGCTAACCAAAAAAACAAAGAAAGCCTGACACAAATATTACAAACTTGAAGCAAGAACGTGTAGCACAGGGGCTAGGCAAAACCAAACAACAAGCAATAAACAAAAAATCTGAGCTGGCTTAAATAGTCCATAAGGCTGGAAAACAGAGGAAGTGGTGTAATAGTGGCTACTAGTGGTGATAGTCGGAAAACCTAAACAGGACCTCTCCCAGTAGGAAGACTCATGACATTCCTCCCAGGGCGATCAGGGTGCTGTTTGTGGAATTCCCTGATGACCTCTGCTCCTAAGATGTCACGGGCAGGAACCCAGGTGTGCTCCTCCGGGCCATAACCCTCATAACAAATGAAGCCGGCATGAGTGCAGTATCCGGTGAACCATGTGGGCTATAAGCCCTACCCTAATGATGTGTGGCTGGAATGGGGATTTGCAGAAAAAAAATTAAAGGGGTGAAAAGGCTTGAGTAATAGGATGTGAAACCAAACTGGCATTACAATACTGACATCATCAGAGCAGAAGAGTGCAGGAGGATTTTTTAATGGCATGCACCTCAGGGTGGTCTCTAAATCCTTGTTTAACCAGGGATGCCAGAGATCTGAAAGACATGCTCCCATATGAGCTTTTTTTAGGGTACATCTGAACCATATTTGGGGCAATGACAAAACCTAGAAACTCATAAAAAAAATCACACTTCTTCAAGTTTCAAGTTTCACATACAGATGGTTGTCGCAAAGGTAAATGAGGACCACACTTACATGCTCCTTGTGCTCTGGGATTTTGAGAAAATCAGAATGTCATTTAGGTATATAAAACAGTCTTATTGAACATATACCAAAGCTTGTCATTGATAAGGGCCTAAAAGGTGCATTTATGAGGCCAAATGGCATTACATTGCACTCATAGTGTCCGGTGGGGTATTGAAAGCTGTCTTCCACTCGTCCCACTGCCTGATGCACACCAAATGTTAATTGTGCAAGTCCAGTTTAGTGTAAACAGAGGCCCCTTGAAAGAGCTTAAAGGCTGTGGTCATTAGAGGTAGTGGATATTGGTTGCAAACGTGATTCGACTTAGGCCTCTATAATTAATGGATGGCTGAAGGTTGCCGTCTTTTATCTCGACAAAGAACAAGCCAGCGCCGGCTGGGAAGTTACAGGGCATTTGAATTTGGAGAGGAAGAAAATCCTTCCTCAAGGAGGACAAGTGCCAGGGAGCAGTTCAATGAGACAATTGTAAGGGCAATGGTGAGGGAGTGTGGTGGCCCCCATATCACAGCCTCCTTCCTACTATGGTTGGTCTGGTGTTTTCCAAGAGCTCAGGGTTTCAGGAATAAAAATGGTTTATTCTGCCGCAATAGAAGCACCACCTGTCCTGTCCCTGAGCTGTAAATCATGCTCCTGGGTGAAAAAATGGGGCTTGCCTAGCTCCTAGCTGTTGTGTTGTTCATGCAGCTTTTCCTATAGCTGCAGGTCAGCAGGGCGATCATGAGCACTGTAACCCTCTGCTGAATGTACTGTCAGGTCAAGATTCGAACCGCGGTTATCACAGTAAGAGACTAACTTTCTGGTGCATCACAGGAGAAGTGGCGAAAGGTGCGGAGAGAGAAAAATTGACAATAAGACATTGAGCAACCCCATTTAAACAAAATTGAATGATCCTCTCTTCATAACACCTTTGATACGATTTAACTATGAGATTGGTAGGCAAATAAGTCTCCTCATATTGAAGCATTGAATTATCGACTATTTTGGGTCATGCCTACAGTGCTTATTACATAAAATATAAACAATATAAAGATATAAAAGGATTATTTTGAACTCCTACATATACTATTGAGTTCTGACATCTAAATGATGTTTAATGGTTTTAGGTTTGTCATTATATCTGGACATTAAATAAACATCAGCTTTTGCACAATAACCTAATAAAGAGGTTTCAGTGATCATAATGCAACAAAAGCCAAAGAGATAGAAAGTGGGATTACTTTATTCCCAGTGCTACAACTACTACCCAAAATACAAAGAACAAGTAAAAAAAAAAGAAAAGAAAACTGATGTCATTCTTAGCTGTTAATTCAGTGAAGACTCAAATACTTATTTTCTAAGATTATGCATTTAAAAAATGAAGCTTGACTAAAATATTGCATATCATTTTTACTGTGTCCTAGTTATCTTACAATGAATAACAACTTTTGAGTAATACAAGACAAATTTTCAGTTTGTACTTAGTTTGTATGCGTGTGATTTTTCTCAGTGTGGTTAGAGATTTTGCCTGAAGTTGTTAGTCTGTGGCTAGAATGCTAAAAATGACGTTAAACCCCCAAACACCAACACACACCAACACACGCACACACACACACACACACACACACACACACACACACACACACACAGTTTTTTCTTGTACTTAATAAACAAGTCTGTTATTGAGTGTCTGTCAGTAATGGCATACATTGCATGTAAATAGTTTTAGAACATTTTGGTAAAAAAAAATCTATTACATAAATATGAAATTACATTCATACATTTTTGGGGAACATATCAGAATCAGAAAATTTATACAGAAAATACATATAAAAGATCATGTACAAAAAATAAATACAGAAAATAAATTCACACAGTAAATACTGAAAAAACATACAGAAAATATGTACATAAAATGCATTTACAGAAAACACATACATTACAAACAATACAACAAAAAATAAAATACAAAAAGTAGATAATGTACATTCAGAAAATACAGACCGAAAATATGAACAGAAAATATGTACAGAAAATACATACAGAAAATAAGAAAGAGACCCTTCCTAGCTGAGCAAGTGGGTGAAGCAGCAGAGCAGTGCCATCAACCAGACTGGGAGGCAGAGTGACCTTCAAATTAGTCTTTGCAACTATTTCAGTTTTAAAGGTAACAAGTAATAAAGTCTTGCACTCTTGCATTCATTCACTGAGAATGTAAAGCTTCAGGGTAAATTCTCTTACTTTTAAAATTAAATGACACAAATAACAACAATATAGATGTCACACTTGTTACATCTTTATTCCAAAATACAGAAATCCAGAGAACACAGAAATATAAAATTATTGGGAATATTTTAAATAAAAAAGCTACCACCGCTTAATTGCATAAGTTTGAACACCATTGCCACCTTTTAAAATGTACATTTAAACCCATTTCTGTTTTTCTGTTTGTCATTGTAAGGGATCCACCGGCCAGGCCCCCCTTTGCAGTTACCCATGCTGCCTCTCTCTGCCACGCTCAGCGCTAAATGCAGACACCTGTCCCTTATTACTGTTCCCCTTTATAAGTCCTCATTCCAACCCAACCTGCCTTCAGATTTAAACAAAGTCATGCTAGTCATGTTCTGATCCTCCGGAATATATTGGCTTCACGGATTACTCTCGCTGTACGGATTATACCTGCTGTGTGGAATATACCAGCATTCTGAACTAAACCCGCATTACGTTTCTTAACGCTCTCTGTCTCTGTCCTATGTTTGTATGCCTAAAGCTTCAATAAACATGTAAGATTTACTTCCGCTTTCGACTCGTGGTTGCTAACACAACAGAAGATCCGACAAAAACAGATAAATGAATCGCCCTACCATGATGGATCTGCAGCCAATCTCCGCTATGGATTTCTTCAAGCAAAGCGGCAGAGTGGGGCGGATTCCTATGGAGCGTCAGCTAATAGATAAAGGTACAGACATCCCAATTCCTCTCCGAATGATCCAAGATCACTTTCTGCGTTTTCAGTCTCCAGTAAAATGTGGAGCACGTATGGGTGCAATTTTTGCTCACACACCAATTTTATTAGGCATTTCACGAGGATGTTTAGGATGGTTACTACACCACAACCTCCACTACAGCCACCTTAGTTCTGGAAGGGTCCCACTCCAGTGCTCCGCTTAGCGCGTCTCTCCATCCAGTGATTTACCGAGCACGTCTCTCCGCTCCAGTATTCCTCCGAGCGTGCCGCTCCGCTCCAGTGCTCTGCCAAACACGTTGCTACGCTCCAGTGCTCCGCCGAGCGTGCCGCTCTGCTCCAGAGTCCTGCTGCCTGGCCGCGAAAGGGACGCCTTACCGTGACCAATCCACGAAAAGGACGTTGTACCCCTGCCGGACCGTGACAGGAACAAAACATCGTCTCCAAACTCCTCCAGATGCACCGTCGTCCCTCTAAAGGTGATGTCATGCCTCCAAGTTTTCCTGAAGGCGACGCCTCGTCTCTGAGTCCCTCTGAAGGTGACGTTTAACCTCAGAGTAACCTGTCTCGCCTCTGACCTCAGTTCATCACGGAGGCCATTGCCCATTTACTGTTCTCCGTTGAAGGCATCATTTTGCTCCCTATATCCGCACTGGGCAGCCAATGCCCCGCCCCCCTCGGAGGTTCTCATGCTCATTCCGTCCTCATTCCAACCCAACCTGCAGTCAGATCTAAACAAAGTCATGCTAGTGATCTCCTGGATTCCCGACTGCCAGCATTTCCTGCTGGCTCATGCTCCCTGTTCCGATCCTCTGAAATATACTGGCTTTACAGATTACTCCCGCTATTCGGATTATACCCGCATTTCGGACTAAACACGCATTTACGGCTCATCTATTTTTGTGTGCCTAAAGCTTAAATAAAAATGTTAGAGATACTTCCGCTTTGACTCGTGGTTGCTACCCTGAGAGTCATCTAAGGGCTTTTGATTTTTCTGTCCCTTAATGAACTTTTGCTTAACCTATGATTGTGTCTAAAGGCTAAAGAGTGCACACATTGTCCCAGTTAGATGTTTATTTTGTACAGATAATCTAAAGTGTAAAAATAAGTTAATAGTATAATGTGCAAATAATAACTAGATCGAATCAACCATATTTTCTCTGACAAAACCAGAATTCGAAAACCATGATAACTGATTCATTTATAACAATAATTTATTGTGGAAAAGTTTAATGATTGTGTGTAAAAGATTTTATATTTGTTTCTTTGTTTCATGGGTCGTTGATCTTTCTGATGTGTCTAGTCTTTTCTGCATGCATGTGAATTTCCTTGCTGTGGTCAAATATATCTCATCTACAGTGTTTTTCATATCTGTAGCTGTAACTGTGTATCAGTGGCTTACTGCCACACACAAATCCACACATTCACACTCACCTTTTTCTGTAATAATCATGTTATTTAGTTCTTAAAGGGATAAAGTCTTTTGCAATGCTGTGTTGCGAATTTAGCTTGCAAAAAGGGGAATATTTAGGAGTAATTATAACGGGTTATATTTAAATTAAGTTGTTGAATTGACGGTTATGGAATTAACTTTACACTTATTTAGTCTGTTTGTCCGCCGAACAGGCAGTATAATCTTTTATTAATTCTAGGAAAGCAGTATCTCCCCAGCCAAGAAAGACGTGACCCCCCCCCTTTACTTTATACTATACAATTAATAGAGCATGTAACTAAGATCAAAATATTGCATTTACTTTTGAAATTTGAGCGGCACTCAGAGACAATCACCTATAACAAATACGGTGTTTAATGAATGAGACAAACACCACATAGAACTAACTACACAAACATACAAAAAATAAATAAATAATAAAAAAAAAATAATTAAGAAATGAAAAAGTCAAGAATAGGTAAAAGGAGAAAGAGAAGGAAAAAGAAAGAGAGAGAAATCAAGAAAGGTAAGGAATGGCAAGCTTAATCTTCAAAATACCCACAACGTGAAACGAGCGGTTCTTCCGAGCTTCCGAGCATCAGAGCACCGATTAGTTGTTTTTGGGATATTTTAAAGGTCCCGAACCACATCTAAAATTTTATCCAAAGAGTATTAACACAGTATGGTCGTCAGGGTGCGAGTGAAACAGGAGGCGGAAGCAGGAGCAAGGGAGAGAGATACACACGAGCACACGGCAGTCCTTCAGTTGAGAAAGTCAGAGGTGCCCTTGGGGAGACGAGTGGCTGATCCGAGATACGCGGGGAGGAGAAGCGCAGCCGGTACAAGATTGTGGAGTCCGAATGGAACGAATGCATATAGTCCTGTGTGAAACCCTGAACCCGTAAACATACAGCAGTACGTAAATTCGAAGACATACAATAAAGAACAAAGGAGTGATTGTGAGTGAGCTTATGTAGAAGCGGGTTGGAGTGATGATGAGCCCCAGGTGTGCGTGATTAAGCCTGGCTCTCTAGGGAGAGCAGAGGCATGTGAGCCCCCAGAGGGGGCGGCATATGATTCACCAAACCCACAGATGCCTGGAGGGCCCGGGCACTCAGAGGAGGGCCCCGGTGGCCATCCAGGGTCGAAGGGGACCCTTTCAGAATCATCATTGCAGGTCCGAAAGAGCAAGCAGCTCACCGCAGAGGCCAGGAACGGAGCGAAAACACGGAAGCGCTAAGACTGGAGGCAGGGTGAAGGCTGGAGACCGAGAGACGACCTCAGCACGACCGGGTAAGGAGAGCCGCCTGTAGCGGAGACTGGGGAAGGAGAGATGACTGCAGCGGATGCTGAAGAGGAAGAGATTTTTATGGTGGATGCCGGAGGCTGAACGATGAGGAGGAACCCAAAAGCAAGACGTCGCCCAGAGCCGAACCCAGAGGTGTAACGCCACCCGGAAAGGAACCCCGAGGCGATACGTCGCCTGGAGCAGACCGCTGAGGCATGACCTCATCTTCAGAAGGTTGAGGAGGTGTGGCTTCGCCTTCAGATGGATTTGGAGGCAAGCTGTGGCTTTGTGAGAGACTTGGGCCTGAGATGTCCTCATCGGACGTCGTTGACGGAGGAGCTCGGGGGTGAGATGTCGCCGACGGAGAAGCTCGGGGGTGAGACGTCGCCGACGGAGAAGCTCGGGGGCAAATCGTCGTCAACAGAGGAGCTCGGGGGTGAGACGTCGCCAACGGAGGAGCTCGGTAACAAGACCCTGCCTTCAGAGGCGCTTAGAGGCGAGATGTCGCCAACGAAGTAACTCAGAGGCCTGACGTTGCCCTCAGAGGAGTTCAGAGGCGTGACCTTGCCATCATAGGAGCTCAGACGCCCTTTATCGGAGAAGCTCGGGGGCGAGACGTTGTCGACGGAGGAGCTCGGGGCGAGATGTCGTTGCTGGAGGAGCTTGGGGGTGAGACGTCACCATCGTAGGAGCTCAGAGGTGTGACCTTGCCATCGTTGGAGCTCAGAGGCATGACATCGCCATCGGAGGAGCTCAGAGGCGTGACGTCACCCTTGGAGTAGTTCAGAAGCGTGACGTCAAAATCGTAGGAGCATAGAGGTGTGACCTCACCATTGTAAGAGCTCAGAGGTGTGACGTTGCCTGGAGCGGAATGCTGAGGGATGACCTTGTCTTCAGAGGGTCAAGGAGGTGTGGTTTCGCCTTCAGATGGATTTGGAGGCGAGCTGTTGCTTTGTGAGAGACTTTGGCCTGAGACGTCCTCATTGGAGGAGCTCAGGAGCGAGACCTTGCCAACGGAGGAGCTCAGGAGTGAGCCCTCGCTAACGGAGGAGCTCGGGAGCAAAACGTTACCATTGCAGGGGGAGTTCAGAGGCGTGACCTCGCCATCGTAGGAGCTCAGACATCCTCATCGGAGGAGCTCGGGGGTGAGATGTCATTGCCGGAAGAGCTTGGGGGTGAGACCTCGCCATCGTAGGAGCTCAGAGGTGTGACCTCACCATCGTAGAAGCTTGTGGTACGACCTAATTTCTTGCAGCCAGGCGGTGATGCAATGTCCCTTTTGCGACCCGGCTGAGGTTTGATGACCCTCCCGCTGCCAGGCGGCGGTACAACGTTTTAGCTCTCGTCAAAACTGTGGGGTGGAGCAGAGCTCTCCTGAAAACCACGGGGCGGCGCGGCGCATCCACTGGAACCCCGGAACAGGGCGGTGTGCTTGTGGAAACTCTGAGGCAGAACAAAGCACTTGTGAAAGCCCCAGAGCTGTTCAGAGTGGACAGAGTGCTTCTGGAAACCCTGGAGCAAAACAGAGCTTTCCTGGAAACCCTGGAGTGGAAAGGAGCTTTCCTGAAAACCCTGGAGCGGAAAGGATCTGTTCTGGAAAGTCTGGAGCGAACGGAGCTGTCCCGGAAAACCCTGGAGTGGAAAGGAGCTCTCCTGGAAACCCTGAAGAGGAAAAGAGCTGTCCTGAAAACTCTGGAGCGGAACGGAGCTTTCCCGGAAACCCTGAAGCGGAAAGGAGCTCTCCTGGAAACCCTGGAGCAGAACGTAGATCACCTGGGCAGATTAGAGCATTCACGGGACCCCCGGAACAGGGTGGCACGCTTGTGGAAGCTCTGTGGCGGTGCAGAGGGCTCGTGGAAACCCTGGGGCGGAGCGGAACTGTGATGAACCCACATTTACGTTTTGTTTTTCTATTGAATTGTTTTATTTTGATTTGATTCTGTACTTTATTTTGTCATAAGGTCATCTATTTGTCTGATTAAGTACATGGCAATAATATACAGTGGTAAATGTTATCAATGTTTACATCCTCTTATGCTTCGTTTCCATGGAGAGCAGAGAAAAGGAAGAAACATAAAATAGTCAAATACGGTCAAATGGCTAGTGATCATCTCGGCATGCTTTGTGATTGGTTCATTTTTGATCACACGCGAAAAAGCGTGAATTCGCGGAGAAGAACTTTCGGGAAGCGCGTTTTCGGTGGAATTACGGACAAGCTGGGGATGCACTTCATTGTCGCGAGGGACATGGTTGGACTATATATCTTTTCACTTTTTGGATCCCTTTCATTGCACAGATATCGTGGACTATCTTGGGAGTGGATACCATATTTTCTTTTTGCGATGATTTCCAGGATTTTTTGTGCTATCACCATTTTGAAACAGTGACAGAGACACTACGTGCATGCATGTGCGGTAAGATAGTCGACATGGCCATGCCTAAAGGACAGTGAGGTGTATCAACAGACTACTGGTAATGTTAATAGGTTTCGGGGGTGATTTGAATGTAAACCTTTTTGTTTTTGTTTTGCTTAAGATCTAAAAAGTTGTAAACTTATCTCAAATGGGTCAGATAAATAATTGAAACGGATTCATGACTTTATGCCTGTATTTGCTGCTGTCCTAGTACGTAACAAAAATTGGGGGCTCGTCCGGGATATTTACCATTTTTACGAGTTATTTGCATTAAGTTAGCATTTATTGAATCCAAGTGATTGTTTTTTTTCTCTCGTCACTATGGCAGCAGTAAAATAGTTTTTGGAGTTACCTACTGTTAAGGGTCTGCAGCAATTGAGAAAAACTGATTTATTGGAAGTTGCTAAGATGCTAAAATTAGCTGGTTTGAATGTAAGTTATGGAAAAGAAACGATTGTAAAAGTGATAGCACAACATTATCATGATGAGGGTGTTTTTACAAGTGAAGACTTGGCTCAATTTGGAGCATCAGATGTGGAGCCTCAACCTAAAATTGGCTCAGACATAGAGTTAAAAATACGACTGATTCAGTTGGAGAGAGAAAGAGAAAAAGAACGTGCTGATGAGAGAGAAAAAGAAAGACTGTTTGAACTGGATAAATTGAAATTGGAAAGAGACAGAGAAGATAGAGAAAGAGAAAGACAGGAACGAATGGAAAAAGAAAGGATGTTGATTTAAAGAGAAAGAATAGAGCTGGAAAGAGAAAAAATAGAAAAACAGCTTGAGTTAGCAAAGCTAGGAAAAGCAGATCCATTAACTACAAACAAATTCAGTGCTAGCAGAGAAGTGAGGTTAGTTCCTCCTTTTGATGAGCTGGAGGTTAACAAATATTTCCAGCATTTTAAAAAAGTGGCTGAGAGTTTGAAGTGGCCCATTGAGTATTGGTCTTTGATGCTGCAAAGTGTTATAAAAGGAAAAGCTCAACAAGCTTATTCAGCTTTGTCTGTTGATGATGCTTCGAACTATGATGTGGTTAAACAAGCCATTTTGTCAGCTTATGAGTTGGTTCCGGGAGCTTACAGACAGAAATTTAGGAGTCTCAGAAAGATTGATAGTCAGACATATGTTGAATTTGCTCATGATAAGGAAGTGTACTTTGAGCATTGGTGTACATCTAGAGCAGTCAAGTCAAGTGGCTTTTATTTAAATTTTTACTATACACAGTGGTACACAGTACACAGTAAAAACGAAACAACGTTCCTCCAGAACCCTGGTGCTACAATAAACAACAAAACAACATAAAGTGCATCGAGTGCAGCCTGGTGCAAACAGTGCAAACAAAAGAACAGTACAGACAGACAGAGTGCAGACAGACAACACAAGACAAGACAAAGACAAAAACCAAATATAGCGCCGACTAGTAAACCTACTGTACTTAAGTATACAGTACTGTATGAGGTGAAATGTAAAAACTATACCCAGGAAAAGTACAACAGAACAGAGCAATGTAGTGCAAAAAACAGCAGCAAGGAGGTGCAAAGACAGCATGTAAACATTCTATTTGGTATTAAAGGTGCAAAAACAGCATGTAAACATTCTATTGTGGTATTAAAGGTGCAAAAACAGCATGTAAACATTCTATTGTGGTATTAAAGGTGCAAAAACAGCATGTAAACATTCTATTGTGGTATTAAAGGTGCAAAAACAGCATGTAAACATTCTATTGTGGTATTAAAGGTGCAAAAACAGCATGTAAACATTCTATTGTGGTATTAAAGGTGCAAAAACAGCATGTAAACATAGTAAATAACATAGTATAAATAATAATAAATATATAAATGGTGGTGGAGTGGGTTGAGATGAGTGATGATTGTGTTTAGTCCAGGTTGTACAGTTCAGTAACAGTAACACACAGTGAGTGTGTGGGTGTGCGTGTGTAAGTGAGTGTGTGTGAGTTCTGTTCAGTTCTTTGTGTTGAGAAGCCTGATGGCTTGTGGAAAGAAACTGTTACACAGTCTTGTTGTGACGGCCCGAATGCTTCGGAACCGTTTTCCTGATGGTAGGAGGGTGAAGTATGTGTGTGAGGGGTGTGTGTGATCGTCCACAATGCTGTGTGCTTTGCGGATGCAGCGTGTGGTGTAAATGTCCATGATAGAGGGGAGAGAGACTCCGATGATCTTCTCAGCTGTCCTCACTATCCTCTGTAGGGTCTTGCGATCCGAGACGGTGCAATTCCCAAACCAGGCAGTGATGCAGCTGCTCAGGATGCTCTCAATGGCCCCTCTGTAGAACATGGACAGGATGGGGGGAGGGAGGTGGGCTTTCCTCAGCCTTCTCAGGAAGTAGAGACGCTGCTGGGCTTTCTTGGTGATGGAGCTGGTGTTAAGTGACCAGGTGAGGTTGTCTGCCAGATGAACACCAAGGAATTTGGTGCTCTTGACAATCTCCACAGAGGATCCATCGATAATCACTGGAGATAGGTCGCTCTGTGCTCTCCTGAAGTCCACAACCATCTCTTTCGTTTTGTCCACGTTCAGAGACAGGTTGTTTGCTCCACACCAGGCTGTTAGCCGTTGCACCTCCTCTCTGTATGCTGACTCGTCGTTCCTGCTGATTAGACCCACCACGGTCGTGTCATCAGCGAACTTGATGATATGATTCGAGCTGTGCGTTGGTGCACAGTCGTGAGTCAGCAGAGTGAACAGCAGTGGACTGAGCACACAGCCTTGAGGGGCTCCAGTGCTCAGTGTGGTGGTGCTGGAGATGCTGTTCCCGATCCGGACTGCCTGAGGTCTCCCAGTCAGGAAATCCAGGATCCAGTTGCAGAGAGAGGTGTTCAGGCCCAGAAGGTTCAGCTTCTCGATCAGGTGCTGGGGAATGATTGTGTTGAATGCTGAACTGAAATCAATGAACAGCATTCGTACATATGAGTCCTTGTTGTCCAGGTGGGTGAGGGCCAGGTGGACGGTTGTGGAGATGGCATCGTCCGTGGAACGGTTTGGACGATACGCAAACTGCATGGGGTCCAGGGAGGGTGGAAGCTGTGTCTTGATGTGCCTCATGACAAGCCTCTCGAAGCACTTCATCACAATGGGTGTGAGCGCGACGGGACGATAGTCATTGAGGCAGGAGACAGTTGATTTCTTTGGCACAGGAACGATGGTCGTTATCTTGAGGCACGTGGAAACAATGTTACTGCTCAGGGAGATGTTGAAGATGTCAGTGAAGACATCTGCTAGTTGTTCTGCACATTCCCTGAGCACTCTGCCATGAATGTTGTCAGGTCCAGCAGACTTCCGTGGGTTAACTCTGCATAGAGTTTTCCTCACTTCAGCTGTGGTTAGACAGAGCACCTGGTCAGTGGGTGGAGGGATGGTCTTCCTCGCCACCACATTGTTATGTACCTCAAACCGGGCGTAGAAGTCGTTCAGCGCATCTGGGAGGGAGGCGTCACGGTCACAAGCAGGTGATGTGGTCTTGTAATTCGTGATCGCCTGAATGCCCTGCCACAGTGATTTCAAGAAATTGAGTCAATAGTGATTTCAAGAAATTGAGAGACTTGATGTTGGTTGAAGAATTTAAGCGGTGTGTTAAGGATGATATTAAGTCTTACCTGGATGAGAAAGACACGTCCACACTACATGAAGCTGCTAAGTTGGCAGATGAGTATTCACTCACTCATAAGTCTAAGTTCGGGTCTCATGATAGGCCATATCCACCTAAGAAGAGTGGTGGTAAACTTAATTCAGCCCAAACCACAGAGGTTAAAGACAGAAGTGCTGATGTTAAGAAAAAGTTTGGTGATACCAAGAAGGAGGTGCCTACAGGTCCTACGTGTCATTATTGCAAGAAACTGGGTCATGTCTTGTCAGAATGCCTAATTCTTCAAAGAAAGAGAGAAAAGGGGCCCTCGCCTAATGCTTTGGTGAAGTCTGTCACAGAAATGCCTATTGAGTTTGGTTCATGTGAATCATTTTGTCCTTATGACGCTAAAAAGGCTGAGTCGTCTGATCTTCTAAGGGAAGAGTTTCTTCCTTTCGTGTCAGAGGGATTTGTTTCTTTAAGTGAAAATTCTCCTTCTTAACCCATTCAAATTCTCCGTGATACTGGGGCTTCCCAATTGCTTTTGTTAAAAGAGGCATTGCCCTCCTTTGGAAATGAAGACAAGGCGATAGGGGAGTTTATTCTTGTTCAGGGTATTGAGGGGAGAATTGTGACCGTACCTTTGCACTCCATGTTTTTGAAGTCAGACTTAGTAACAGGACAAGTTAAAGTGGGGCTCATGTCCAGCCTCCCTGTCAAAGGTATTTCTATTCTACTCGGAAATGACTTAGCTGGTGAAAAAGTCGTTCCCTTTGTTCAGTCGACCTCTAAGCCAAGCATTGAAGATGAGTCTAAGTTAAACTTGGAGTTTTTCCCTTCATATGCAGTGACTCGAGCTATGGCCAACCAGGCACGAGAAGAGGAGAACTCTGTGCAATCTAGCACGTTGTTGAAGCATGACCTTGATCGTTCAGGTAATAGGTTAGATAGTGGCTCTAGTAAGAGTTCATGGTTTAATGAGTTGTCAGATACTTTTCTTGGAGCAGTCTTTGATCAAGATGTTATTAGTTTGCCACAAGAAGTTGGGAACGATTCGCATGTGTCTGATGGTTTATCTTTGTCAAGAAAGCAATTAATCACTGAGCAAAGCAGTGATCCTGAGATTGCTGAATTGAGAGAAAAAGCTCTCCCTGATGAGGAAATTGTCAAAGTGCCCGTTGGGTTTTACCTGAAAGACTGGGTTTTGATGGGGAAATGGCTTCCTCCTGATATTCCTGCCAATGAAGATTGGGCAGTTATTAACCAAGTTGTTGTACCTAAAGTTTATAGGAAGGACATACTTACCATGGCACATAGCTTACCTCTAGGTGGTCATCTTGGTGTTAACAAAACTGTTAACAAGATCATGAAGCAATTCTTCTGGCCAGGTTTGCGCAAAGATGTTGCAAACTTCTGTCGCACATGCCACACTTGTCAGGTGGTGGGTAAACACCAGTTTGACCCTCCTGTGGCACCATTGAAACCTATCCCCGCCTTTGGTGAGCCTTTCTCAAGGGTTATTGTGGATTGTGTGGGGCCTTTACCCAAAACAAGAACTGGAAATGAGTACATGGTGACTATCATGTGTGCTTCGACAAGGTTCCCTGAAGCAATACCACTCAGAAATATCAAAGCAGCCACCGTTTCTAGGGCCTTAATTAAGTTTTTCACTTTGTTTGGGCTGCCAAAAGAGATTCAATCGGATCAGGGTAGTAATTTTACCTCCGGATTATTCCAGCAGGTTATTTCCCAGTTGGGAATCAAGCAGATTACATCAAGTGCACATCATCCTGAGAGCCAAGGTGCTTTAGAAAGATTTCATTCCACCCTGAAAACCATGATTCGGACATACTGCTTTGAGAATGAGAAGGATTGGGATGAAGGTGTTCATTTGTTGTTGTTTGCGGCTAGAGAGTCAATCCAAGAGTCTCTGGGTTTCAGCCCTTTTGAGCTGGTTTTTGGACACCAGGTAAGGGGCCCATTAGCCCTGCTGGGTGAGCAGTGGACTAACAAGGACACTCATGTTAATTTGTTAAATTATGTCTTTAATTTCAAAGAGAGACTTAATAGAGCCTGTGCACTAGCCAAGGAGAATCTAAAGGCTACTCAAGGGAAGATGAAAACTTGGTACGACCGCAAGGCTAGGGCAAGAACATTTAGGCCAGGAGAGAGAGTGCTTGTTTTGTTCCCACTGCAGTCCAATCTCATACAGGCTAGATTCCATGGACCTTATGAGATCCATTCCAAGGTTAATGACCTCAATTACATTGTGACAACTCCAGATAGGAGAAAGGCCAGACAGGTATGTCACATCAATATGTTGAAACCCTACCATGATAGGTCTGTGCAGATTGTCTCCGTTGTTAGCCAGGGTGAAAGTGCTGAAGGTGATGATTGTCAGGAGGAGGCACCTTCCATCAAATCCGAAATCATTTCCTGTAAATTGTCCAATTCTGAGATTCTGCAGAACCTTGATGTGAAAATGTCACATCTAGAGCCTTGGCAACAAGCTCAAATGATGGACTTGGTGCTTCAGCATCGAGATTTGTTTCCTGATGTTCCTAAAAGAACTCATGTAGCAGTTCATGATGTTGATGTAGGTAATACTCAACCACTCAAACAACATCCGTATAGGATGAGTCCTGAGAAATGTAGGCTAGCTGAAGAGGAAGTGGCTTACATGGTAAAGAACAACATCATTCAGCCATCACACTCCAATTGGAGCTCTCCATGTGTGCTTGTACCCAAGCCTGATGGTACTACAAGATTTTGTACAGACTATAGGAAAGTCAATGCTGTTACCAAGACTGATGCTTTTTCAATCCCAAGGGTAGATGATTGTATTGACAAAGTGGGACAATCAAAGTTCCTCACTAAGATCGACTTGTTAAAAGGTTATTGGTGTGTTCCATTAACTGAACGAGGTAGAGAAATATCTGCTTTTGTAACACATTCTGGGTTGTACGAATATCAGGTTCTCCCATTTGGAATGAAAAATTCGCCAGCCACGTTCCAAAGAATGATTCATGCAGTGATCAAAGATTTGCCCAACACTAGTGCTTATATAGATGATTTGGTGACTGGAAATAAAACTTGGGAAAGTCATCTTAAAGATGTTGGCAGACTGTTTGAAAAATTGTCAGAAGCTAACCTAACAGTTAACTTGGCTAAGAGTAAATTTGGATGTGCTCATGTAACATATTTGGGACATGTTATTGGTCAAGGTCAGGTAGTTCCAGTTGATGCTAAGATCCAGGCAGTATTGGCTTTTCCTGTTCCCAACAATAGAAAGGCTTTGAGGAGATTCTTGGGAATCGTGGGATATTATCGCAAGTTTCGCAAGAACTTTGCTGATGTCGCCTTTCCCCTGACAAATGTGCTTAAGAAAAGAGAGAAGTTTCTCTGGAGCGAATCCTGCCAAAAGGCATTTGACGAACTTAAGTCCATGTTATGTCATTACCCTGTGCTCCAGTCTCCAGATTTTAATAAACCATTTTCAGTGGCCGTAGATGCTAGCAATGATGCTGCTGGTGCAGTGTTGTTACAACAGGATGAAAGCGACAAGGTTGAGCACCCTGGGGCATATTTCTCCAAGAAGTTTAACCGGCATCAAAGAAACTATTCAACTATCGAAAAAGAGCTATTAGCTTTGATTCTAGCACTACAACAGTTTGATGTTTACTTATGTACATGTCAGAAACCCCTCATTGTTTATACTGATCATAATCCATTAGTGTTTTTGAGTAAGATGAGGAACAAAAACAGAAGATTGTTAAACTGGAGTTTAATTTTGCAAGAGTATGACATGGTGATAAAGCATGTTAAGGGTAAAGATAATGTTATTGCTGATTGTCTATCTCGATGTTAAAAAAAAAGTTATTGATAGACCTGTCTGAAAATTTTGATCTATGGGAACAAAATTTTCCCTTTTAAGGGGAAAGGTGTGATGAACCCACATTTACGTTTTGTTTTTCTATTGAATTGTTTTATTTTGATTTGATTCTGTACTTTATTTTGTCATAAGGTCATCTATTTGTCTGATTAAGTACATGGCAATAATATACAGTGGTAAATGTTATCAATGTTTACATCCTCTTATGCTTCGTTTCCATGGAGAGCAGAGAAAAGGAAGAAACATAAAATAGTCAAATACGGTCAAATGGCTACTGATCATCTCGGCATGCTTTGTGATTGGTTCATTTGTATCACGCGAAAAAAGCGTGAATTCGCGGAGAACTTTCGGGAAGCGCGTTTTCGGTGGAATTACGGACAAGCTGGGGATGCACTTCATTGTCGCGAGGGACATGGTTGGACTATATATCTTTTCACTTTTTGGATCCCTTTCGTTGCACAGATATCGTGGACTTTTTCGGGAGTGGATACCATATTTTCTTTTTGCGATGATTTCCAGGATTTTTCGCGCCATCCCCATTTTGAAACAGTGACAGAGACACTACGTGCATGCATGTGCTGTAGGATAGTCGACATGGCCATGCCTAAAGGACAGTGAGGTGTATCAACAGACTACTGGTAATGTTAATAGGTTTCAGGGGTGATTTGAATGTAAACCTTTTTGTTTTTGTTTTGCTTAAGATCTAAAAAGTAGTAAACTTATCTCAAATGGGTCAGATAAATAATTGAAACGGATTCATGACTTCATGCCTGTATTTGCTGCTGTCCTAGTACGTAACAGAACAATCGTGGAACAGAGAGGAGCTTTTTTTGGAATCCCGGAGAGGAGACGAGCTCTCGGCGGAACACTGGCGTGGAGCCCTCCCAGAATTGAGTGGGCTGTAAGGTAGATTTGCCGGATTCATCCCGGACATCTGGCCGTGAGAAGCCCAATGAAATGGGCACACGAGCGGAAATTCCCTCCAAATGCGCTTTGCGATTTTAGCCATTTCAGTGGTGTAAGAGGAGTAATTGAAACTCATATATTCACCCACGCTCCCTATGAAACCGCTCCAGTCTGCTATATCGCCGGAAAAAGGGCCGGGAATTCCCTAAAATTCGCAGGGGGGCATGGCGCGGCCGTGCTTGCATGTTACCGAGCCAGCGAGGATGAATCGGCAGCGTGCTCCCGGGCGTTTCCATAGGCGGAGCTTGGCTGTTGCTTCATCGTGGCAGAGCAAATCCTCCCTCCGAGGCAACCCGATCATGTCCCTGTCTTCCTTTTTTTTTTCTTTTTTTTTTTATCAGGAGTTTCGGTATTCTGTCAGCGTGCGAGTGTAACAGGAGGTGGAAGCCGTAGAACAGCTCACTCGGGTGTAATGACAAGAGCGAGGGAGAGAGATACACATGAGCACACACACATTTGTAATAAAGTTAATAAGCACAGAAACAGACATATCAAACTCGTTTTAATCATAATATTTTATTTGAGCAGTGTTAAAAAAAATAAAAAAATTAAAAACTTAATTTAAAATAAAAAAATTATTGTAGTTTACTATCCCTCATGGGATCCTATGCAATCATTTTAACAACATTTTAGCAACATGCAATAGCAAAAGTTAATCTACATCCGAACTGAAACATATCTGAAAGTAGAAAAGTTATAAATCTTTTGTCCTTTAATTGTAGGATCCAAGGGTCTCAGTGTGCGTGTGAGTAAGATTCATGAGTACAAGGATCAAAAAGAGCCTCCTCTAGTGGAAGGACTATGGCAAAAGCAGGCAGAATCCCTATCACTATGACACAAACTGTAGCTGTTTTACTTTTACAAAATTGGATGTAGTGCAAGTATAATCTTTATTATTTAACATTACACCAAAAATATTTGTCACATGTTGGACATGTTGTGTCATGACATATATCAAATAACATTAATGCAGTTGACTCATTGTGAGTCTATTTGAGTAACTGCATGTTTTTGTTATGGAGTCTTTCAGTGTTGTGCTAGTTACTAAAAAAATAGTAACTAGTTACAGTTACTCGTTAGTTCCTCTTAAAAAGTGACTTAGTTACTTTGTTGATTACTTACACCAAAAAGTAATGCGTTACTGTTAAAAGTAACTTCTTTTAAAGAACCTTCTGTAATGTTCCCATTAATGCCCTCTTATGCGTTATGGTCTATACAAAAACAAAACTGTCTTAAACACAAAGTAATTTTTAAACACTATTTTATTTAAGTCAGACCAACACAAACTGTATATAATCACAAGGATTTCTGAAATAAATAACAAAACAAGCTGAATAATATATTCAGAATCAAAAACCAAAGTGGCTTATCCACAAAATTTGTGATTCATTTAATTCAGTGATCATAATGCAATATAAGCCAAAGAGATAGAAAGTGGGATTACTTCATTGCCAGTGCTACAACTACTACCCAAAATACTAATAAAAAGATTATGATTATGATTATGCTTTTGAAAAATGAAGCTTGACTAAAATATTGCATATCATTTTCACTGTGTCCTAGTTATCTTACAATGAATAACAACTTTAAAATAATACAAGACAAATTTCCAGTTTGTACTTAGTTTGTATGCGTGTGATTTTTCTCAGTGTGGTAAGAGATTTTACCTGAAGTTGTTAGTCTGTGGCTAGAATGCTGCAAATTATGTTAAAACCCCAAACGCCAACACACACACACACACACACACACACACACACACACACACACACACACAGTGTGTTTCTTGTACTTAATAAACAAGTCTGTTATTGAATGTCTGGCAGTATTGGCATACATTGGATGTAAATAGATTTGAAACATTTTGGTAAAAAAAAAGATATTATATAAACATGAAATTACATTCATACATTTTTAGGGAACTTATATCAGAATCAGAAAATATATACAGAAAATACATATAAAAATATGTACAAAAATACATCAAATACATACAGAAATTATGTACAGAAGTTACATACAGAAAATAAGTAAAGTGACCTCCCAAGCTGAGCAAGTGGGTGAAGCAGCAGACCAGTGCCATCAACCAGACCGGGAGGCAGAGTGACCTCCTTGTTGAGTTGTGTCCTAATAAGATTAGTCTTTGCAACTATTTCAGTTTTAAAGGTAACAAGTAAGAAAATCTTGCACTCATGCATTCATACACTGAGAATGTAGAGCTTCAGGGTAAATTCTCCTACTTTTAAAATTAAATGACACAAATACCAACAATATAGAGGTCACACTTATTCCATCTTTATTCCAAGATACAGAAATCCAGAGAACACAGAAATATTAAATTATTGAGAAAATTTAAATAAAAAAGCTACCACAGCTTAATTGCATACATTTAAACACCATTGGCACCTTTTAAAATGTACATTTAAAGCCACTTCTGTTTTTTTGTTTGTCATTGTTAGGGATCCACCGGCCAGGCCCCCCTTTGGAGTTTCTCATGCTGCCTCTCTCTGCCACGCTCAGCGCTAAATGCAGACACCTGTCCCTTGTTACCGTTCCCCTTTATAAGTCCTCATTCCAACCCAACCTGCTGTCAGGCATGTTCTGATCCTCCGGAATAAACCTGCATCACGGATTGCTCTCGCTGTACGGATTATACCCGCTGTGTGGAATAAACCAGCATTCTGGACGAAACCCGCATTACGTTTCTTAACGCTCTCTGTCCTATGTTTGTATGCCTAAAGCTTCAATAAACATGATAGATTTACTTCCGCTTTCAACTTGTGGTTGCTACCCTGACAGAAGTTCTATCTGTAACAGATAAATGAATTGCCCTATTACGATGGATCTGGAGCCAAACTCCGCTTTGGATTTCTCCAGCGAAGCGGCAGAGTGGGGCGGATTCCTATGGAGCGTCAGCCAATAGATAAAGGTACAGTCATCCCAATTTCCCTCTGAACGATCCAAGATCAATTTCTGCATTTCCACTTTTCAGTAGACTGTGGAGCGTGTACGGGTGCGATTTTGGCTTGTACATCAATTTTATCGAGCTTTTTGCGGGGATGTTCGGGACGGTTACTACACCACAACCTACACACTACAGCCCCCTCAGTTCTGGGAGGGTCCCGCTCCAGTGCTCCGCCGAGCGCGTCTCTCCGTCCAGTGATCCACCGAGCGCGTCTCTCCGCTCCAGTGCTCCGCCAAGTGTGCCGCTCCACTCCAGTGCTCTGCCAAGCACGTCGCTCTGCTCCAGTGTTCCGCAGAGTGCACCGCTCCACTTTAGAGTTCCGCTGAGTTTCACTGCCTGGCCGTCTCACCTCCGAGTCTCGCCTACGAGTCCCTCTGAAGGAACTCCGCTGGGGGCGTCGCTCAGCCCCTGATCTCTGCCAAGGGCGGCCGCTCTGCCTCAATTAATAGCGGAGGGCATTGCCCAGTCACTGTTCTCCGTTGAGGTCATCAATCTGCTCCCTATTATCCACCAAAGGCCACGCCCCCCTCGCAGGTTCTCATGATGCCTCTCTTTGCCGCGCTCAGTGCTAACTGTTGACACCTGTCTCTTTTTACTGGTCCCCCTTATAACCGTTCCATCCTCATTCCAACACAACCTGCCGTAGGATCTAAACAAAGTCATGCTTCAATACCTACATTTTAATAAACATGTTAGAGTTATTTCCGCTTTTGAGTCGTAGTTGCTACCCTGAGAGATAACTGAGGGGCTTTTGATTTTTCTGTCCCTTTATGAATTTTTGCTTAATTAATGATTGTGTCTAAAGGCTGAAGAGTGCACACAATGTCCCAGTTAGATGTTTATTCTCTTTAGATTATGTGTACAAAATTCCCAAAGTGTACAAATTAGTTAATAGTATATTGTGCAATTAATTACTAGATTGAATCAATCATATGTCCTGACAAGACCAGAATTCAAGAACCATGACAACTGATTCATTTATAAAAATAATTTATTGAGGAAATGATTGTGTGTAAAAGATTTTATAAGCAGGGTAACAGTTTGTTTCGTGGGTCGTTGATATTTCTGTGTCTAGCCTTTTCTGCATGCATGTGAATTTTCTTACTGTGGTAAAATATCTCTTCTACATCGTTTTCCTAAGGGGAAATATTTAGGAGTAAATATAACGAGTTATAATTACTTCTAAATATTTAAATTAAGTTGTTGAACTGACCGTAATGGAATTAACTTTACACTTATTTAGTCTGTTTTTCTGCGAAACAGACAGTATAATCTTTTATTAAGTCTAGAAAAGTGGTATCTCCCCAGCCAAGTAAGACTCGACCCCCTTTACTTTATGCCATACAATTAATAGAGCATGTAGTTAAGATCAAAATATTGCATATACCTTTAAAATTTGAGCGGCACTCAGAGACAATCACTTATAACAAATGCAGCTTTTATAAATGAGACAAACACAAGATAGAACTAACTATACAAACATACAAAAAAAGAAAAAGAAAATAAAAATAAAAATTAAAAATTAAAGCCCCCTTTTAAAAAAGAGCCCCCTCTAGTGGAAGGACTAACGCAAAAGCAG
>MU551701.1:8874-180750 GCA_024362625.1 Silurus asotus
CACATTCTTTATCTCTCTCTCTCTCTCTCACACACACACACACACACACACACACACACACATATATATATATATATACAGACCAAGAGAACAAGCCAAAAAAACTTTTCACGCATTAATCACATTTAATAAGTATTCACAAGGTTTGTTGACAAGAGAAAGTTTTCAGAACAAATAGGGAAAACAATATCAAAAGAGATTTGTGAGAACATGAATTCTTTTGAGAATAGGTCGGAATTAGCTGTTCATTCCACATGGGGCATAAATAAGTCCTGGACCCCTCTAGAACATGTAAACACAGTCCACACACACTGCCAGATCAGAGTGACAACACTGAAGGGCAACATTACACACACGGTAATATACTGCCTTTTAACAGACAAGGTATGTGCCATACAGCTGAGACCAGGCACACTGTAGTACACAGTCAGGCATGTCGTACTCATTACTGAAAGAAAGAAAATAAAAAAAGTGGTCTATTACTATTACTATAGATATGACCAGATTCTGAAAGGATTTTATTAATCAGTCACGTCAACTCTTTTAAGGGTTTAAACTTTTGATAATGCAATAAGTATGATTAAACAGGCTGGTGTTAACAAAAACAATAAAACAAAAAAACAAAAACATGCTGGAGGAGAATATGCTAAGCCCTAATTTTCATGCATTACGCTGACAGACAAAGCCTGTTACAAAGCACATATTCAACATTAATGGGAAAGACCGTAGTGCCTCAACTTGTCTTACACTGCTTTGTATACATATCATTCTTCTTGGGTGTAGTTTCAGTTTTTGCAGTGCCTCAGAGCTTAGAACAGTGTGTACTAACATATGGATTTAATTTCCTGAATAAAAAAAATAAAAAAAAACAACAACAACAACAACAACATGAACAGACCAACTCAACATTAACAATTTACAATGACATTGTACAACGGTGAAGAAGGAAAATGCACAGATAAAAATCTGGTCTCGGTTAGTAAAAGGCACCCCGTAACACTTGATTGAAATGGAAAAGTGTAGTGTTGGATTGCCATCGTGCATACACAGATTCTCAAAGGTCAAAATGGCGACCAACAGCGTAAGGCAATTCTGAGGGCTAAGAAGAGATGTAATGGGTGGATGAAGTTGAAAAATGTGTAAAAGAAAAACTGAATGAACTCCAGCATCACGTGTGTGTTCAAATCTCTTCACGATAAAAGGGAAGGCTCGGTTCCCATTGGCATTTGCAATGTTTGCTTAAAATGTACATGTGCCTTTAACTACAAATAAGCTACTGAGTATTATAAATAGATGTAAAATGTGTGCGTGGGCTGTTGACAGCTGGTGATTTAAGGTGACGAAAATATTAATAGTGTTTAACTTCATTTACCATGCTTAGCTTAACACTGTATATTTGCCATAAATACTATAAATTTGGACAGCAGAATGACATTGATATTATTCTGCATACACTAAACATTTGCCAAATTGTTTGCAAATAAAGATACAAGAGAAAAGAAGTTCAAAAAGAACCATCCCATCAGAAGAGTTTGCGTTTATAAACCCTTGACAGTGACTGGATTTTCCAGTAAATCTAGATTTTCATGAACTATATTTTCAACAAGGTCCCAACCCAACAGCATACCAGTTCTATTTCTGCCCAAACAGCTTCAGCTCCAATCCCACCAAAGAACAAGAAATCTCCTTCAACAATTGTCATATAAACATGTTATATATGTTTATATACGTTTCACATTCTGGAGGATTTCAGTCAGCATTCAGCCAAACTGAGCATTACTCTTACTGCTGAATGGAGCTTTGGCGAAGGCGATTTAAAGGTGCATGTTCATGTTAAAGGTACATTATGCTGGGCTTCTTTAAAAGAATCATACAGAATGTCGATGAGAAATGTACGGAGCGATCGATGAAGGCATTCGTTTGCAAGGCGGGGAAAAAGGCAGGAGACATTTTTAGAGGCTCGATCTGGCATTTCAAGTGAAACTATCATACCATCATATAATGCCACAAATATGACTAGCACTAAACAGATTCAATTTGCAAAAATATGGTTTAAATAGAAACAAACAAACAAAAAAACTCGTACATCAAATACAGTGTAAGTACACCTCAAGGGTAAAAAAAATTATGGTCAAGTGAGTGGAGTAGTCATTCTGCGATCGGTTCATTATTCAGACTAGGGGATAAAACTACAGCATACTGTTACAGTTGAATGAATCAGTGCTCTACTCATTTAACAAATAATAATAATAAATAAAAAAGCTGATGATTAGTGAACACTAAAAATCTTGGTCCCAATATGTGTTATCTAAATTTTCAGGTTAAGAAATCTCAAAAATGACATAGGCCTACACATTTGATTTGGCTAATACTGCAATGAAGCACTATGGGGATTCTGAACCGATTTATACTGTACAAATTTTTAAACACAAATATGAAAGTCCAATAATTAATATAGTTTTGGCTTTGGCAATCAGGCCTAGAGCTCCTGTGTAGACTCATAATGGACCACAGTGTTTAGTGTTTACTGAGAGGTGTGCATAGTAATGCTCACATCTTAATCAGGGAATTATCAGCTTTGTACATTGCATATTACTGACTAGCTATTAATTATGGTGGCTCACATGTTCTTGTTTTTTTGTTTTGCAACATGTGAACTGGTAATAACTCCAGTGTGGCCGGTATAAAAGGGAAAAAGGGAGTGAAATGCCCAAAACATAAACCACTTCTTGTTACTACAGACTAAAATCCATCCTCATAACAATTCAGTGATATCCACATTATGTAATGACCTTTTACATACTCTACCATTATGTGATCATGGTAAAATCGTACTTATTGGACCGTTAAAATGAAAGATTTACCCAGAATCACACTGAAGAATTGAGAACAAGGCAAAGAAGACTATAATACAATGGTACCATGACTTAGGGCAACTAGGAGGAGAAAAAGCTGTAGATTACTTTAAATCTATTTCTTATATTAAGTCATGTTCTACGCCAGATATTTAAAAACATACAACACAACAAAGATTTAGCTGAAGTGCGCAAAACCAGTCTAACCATCATCAGATTTTAGCTTATGGGGCATTGTCTATCGACAACCATCTTATTGTTTTTATCTTACAGCAGACGGTACCGTTCCTTAGTGGCAAATATACACAATACTCTTCAAATCCAATACAGGTATCTAGATCAGGCTTGCATTATGCTTTCAAACAGGGAAGTATACAGGCATCATCTTAGATAGCTGACTTGGCTTTTCCCAGTATCAGAAATAGGCTTTCTTTGACATCTCACAGCAGCTTCTGGTTAGAATGTTCAAGATTCATCAATGCCTCAGAGGTCATCAGTCATCTTTAGTAGCTCCAAGAAGGCACCAACAGCCCCAAAATACCCCTAGACACAGGAAAATAATCTGTTAGCACGTTTACCACAACCTTTGTCAAATGAGCAACACACAATTCATTCAGCAGCAGCTCAAAACAAGCAAAAAATATTTGTTTCTCTAAATCCGATATGAATTTAAATCTTATTCTCAATACGTTACTTACTTCATGTTCCAAAAACAAGGCTTTCAACTGTCCTTTTGACCAAAAGTCCATGGCGTAAGCTAGCAGCTTTGTAGAAACTGTGTTGATTCGCAGGAAATTCCCAACAAATACAACCCTTTCAATTTTCTACAAAAAAAAAAAAAAAAGTTAAGAAAACCACACTGTGAAAGTCTGGCTACTCATTTAAAATACAAATCTGACCCCAAAACATTTATTTTAAGATTATCATCTAAAATCATTATTTTATATCCCTGTCAGTCTTATTTCAGCAACACAATTCGTACCCCTTATTTAAAGAGAAATATCTAGTTCTGTCTAAATAATCTTACTACATATAGAGACCAGAATGGGCTTTTAATTTATAATTTAAATCACCACCACATTGTCTAGTCTCTGTATTATTCTAGTGTCGTCTCTCTTGGTAACAATATTACCGTTTAAATCTCTTTCATTTTGTAAGCTATAACCTGTAGAATGTAGGCCTATATGTTAAAAATGCTGTTTTAAATAAGCTCTACATTTGCATTACAAAAAAAAAGCATAATAAAAGCCTGTCTATGTCTATTTGTCTTAAAATAACTAAATCCCCAAGGGCCTAACTGTATACAATGTCGTGTTGAATCACAACCTCACAACGCCCCCTGCTGGAACCTCCTGTATAATTCAGAAACTGCTCTTAATAGACTAACTGAATTGCATAAGAGAAATAAATACGTGTTTGCTAAACAAGTAAATAAAGTTCTGTGGTGCAAATTTGCAAAAAACTTGACACAACAATAAAAAAAAAACTAAACAGTAAATGCATCAAGTTTTATTAAATGATCCTCTTAAGCCCCTACTGTTCTAACAATAAGATCTATCATATCTCCATTGCAGATCCCTTCCTTTAAACCTAAACAATAAACCAATTACATTTTAAAGCTACATTATGTCCACCATTTTCTGAGAAACAAACAGTAAGAACAGTGGCAAAGTGGAAACGTGTTGTTCCGTTTGCTTTGATAGCCCTGTACAATGCTGCTTGATCTCCATGCCACAAGGCAACACTGTAAAGAAGCTCAAAGCAAACAGCAGCAGCCTCCGACAGGCTCAGCATGCTTTCTTTTGGGTTAGTATGGGTGAGAATTTGCAGTGTTTCAGTGTTTTATAAGCATTTAATAAAAGATTATAATTAACTACTACATATAATTATACATCATTATTATTATTTACATAATTCAAAATATAGGTGACAAATAATAATTGACTAAAATGAATATAACTGTTTATAGCCATGTTAAAAATACGTATTTATGTATATACACACAAAAAAGTCAAACCTCATTCACAGCACACATGCGGGCAATGGAACCGATGTTGTTTGTTATGGTGACGAGAGTAGCTCTGGCTAAGTCTTCTTTGCTGATGCTATCACGCCTCTCCTTACTCATCATATGGCCAAAACTAAAAGACAGAAGAAAAGCTCTTTTATTAAGATCCATGGATTCTATAAAGGCAACGCGATATATCGCTATAAAGCCTGATGGAATGAATGTAAAAGATAATTTGTTACCTGGATGCCACAGCAGAGCCTTGAAGACCAAAGCGCTCGTAATCACCGCCGTAAATGTCCTTTACCAGCTTATCAACGTTTGTACTATCCCCTTTTGTCGCCATTTCTAATGCTTCCTCGAACGTCTCGCAGCCAGTTAGCAGGCAGCACAAGCCTAGAAATGTTCCACCTCCCAAACTATAAAAACACAAGTTATATATTATTATCACAATGCAGAAAACGCATTATATAAACATTATTTTCCAGTAACTTTATGCATCTATTTAACTAAAAAGATCATAAGTTACTGTAATGGCTAACAGTAATGCTGGCTGCATAGCAAATCAAATGTTTATATCGTCTTCTTTCAGCTGCTCCCATTAGGGGTCGCCACAGCAGATCATCCGTCTCCTCTACATCTGCCTCTTTCAAACCAACTACCTGCATGTCTTCTCTTAACACATCCATAAAGCTCCTCCTTGGTCTTCCTCCTTCCTGCCTGGCAGCTCCATCCTCAGCATTCTTTTGCCAATATACCCCATGTTCCTCCTCTGCACATGTCCAAACCATCTCAATCGGGCTTCTCTCACTTTGTCTCCAAAACTTCCTACATGCACTGTCCCTCTAATAAACCCGTTTCTAATCCTGTCCATCCTCATCACTCCCAACGAAAACCTCAACATCTTCAGCTCTGCTACCTCCAGCTCCAGCTCCACCTCCTGTCTTTTACTCAATGCCACTGTCTCTAAACCAGGGGTCTCCAATCTTTCCCAGAAAGGGCCAGTGTGGGTGCAGGTTTTCATTCCAACCAATCAATGGTCACACCTGATAGTCATTGAAAATGAAGATCATTAGATTTGACCAGGTAGAATTTGGTGTGGATTTGCTTGGTTGGAATGAAAATCTGCACCCACACTGGCCCTTTCTGGGAAAGATTGGAGACCCCTGCTCTAAACCATACAACATCACAGGTCTCACCACACTCCTATAAACTTTCCCTTTTACTCTTGCAGATACTCTTCTATGACAAATCACTCCTGTCACCTTCTCCACCCACTCCACCCTGCCTGCACTCTTTTCTTCACTTCTCTAACACACTCTCCATTACTTTCAGGTACCTGAACTCCTCCACCTTCTCCACCTCTTCTCCCTGCAACCGCACCACTCCACTGCCCTCCCTCTCATTCACACACATGTACTCTATCTTACTCCTACTGACTTTCATTCCCCTTCTCTCCAGCGTGTACCTCCACCCCTCCAGGCTCTTCTCAACCTGCTCCCTACTTTTACTACAAATCACAATATCATCCGCAAACATCATAGTCCATGGAGACTCCAATCTGACCAATTACTGCAGGTCTGCACATCTCCCTTATTCTTAAAAACCAGTACCAGCACACTCCTTCTCCATTCCTCAGGCATCCTCTCACCTTCCAAAATGTTGTAAAACAATTTGGTTAAACTTCTCCATACTTCTCCTGGTGTCATCTGGTCCAACCGACTTTCCACTGTTCCATCCTCTTAATTGCTGCTCTCACTTCCTCCTTACTAATCCTATCCACTTCCTGCTTCACCATCTCCACATCATCCAACCTTCTCTCTCTCTCTCTCTCTCTCGCTCTAATTTTCCTTATTCATCAGCTGCTCAAAATACTCCCTCCATCTTCTCAACACACTCTCCTCACTAGTCAACACATTTCCATCTCCATTCTTTATTGCTCTTACTGGCAGTACATCCTTCCCAGCTCGGTCCCTCTGCCTGTCCAATCGCTACAAATCCTTTTCTCCTTCCTTAGTGTCCAACTTCTCATACAGCTCCTCATATGCCTTTCCCTTGGCTTTTTTAGTTGACAAAAATCAGGCCAAAATGGAAAGACTTTGCATGGAAAATGAAGTATAATCTTACTACTGATCATCATCCAGTGTGACCACCTAAATAAAAGCCCATGTTTTAGCAGTTTTATACTGGTCTGGATCAGGGGTGCACACGCTTTTTCAGCATGCGAGCTACTTATAAAATTAATCTTTGGCCTTTTACTTAGTCTAGCTCCCCTAATCATTTTCACTCTTTTCTTAATTTTAGAAGAAATAAAGGCTATAAAGAATAAAGAAATGAAAAGAAATAGGGGCTAACTAGGCGACTCGGTGGCTTGCTAGAGTGTAAAGTACTGAATCCGTAAAATAGCATTTTGGGGTGGCGTCCGTTAATCGTTTTTTTTTTCGTAAATTGCAGGTTTTGGAACGTAACCACCACGATAAACGGGGGGTCATTTCCAAACAATTTAAATCTCATCAAACAAGATTGAAAAAATATAGTTTTCTGGAAAGGGTTGACAGGAGAAAACATGAGACCAAAGTAGAAATTTGTTTATAATGCACAGCACAATGTTCGTCAAAATGGAAAATCGCAGCAATCAGCACAAACACCTCACACCAAATGCCAAGCACAGTGGTGGAGAGGTGATGATCAGGCTTGTTTTTTAGCCACAGGAGCTGGGCATCCTGCAGTCATTGAGCAGGCCATGAACTTGCAAGCCATGAACTTTGTATACAAAATTATTCTAGAGTCAAATGTAAGGCCATCTGTTCAACAGCCAAAATTGGATCCTACCACAGGACAAAGGATTCCAAGCACACCAGCAAATCTACAACAGAACGGCTGAATAACAACAGAATGCATCAGAATCAGAAGAAGGTGTTGCAACAGCCTTATTAAATTCTCGACTTCAACCCAAATGAAATGCTGTAGCAAGAACTGAAAAGAGCTGTGTATTAACAAATGCCCCACACCTTAATGAACCGAGGCAGCATTGTAAAAAAGAATGAGCCAAAATTTCCTCCACAATGATGTGAGAGACTGATGAAGTCACTCAAAACACAATGAATTCAAGGTTCTGCTGCTAAATGTAGTAAATTATTGATTTATAAGGTTTTTCACAAAAGGTTTCTACATATGCCATGTGTTTATCTGAGGTTGTATTTATCAAATTCTTAGACATGATACGGACCAGATATCAGGGGTGTACTCTTATTCGCACTGAAATTTTTCGGAACAGGGCTTTCGGTGTGGTATACATGAGTATCGAATGCAATCCTTTATATGTGCTGATAATTTTATATAGTTCAAATCGGAGTTAAGTGAAATTAAGTGGCCAGTGCTTTGGATTCTTTAGCGTTTTATGTCCAGCTTCAGAAATTTCTCTTAAAAGTAGAAAATCCTGACAATTCCACATATAGAGGGAGTGCATGAATAAAGATATTTGTCAAAGTATGCTAAAATATGTAGATAAGTAGATAAAATCTTTAAAAATCTTTATATTTTATATTAAATGTAAAACACACACAAACGCGCGCACACACAATTATATACACATCTGTATTACCCAAACGGGGTCTAACAAATGTAAAATATTCAATTACATTTTTCCATTTATTAACATTTTTTTATACATTTAATTTGTGCTGATTTAATTGATTACTCAATTTAATCAATAGACCAAAAAAAGTATATTGCATTAATTTGATTTATCCCATTTTATTTTTATAAACATCCTAAAATATTTTAGATTTATTATTTAACCAAGCAGGCATTTTATTAAAAATGTTCTGTTCCACTGTTCAAATGTTGATGATCACAAACATTAATAACAATAAACCGTGTTCATAAAAAACGACAAGCAATTTTGTACTGCATTTCTAAAATTGAACCGAACTGTGACTTAAAAACAGAAGTACGCACTGAACTGTGCATTTGGTGTACCGTTCGATATATATTAGGGCTGAAACGATTACTTAAGTAACTCCAGTAATTTGAATCATTTAACTACACACGGACCATTATTACTGACACACCATCTGCTGAGAAGGCTGAGAAGATTCAGTCAAAGGAAATGACAGAACAGTGCTTACAGTGCGTTTACCTTGTTTTTGAGTCATTTGAAATTGGTTTTTATATTTTTTTTTATTTATGATTTTTTTTCTTCATATTTGTATTTTGATGTATAAAGTTTTCACAGATATTCTTGTATGCAATTAAGTGTTTCTAAAATAGAAAACAAATAACTTTTTCATTTTAAAAGACCCGTCTTATTTTCATCTTGTATATTTAGTACTGCTCTTCAATAAAGAAAAAGTACTTCGCATCTGATTACTCGATTAAATAATTAGTAGAATACTCGATTAATAATTAATAAAAAAAATAAATCTTATTTTATTGTATATTATCCGCACATACACACACGTATATAATAGATGGGTAGATAGATTAAAAGATCAATTGCCCTTATTTACCTGGTGCCTGTGACCCGTTTGTAATTGTCTTTGGAGTAAACTGCCAGGATGCTGACCCCTGAGCCAATGTTTACCAGCAACATGGGAAAAGGATTGTCAAGGCTACATGGCTGCTTGACACAGTTTTCAGGATCAGAAGGGTTTTGGAAAAAGTAGCACTCCGAGTGGCCATTAAAGCCGACCAAGTCAACGTAGAGCAGGCCCTGGATCAGACAGTCCAACTCGTCCAGCTTCTGCAGCTCCAGATTCGCCACCTAAAAATATACACGGCCACGGTGAGAGATTGCTTCATCATACATGGTAATCAGGAATCTTTTTCTAAAATACACGGCACACAATGTTATGGTTCATATTGGGTAATAGAAATTTTTATGTGTGTGAAGTAATATGAGTAGCATCCAAGCTCTTAACAATAGTGCCTGCTTCATTTCCCTGAGGAACTATGCAAACCTGTGAGGACCGGTTTGAATTTTGGTAGGAGTGTGTACAACAAATATAATTTTTAATTCAGTTTTAGCCATTTTAAACTTGAATAATTTCCATAGTCAAGTTATCACAAAGATATCAGATCCAGGAAAATCAGTCTTGTTCAAAAAGCATTGTTAACACTAACCGTCCTGAAATCCTCCTCAAACTTGTATGCTCCTCCACCGGTAGCACAAAGCGTGGTGTGTAGGCTTGAAAAGTTCTTGTCACGACCCATCTGGATGAAGCTATGCATGTCGTGTGTGGGAAAGCGGATGAAGTGCAGGTTGCCTTTGCGGCCACACATTATCAGGTTCTTCAGCTCCAGGTGCACATCACGGATGCCCGCGTTGCCATAGGCTACATTAGAGGTTAGGTAGCGCCGGATGCTCTTTAGGCTCTCCACTTCCTCTTGCTCCTCTTCGGCTGTTATGTCCTTCGGTTCGAAGTAAACCAGCTTCACCAGGGTGCCTCCAATATCCATGCCAAACCATGGGAAAGCTGAAAAAACATCATTAGAATGATTAGAAATAGCAAGCTCTCATATCGGAAATACGTATATGCCTTAGCTGTCGATTCGTCAATATGGTAAGAAATAAATAAAGACATGAAAACAAATGAACATAATTTCCCTTGATAATGAAATGCTTATTAGGGTGGAACATCATTAGATTTTAACAGGTTAAAGTTGCAATGGTGATATTAACTCAAACCGTCTACACAAACAGCAATTTCTTCTGACTGAATGTTTAAGAAACATCTATGCTCATTTAGTAGACACACTAAAATCACAAGGCACGATGAGAAAATGTTTGGAAGTTGCAATTGAGATGGCGATTTTCCTGGAGGATCAGTACCAGTTCACAGCAGAACATACCTGGTAGAAATTAATGAAACGTTAAGGCTATAACATTGGGTGTGAAGCAACATCGATTACAATTTAGAAAAAAGAGAAATCAAGAGTCAAGAAGATTTTATTGTCTTTCAACCATATCTAGCTGACGCGGTACACAGTGAAATTAAACGTTTCTCCAGAACCCTAGTGCTACAGAAATAGAGCAAGACTGCAGAAATACTATAGACCTCTTCATATCCCATTTTGAGGAGGAATGCATATCTTTATTTAGAGTTTCACTGTTTATTTTTAAAGATTGGAGACATTTTAATTTGACAGCACGTGTATGCACTGCAAAGAAATACTTGCATTTTATTGCAACAGAAATCACCCTTGGAGCTGAGATCCTCCAGTGAGGTTTATAGTGTGCACCAATGCATCTAATATTTCTGAGCACTATTATCAAAGTCCTTTTGAGTTGACAATAGAGCCTTAAAGTCCAACAAATAAAAGACAAGACAGACAAAAGCACATGTAGGTGAAAGGTGTTTATGCCCTCAATAAGGTTTAGAGAGACCAAAGCACTCTACAGGTAAAGAAAAAAAAATGCACCAAAAACACACACACACACACACACACACACACAGCATGTTACATGGCTTGTGTGATCAGGTAAAATCCTGAATCTTCATTATAAGTATGTTGACCGTTCTCCCCGCCCCTTTTTGTCTTCTACGCTTCTTATTGGCTGCGAAGCCGCGTCAATCAACGCGTTCGCGTTTTTGTCACATCTCCTGAATCTGTGGCGGCCAATCAAATGCGCACGCCGCACCGTTTACATGATTTCACAATACAATGGACTCAGGGCCATTTTCTGTGCACAATTCAGCCTGATAATCATCCACAAATCACGAAATGTCACTGTAACTGCCTGGTTACACTTCTATTCCGTTATTGACGTCTATAACAGGATTACATTTTTGTTTTTTTTTATCTGGTGGTTTGTCATAATTGTGGATTGCACTTGACAAAAATATATATTATATACAAGACATATTATAATATAAAAAAAATACATAGAGGTCTTCAGTGGGAATTTAAAAAAGCAGTGTTAGATGGGTCTATTTTAAAAAAATAAACGTGCATTATAAGAGTTTTATTTATATATTTCTGTGAAATGTTTTCAGGACCTCGACGGTTCGGGTTGTACCTGGGAATTACTTCACAGGTCAACACAAACCGGTCCATAGTATTGTGTGTCATATTATGCGCCGTCTTTGTTGAAGGAAGTGGCACTAAAAATGCCGGACTAACGCCGTGTGTGTGTGTGTGTGTGTGTGTGTGTGTGCAGGGAGAAGTGACTTACGGGGTCGGTGTTTTCTCCCCGAGTCCATCCTCCTGCGGAGACGGCAGCGTTTGGCAGGAGAGCCGTTGTTGTGCACGACATCCTGATGGTGAAGAAGATGGTGGAAATTTTCAAAACCATTATGGCCACCGCTACAGTTCGGGCCACAATCATCGCTTCCTTCACCTTCTCCGATACCGACACTAACAGCACCTCCGCTCGGACTCTCCTGGCTCGAGTGAAAGCCGTTCAGCAGACCGTTGGTGTAGTGTGTAGGTGCCCCGTTCTGCTCGGGTGTCTGCGCATTCTCCATACTGGGAGCAAGAAGCGACCCTTGAACGCTGGAAGACCTGAACGCTCCGTTAAAATTAAATAAAAAAAAAGCCGTGGACCTTCGACGGCGCGGAAAGAGATGAACCGTAATGAAAGCCTTTGGCTTGTCAAAAGCGAGTGGAGGCTGTGACTCGGTGGGGCCGTGACTCAGAAGACGGAAAACGGCCTTTCCTTTCCCTTTCTAGGACGTGAATTCGAGGTCGCCGTCGGTCATATCTTCTCTTCCTCACGCGTTCCGTTCGAGCACTGCAGCTTCCGAGTCAAAGAGCCGGTTGGTGACGTCACGTGCCGAGTGAAACGTCACGGCACGAAGGAAGGAATGAAGAAGGAGGGAGGGAGGGAGGGAGAGGGGGTGCAGGAGCGAGGTGGGGTAGAACGCACTGGCCTCACCTCTGCCCTGATTTCACTCTGTGGCCATTAGAGTATGCTCGTTTTATTTTTCCACACGTCTGCTTGCCACTTCAACTAGTATATAAAACAAACAGTAATTATTCAAATGATCTAAAGATTATCTATATATATAATTTATCTTCTGGATATTACACAAACTCCAACCCACCATGTCCTGATAAATTAAAAGATCACTGTGGGAATTTTCACAATAACCTGTTAATGGAATCAAGTCCTACACAAGGTCGTAGGAGAGTGTGGAACCTAACAAACAGAACACACACACACACACACACACACACACACACACACACACTTACACACTATGTACAATTTGGAAATGCGGTCCACGGCACGTGTTTATAAGACTGGGAAGGAAACCACAAAACCAAGAAAAACCCCAAAGCACATTGTATCAGTGAAATTTTACTATTCAGCCACAAGTCTAATGTCATTATTGTTTCTTAAATGTTCTCATACACTGGCTATGCTTTTCATAATAAAACAAAAAAATAGCTGGTAATTTGGCATCTTGGAGAAGATCTAAAATCTAAAACAGCCTTAGCAATGTATATTTATGGAACATCCAGAACAGAGAAGAGCTTTTCCTCAGTGACAGATGCAAAATATATATATATATATATATATCTTCAGTTGTTCAGTTTAGCCAGGCAGCCAGCTCAAGGGGTCTGGGTTGTGCAAAACTTCTCCCAATTAACAATTATGGTAGCCTCTGAGTACTTGGCACTGAGTACTTCAATGCAGCAGAAATATTTTTTGTGTCCTTCCTCAGACCTGTGCCCTGCCACAATCCTGTTTATGAGCCCTGCATCCAGTTTGACCTCATGGTTGGCTTTTTTACTTGTTTTTTATTACCTGTTACACCTTAGGTGCATACCTTAGGTGCATACAGGTGCATACCTTTCTAGATCATGACCAGTCAGTTGAATTTCTCCACAGGTAGATTCAACCGGTGTGCAGAAACATCTGAAATATGATCCATTTTTTATGCAACTATTTAATCCATCAGTATGAAGATGTACTTTGACTAAACAAATATAAAAAAGGACAGATGTTTAACATCAGGCCTCTTGTAAAACTTGCCAAAAGTGTTCTTCATTAGCTGGACACTTCTTTCTGACCTTGTGATCCAGTTCATCCCAAAGCAGTTCAATAAGATTTAGGTGCAGTGATTGGGCAGGCCATTTTATGATAAATGACACAGCAGATGACTGTTTGCTCTATAAATAACACTTACAGAGCTTCAACATATCCTTTGGGTCCTGATCTTGTTGTATGCTAAATGGGGTTCAAATTATCTGCAGACCATGTAGAATTGCATGTTGGTTCCGTATACCTTTCAGTATAACAGTAATAAGTCTCCAACATTCCCTGCCCTTGGACAACCCCAAACAATTATGCTGCCACCTCCACATTTGACTGTGGGTGTGAGGCAGTCTGCTAACATTTTCGTTCCTGTTCTGCATTATATAAATTCTTCTGCTAAACATGTCAAATTGGGACGCATCTGTTTACAGAACTTTCTTCCAGCCATTCACTGTCTAATTGTCGTGTGTTTTTGACTTTTACATAATTTGTTCATATAAACAAAAGGAACATGAATGTGTCTAAAATAGCAATGTTATTATGGGGGTATGAAATGTGCAAAGATTTGAAGAGAAAGAAAACAATAGGTTGCAACATTACAAAATGTGGGGGGGGGAAAGGAGGGCATTTAAATGCTTTCTAAACACACTGCATTTACTTCTGTTGTGTCTTGTTTTTAGTTAGGGTTGCAACTGGACTAAAATATCCAGGGTTATTTTTTTAAGTCTTCTATCAGGAGAGAGAGAGATATGTAGACACTGTCACTATAGAGGTTGTGTATAATTTCTGCAGTTGATTGTCAGTGCCCATCTAAAATGGGTAGCTCGTATGTATTGCACTTCCTCTTGGGTTTTTTTGATGTGTTGCCTTTATATTGCTACATTACTGCCCTTTTAGGATTAGTAACAAACACAGCCGGAAATACAGTAATTTTGGAGAGAAAATGTTGCTAAAAAAAGCAACCATCAACAGCATACAAGGTGATCTCATATTACAGATCAACAGAAGATAAATAAAAGATAAAAATTGCAAGAACATTAAAGTTTGGCTTTGTATTTGCTTTCTAGTGCAAAGTTTGTTGTCCTGAAAGGAATGTAGAGGAACAGCTGAATGCAGGTAAGTTCAGTGACCTGTGTCACAATGCAACGTGTAGCGCTAAAGGTAAAATGTGGCTGTGGATTTTAGTGTATAGTGTGAAAGTGGTGTGAGGGTTGAGGGTTGGCTTTTAGGTCTAGCACTTGAGTGCTACTGGGGGTTTTGGGCAAATGGATTTGGACTAAGATGTTGGGGATAATTAATTTATTGAAAGTTTTACCATGCCCAAAAAATCTAAATCTTTGTAAGAGGTGTAATCCAGTGTAAAACATTTCACGCGTATTATTCAACTCACATTTAGTGTACCAAAATAAACAATGAGTTACAGAATTGTTTGGTGAGTGTAGTAATTATAGCCAAAACAGCTGATAGTAGTGTTCACATGCACTATTTTTAGCAGATAATTTGCAGACAATTTCACACCTTTTAATTTCACATCAAAACCAGAACCACAACCAGAGCAGAATATCAGTCTATATATATAAAGAGTGAGTACACCCTTTACATTTCAGCAACCATTTTAGTATATCTTCTTAAGGGACAATAATAAAGAAATAAAACTTTATTACTTGATTTATTTTAGTCAGTGTGCAGCTTGTATTGCAGTATAGATTTACCGTCTACTGAAACTAATCAACATACAGCCATTATTGTCAAAATAGCTGCCAACAAAAGTAAAGAAATGTGATAACAGCTGTACATCATGTAACCATGCAAGGCCACACATTTTATTCATCATGTTGATGTTTTTGTCTGCATGACAGGACCATACACATTTGGGTATCTTGTATTAGCACAGTTAAAATTTGGTGCGTTGAGTTCAATTCTCTCATTCTGACCACTGGATGTTCAACTTTTAAGAATTAGAACTGCTGCTCTCCACAAAGATGGCTGAGGCTATAGGAAGATCGGTAACACTCTGAAACTGAGTTACATTACAGTGGCCAGGGTCATACAGAGTCATACAGAGGTTTTTTAAGACGGGTTCTACTCGGAACAGGTCTCACAAAGGTCGATCAAAGGAGTTGAGTCCTCGTGCTCTGTGCCAGTTGCAGAAACTGACTTGTTCACTACTACACCCTGATGAGGAGAAGAAGAAAAGACCAAAAAAATTGTATTTTGCTTTGAGTCAAGCACGGTGCTGCATGAGTGCTGCTGGTACTGGGGAGCTGCAGTTCATTGATAGAAACATGGACCCAAACATGTACTGTGACTTTCTGAAACAGAACATGATGCCTCCCTTGTTGTTTTCCTTTTTTTTTCTTTTTTTATATTGAGCACCTGTGGGGCATCCTCAAGCGTAAGGTGAAGAAGCGTCATGTGTGTGTAACATACAGCAGCTCCGTGATGTCATTATGGAGGAGTAGAAAAGGACCAGCAACAACCTGTACAGCTCTGGTGAATTCCATGCCCAGAAGGATTAGGGCAGTGCCAGATAACAATGGTGCTCACACAAAATATTGAAATTTTAGACAAAGTTTTGGCATGCTCACTTAGGGTGTACTCACTTTTTATGGCAATTATTTTGACAATAATGGTTCTATGTTGAGTAATTTTTAGAAGAGAGTAAATCTGTATTGCTATACAAGCTGCACACTGACTACTCTAAAATACATATACAAGTTTCATTTCTATAGTATTGTCCTTTGAGCAAATATAATAAATTGTTTGCTGAAATGTGAGGGTGTATTAATAACATTATAACAATAACAATAACAATATGTTAAGGTTTAATACAATGTCCAGCAATGTCTGTCCAGCTACCATCTCCAAAAACACAGGCCAAAATGATTCAACTGGTACATTATTAACAGCTGGTAAGTGCTGGTAGAAATGAAAACAGCTTCTCAGCATCCCAGATTCGCTACAAAAATAATAAAACAAAATACAAGGTAATTTTAAAATCTCACATTTATTTGATTAATAAGGAAGATAAAAAATATGTGGAAAAGACGGCCTACAGCTTGTAGCTCTATGTTGTTGTTTTTTTTGTTGTTGTTTAGTGTAGCACCAGGGTTCCGGAGGAACGTTGTCTCGTTTTTACTGTGTACTGTGTACCACTGTGTATAGTAGAAATGACAATAAAAGCCTCTTGACTTGACTACAGTTTGCACAGTAGGAAAGAACGACTGAAGCAATATGTAAGTGTGTGAAAATGCCATGAGATGGCAGTATAATCAATTTCTACATCTCTCACCATTTCAAATTAAAATACCATATACTGTAGTTATTTTAACCCCCTGTCAGTATGTACACTTCAAGACAACTGTCAAATTAAAGTTTTTGGCAACAGGCTACTATAAATTACAGCTAGTCCAGTGTTAAAAAAGGTTGTCAAATAGTAACATAATCTGTATATATATATATATATATATATATATATATACACAATAAATCCTTGGCCAGAAAAGTAACAAGAATTACACTCATTTTGCTGCAGTGAAGTATTTGTTGAAAAGCCAGAAATTTCACTTTCTTGTTCTTTACTTCTTGTACCGAAAGTCATGATAAAGTTTACCAAAAAAAATTGTCATTTATTTATCGGTAACACCTTATGCAGCCTAAGTGGATGTGAGATTGACAGAGACAGTATTTTCTGAATTCTTTCTAATTTAATGATCAATGAGTTAATAAAACATCAAAATCTTGGCATTTTGCCAATTTGGGCAATTTGGGCTCAATTTGGGCTCAAAGTAAATCACATATTTAAATACAGCATAATTGCACAGAATACTGATGTACAGTGAGGAAATTAAGTATTTGAACATCCTGCTTTTTTGCAAGTTCTCCCACTTAGAAATCATGGCGGGGTCTGAAATTGTCATCGTAGGGAGTGACATAATCTATTGATACCTTGATATGCTTCTTACAGAGCCACTCCTTGGTTATCCTGGCTGTGTGCTTAATGTCATTGTCATGTTAGAAGACCCAGCCTTGACCCATCTTCAATGCTCTAACTGAGGGAAGGAAATTCTTCTCCAAAATCTCGCAATACATGGCCCCGGTCATCCTCTCCTTAATACAGTGCAGTCGCCCTGTCCCATGTGCAGAAAAACACCCCCAAAGCATGATGCTACCACCCCCATGCTTTCCTCCACACAGATCTTCTCTAGATCAGTCAGGATTCTGGCCTGTTGCTGAGAAACACGGAGTTTGAGCTCCCTCCAAAGATTCTCTATTAGGTTTAGGTCTGGAGACTAGGCCACGCCAGAACCTTGATATGCTTCTTACAGAGCCACTCCTTGGTTATCCTGGCTGTGTGCTTAATGTCATTGTCATGTTGGAAGACCCAGCCTCGACCCATCTTCAATGCTCTAACTGAGGGAAGGAGGTTGTTCCTGTCCCATCTGCAGAAAAACACCCCCAAATCATGATGCTACCACCCCCATGCTTCACAGTAGGGATGGTGTTCTTGGGATGGTACTCATCATTCTTCTTCCTCCAAACACGTTTAGTGGAATTATGACCCAAAAGTTCTATTTTGGTCTCATCTGACCACATGACTTTCTCCCATGTCAGGAGAACCTTCCGTGCCATGCATGATTTCAAACCATGACATCTAAATGTATTACCAACAGTAACCGTGGAAACGGTGGTCCCAGCTCTTTTCAGGTCATTGACCAGCTCCTCCCGTGTAGTTCTTGGCTGATTTCTCACCTTCCTTGGGATCATTGAGACCACGTTTCCCCTGGGGCTGTTGATTTTCAGGCTCAAAACTGAATATCTAGTAAATCTTAATTTGTTGCTCACACATGCACAGATGCTTCTTTCGCGATTAAGCCACTGTTTTACACTTTACTCCAGTATCTTTCCACACAGTATCTGTTCCCTAGCGAACATACCTGAAGCTCTGCCACCTCTGAAACCAAATATTCTCTAAGCTAATAAATCAGCAAGTCCTGAAGGAGGCATCCAACAGACACCAGAGGAGAAGAGGAAGTATTATTACGACACACAATAGGATCACTGACACTGAGCTCGCACAAGCGCATTCATTAGTCTGTCTTTTTGGTATATTTGAATGTCTCAGTTCTTGACCATCCGATGAAGTTCCTGTGCTCCGGAAAAAAGATTGTAAATGTCCACCAGCGCTGGTGCAGGAAAGCAGGCTCAGTAAGAGGCTGTAGTCTCGGGTAAGACGTGGAAGATCATTCTATTCTATTTTTAATGAATGATTTGATTAATGGCTATATGAAAGTGTAAGATATGGAAAGGAAACAGACTCTCTGGTGTATAAGATAAGCTTATTTTTGGAATTAAATTTTTGTTCTACATTGAACCTCATAAATGTTAAATGTTAGTGTATGTATAATAGATGGCAGTTCAGTGTTTTAGTTGTTGGACTATTTGGAGGAGTGTGAGTTCAAATCTCGGCTCTGTCCCTGCTATCTATCTATCTATCTATCTATCTATCTATCTATCTATCTATCTATCTATCTATGGGCTGTCAATAGATTAAAATATTTAATTATGATTAATTGCATGATTATCATAAGCTAACTTACGATTAATCACAACTTAATTGCATATTTATATCTGGTTTAAATGTACCTTAAATTGGAACTTTAAGTTTTTAATACTCTAATCAACATATGCATGAACAAATATTGATGCTTTATGCAAATATATGTTCATTATTAGTGCAACCATAGTCAACATACTGCATGAACACAAATTATTATTGTAAATGTTTTAAAGTAATTATGGTTTCAAATTACGTAAATCATCAGGACACCATACAACATTTTTGCTGTTTCCACACGGACGATTTTAATTGGCGGATGTGTGCATCATGTAAAGCAAATGTTTACTGATTAAATTGATTTTTTTAAATATCCAAATAAAGAAAGGACGTTGTGAATAAATGTGTTTTGCGTTGGTTGATTTAATTTAGCATATTTCATATTTATTAATTTATATTTTTAACAAAAATGGTTAAACAGAAACATGTGCTGCATTAATCTTGTGTTATCAAAAGTAGTGCCACTAAAATGAATGTGTGTTCATTTTGACAGCAGTTATGGTCTTTGCTATCAGTGAAACAGTGTGTAGTTCAACATAGAAAATGCTTAACACTGGTCATAGCATCTGAAATGAATCTTTTACACCATCTAGCTAATCTTTACATTTCTTAATTATTTTCTTTATTAAATATAAATATGAATGAAATAGCATGAATGATAGTGGTATCAAATGAAAATGTAGATACTCCTCTGTACACATTATCCTACAATATACAGCACAATGACACTTATTTCCCCACTCTGTAATCTACATAAGCATGAGTGAATCCACAGATGCCCCTTCACCATCCACAGCCTCAGCTGATCAACACCCACCACAGAAAAATGATGTCAGCTGATACATCAGTAAGTGAGTGGGGCAAGGGACAAAGCCAAGAAGCTAATCGCCTAATCATGTTGAGCAATTAAAAAATAAGAAATGCATTAAAAACTTAAAAATAATCCTTATAGATATCTCTACTAAATAAATGAAAAACAAATGTAGCTGAATTCATATACTATTTTTATTTTTTTTTTTAAAGTAAAAAATCAAGCTAAACACTTTTTTACACACATTTTATTAGATAGTTATAAGCAGACGAATGCATGTGTGACCTGTTTAGTACCAAGGGCATAGATCAAGGGGTGCCTCCTTTAATAGATTGTTTTGCTCTTTTAAGGGGACAACCACCTCCTCCATTGACGGTAGAAACAAATGTCCTGAACACAGCATACTGAACCTCAGTATTCGAACTTACACATCCGAAGATGATAAGATTATAAGAAGAATCACACTTTACACCACTCATTTTCATGAGACTGCTTTAATTTTTTTTTGTTTTGGCCTGATCAGAGTCTAATACAGAATTAACCACAAAAGACCAGAATCCAAATCCCACAAGAGCTCCTGAGCCGCTTTTGACATTTTGAAATACAACTGCTTTACTCCCTATTTCATTAAACAAAACAGATGTAAAGAAAAATAGAAAGATTTTTGTACTGTAGAACAGTGCAGTATTCAAAATCGACCAACTATAAAGCATATACTGTACATACACAAATAAAAAAAATAAAAATCACATATTTACAGAAATATGCACAAAATATTATAGATTAGCGCTCCCTCTTTACTGAAACATCCAGCAGAAGTTCACCACATGCAAATGAAGATTACTCTACCAGAAATCTGCATGTGGGTGAACTATTTTCGCAGTTCTTGTTCGAAGTTTTCTTTTAATAATGAGATGATCGCTTTCTTTGTTGTCTTGATTGATTATGATGTTCTGATGGGAAAAATAACGATAAAACAATATTATAGTCTGTATATAAATACACTGCATGTTCAAATCTGCTTTGTAAGTAAACTGCTATGTAAAACGTTACAGCAAGAAGCTCATTGCTTTTATCTTATTCAGGAAAAACATCATTAAATATTAATTGTTAAGAGAAATTGCTATGGTCTTGTTTAGAGTATCAAGTTACATTATGGAGGGTGCCAATAATTCTGGAGCATACCGTCACTCATACTCACCGGATGTGATGGAATGTCCAAAGGGGATGAGATCTGCGTCTTAAACAGCTTGCGCTTGGGTCTCTTGGGTTTGTTGCTTGTCTCTGTGTTTTCTGGCGCTGGAGATTTTAAAGCAACCTTTGCCATGATCTTTTTAGCTGTGGAGAAAAAGAGGATCAGCACATGTAAAAATACGAGCAAATGCTCAATACTGCTGAAGATAAAACTAACAAATTAACCTTTACTCCCCAGGAGCGTCGGAGAACTTTGGATGAAGTCGCCAATCTTCTGCAGAGTTCCGTCCTTCCTGCCTTTCAGACTAATGGGAGAATCATTTGGCTTCGATTGATTGGCCTTTTTAGCGAGCACTGTGGGGGACTTACAGGAGAAGAAGAAGAATTGACACATGGATGACCTGAATCAAGAAGCTGACTCAATATTGATCCAACATTTTTAATATTAACAAATTACTGAAAAGCAACCTCAGACCAACGCACATCTAGAGATTTATATGAACAAAATATTTGCACCAGGACACACCTTTGAGATTTATAGAAAATTTCAAAGAAAGGTCCACCACACACGCCACAGCTGATCATCCGTCTCCATACTACTGTCCTCTACATCTGCCTTTTGTCAAACCAACTACCTGCATGTCTTCCTTCACCACATCCAAAAACCTCCTCCTTGTCCTTCCTTTTTTCCTCCTTCCTGGTGGCTCCATCCTCAGCATTCTTCTACCGATATACCCCATGTCCCTCCTCTGCACTTGTCCAAACCATCTCAATCTCACCTTGTCTCCAAAACGTCCTACATGCGCTGTCCCTCTACTAAACTCTTTTCTAATCCTATCCATCCTTCTCTATACTTCTCAATCAACATTCTTAAAGCAAATAATGCATCAGTGGTGCTCTCCTTCGGCATGAAACCACACTGTCTAACCCAATTACCAATCTTTCTTTTCTAGGTACACTGTCTACTACTTCATCTAACTCACTCCAGAATTTTTCTTTCTCCTTCATCTCACAACCCACTTGTGAAACATAAGCACTGATGACATTTATCATTACCCCTTCAACTTCCTGGTTCATGTTCACATGATCAGAAACTCTCTTCACTTCCACTACACTCTTACTGTACTCTTTCCACATGATCACTCCTACACCATTTCTCTTTCTATCCACACCATGATAGAACAGTTTGAACCCACCTCCAATGTTCCTGGCCTTACTCCCTTTCCACTTGGTCTCCTGAACACACAACATATCCACCTTTCTCCTCTCTATCATATCAGCTACCTCTCTCCCTTTACCCGTCATAGTACCAACATTTAAAGTACAAAACCGAACCTCCACTCTCCTACACTTCTGCTTTCCTTGCTGTCTCTGTAGACGTCTTCCTCCTCTCCTTCAACCAACAGTAGCACAATTTCTACCGGTACCCTGTTGGCTATCAATACCTGTGGTGGTCATTGGGTACCTGGGCCTCGACCAATCTGGTATGGAATTCTAGTTTGTGATCCGGCACGTGTTTTACGCTGGATGCCCTTCCTAACACAACCCTCCCTATTGATCCAGGCTTAGAACTAGCACTAAGAGTGCACTGGCTTGTGCAACCCTAATGGCTGTTTTTTTACAATAAATGTTAAATGGTTTTGGTTAATGCTTTGCTTATGTACATGTACTAATCACAGTTGGAAGAAAAAAAAAAAATCATGCAGCCATATGTACAAGCAAATTTGAGTAGATATATACCTCAACACGATGTATATTAGCCCTGGGATTTCCTCTCAGCCGCATGTTCTTCCTGTTCTCTGACTCCAACAAGTTCTAGTGAACAGAAAATACCACTGTTGATGCCAATGTTAGAGCCAGTGTGCACTAAAGGTAAAACACTGTCTACCTATTTTCCCAAATCGTAACAGACCTCAATCTCAGTACTCTTCCTCTTCCTGGCCGTGCGCTTGATTTTGACTGTGACTGACTCCTCATCTCCTGGCCTGCGGACGTTCAGGCGGTCGGGTTTGAGCGGGGTGAAGCTGATCTCCAGCTCGGGTTTGGGAAATCGCTTTTCTTTTTCGCTCTCGGTGGAGAGCACTGAGGACTCGTGCACTGAAGGCTGCTAAAAAGAAACACACAGGGACTTGAGGACAAACTGATCCAGCACTGCATGTGCCAGAATTAAAATATGAGTGATCTGGGATCAGAGTCGCTTAATATTTATTAACACATAAAATATTCACAAAATCCTGTCAGCTCTTTCAGTCTGCCAAATTCCACAGAGAAAACTCAGTTGGATTTCCAAATTTTTGCAAGAATACAAAATGAGAACACGATCACTGAACTCAGATTCTTTGGCATTTGCAATTAGAATAATTAAAATCTATCAGACTGTGTGTATGTGTGTGTTCTCTCTGCATCAAGTTGTTCTTTTGCAAGCAAATTTAATAACAGTAACTCTGCAAAACACTAGAGAACAAGCGAACAAAGACATTTAATGAATATTCAACATTCCCTTGGTTTTAGAATGCCTTTACAAAGCACCACTCTATCTCTTGACAGTAGTGAGCTTTGTCGCTTGATTTTCTCTGCTAGCCTCTGGGTTTTTGTTAGGGACAGCTTCTGAACAGTAGATAATGGAGGGATAGATTTATTCAATTACTAGAGCATTTTTAGAAATCCAGCTTAACTAATAAGGCACAAGTTGAATAAACATGAAGTGTATCTAAAGTCTGTTACACCTACTGTCAAAACCCCAGATGTTTTTTCAGTTTGTTGCTTCTCGTGGTGTGAAGGATCAGATACGCCTTGACTCCCACTGTTTCTTTGACAGCTCTCTTTCAGCTTCACAAGTTCTGGGAGAAATCATGGCATATTAGTCGTCTATCAGTGAATGGCCCATCAGTGTAAAATATAAATAAATTAATTAAAATAAATAAAAACACAATATAAAAACATGACAATCCTGTTACCTCCACTTAGCGATTTAATCTCATTGAGTCTGGCGTCCAGAAGTTGCTCTTGTTCTGTGCGTGACCGCTTTTCGTCTGACAGAGTGAGGCGCATTTCTTCAATGAGCTTTTCCTTGGCCAGAAGCTCTGCATGTAAAAATCAAATAGCAACTGATGAGTGATGAGTTCTTGCCTTGTTTTATGTATTAAGGCTTCAATATAATTTGGGTGGATTAGCAAACTTTATTCCACACCAGACGTGATAATCATTCCTTAGGTTTTATTAAACGTGCGATAAAATATGAGCAGGTTGTTATAAATGATTACCTTTAGTTTCATGGTCAGCTTTGTTGGCTTGTTCCTGTCAAAGATCAAAGAAGAAAAAAATAAGTAAACAGCCTTAATGAAATTGTGATAAAATCACTAAGGCATTGAGATTTCAGGAAACTGCTCACCGTCTTCAGCTGTTCGATAATCTTCGCTTTCTTGGCGACGGCGTTCAGAGCTCGATCCTTGTCTTTCTCCAAATCGCACAGCTTCTGTTGCAGTGTTCTGACTTCTTCAGACAAAGACAAAACCTTGCAGGAAAAAAACTATTCTTTTAATAACTTTTTGTCACTCTGATCATTTAACCCAAAGTATACAGACTTACCTGTTTTTGGAGCTGCTCAGTTTCAGCATTGGTTTCTTTCAGCTGAGAAAGCAGATCGGCGATACGTTTCTCTTTCTGTTCCAGATCAAGATTTAACCTCTTAATTGTCTCCAGTGCTTCATTCACCTGTTTTTTCGATCTATTAGGACAAAAAAAACAATTAATACAGCAGAGCTGCTACAGATGTTTTTTTTTTTTATTCATATATTGTCACTACATGGCTAAAGGGATGTAGACATATGATCACAATCACACTCATATGTGCTTGTTGAACATTCCATTCTAGATTTACTATTTATTTGCTTGTTATTTGCTTCTACCCTTCTAGGTAGTCTTTCCATAAGATTTTGGATCATGGCTGTGGAGAATTGTCCATGCAACTACAAGAGCATGACTGAGATTAGACTGATGGTCAGAACTCCAGTTTTCGGTTGAGGTCAGGGCTCTATGCAGGTCACTTGCACCAACCTTAAAATCTTTATGGAACTCACGTTGCACACATGGGAATTCTCATACAGAAACAGGTTTGAGTCTCTTAGTTCCAGTAAAGGAAATTTGTAATGCTACAAAGCGTACAAAAGACATTCTATAAAATCTTTGTGCTTCAAACTTCATGAACTTGCTCATAGGTTTGCATTTACATAATTTGGCAGACACCCTTATCCAGAGCGACTTACAATTATCTCATGTATACAACTGAGCAATTGAGGATTAAGAGTCTTGCTCAGGGGCCCAAAAGGCAGTTTGGGGGTTCTGCGTTCCATTTTAATAACCATTCCACACTGCACATTCATAAATAAGAATAAGCTCAAACACAGATATTAAAGTTCAAGTTCCTCCATTGGTCTTAATATTTTTCCCAACAATGTTTGATAGCAAAAACTAGAATAGAATGAACCATGCTTATCGTTGAACTCGTGACCTTTTGTTCAGAAGTCTAATGCCCAAGATACCACTTCCACTTTGATGGTCAAAGTATCTACCTAACTTTGGTCATATAGTAAATTAATAAAGAAAACCATCTGGTGTTTGTGTGCTAATGGTATAGCTGTATCATGTGGTATGTACAAACCAGAGCCTTTGGTACCAGACTGGTGTGCAAATTTTAGTGTTTAGTGTACCAAAGTTCCAATACTTGTGAAACTTGTGAAAATGAGTAAGCAACTTACTGCAATAGTTCCTGAGTTTTATTCTCCAGCTCTGCATTCTTTTGAACAAGGCTACTCTCCATATCCTTTCTCCTTTTTTTAAGAGAGCTCTCCAGACATCTACCGCTCTCCTCCGCCTTGTCCAGTTTGTTCTGAGTCAGATGTAGTCTCTGCTCCAGATCTGCACAATTAGCCTCTTTCTCTGCCAGCTTCTTCTCCAGCTCTTTAACTCTCTCGGAGTGGTGTTTAAAGGCCTGCTGTTGCTTCTCCAGTACACCCAACTGCTGTCTAACACCATGCAGCTCTGTCTCCAGTTCAGAATGACGTCTCGGCATCTGCTCCACAATCAGCCTCTCTGCTTCATAGCTACCGAGCAGATGTTCATGCTCCTTTCTCTGAGCACCTAGGTCTTGCTCAAGCTGATTGCACAGAGTCTGCTGCTGGCTCATTTCCTTTTTCACCTGACAGACTTCCTCCTCCAAGGCTGTGATCCTCCTGCTTTTCTCCTGAGAGGCGGTCATCATGGTCTCGCATTCTCTACGGAGAGCTGCGATGGTCTCCTGGAAGGCACACTTGTTTGTTTGTTCTTCTAAAAGATCTTTGGAACTGAGCTTCTGGTGCAAGTTCTCATTCTCCAGATTCAGGGATTTGATCATCTGGGATTGCTCAGTTGCCTCGTTTTTATACTTTTGGAGAAGAGCTTCAGCTTTTTGGAGCTCCTCAGAAAGCTTGGCTGCCTCCGTAGTCTTAACACTTAATTCGGCTTCCATGGCTGTGAGCCTGGACTTCATGTCAGTGGCTGCTTTCTGGAAATCACTGAGCTCACGGGCAAGTGCTTTGCTCTCAATTTTCAGTTTAGTCGTAGACGCTTTTTCTGCATCAAGTAAAGAGAAAGCAGATTCACATTCATGAGCTTGTTTTTCTAGATCTTCGGTGAGCTTCTTTAAATTTTCATCAAGAGAATGCCGTTCACGCTCGAGCTCGGCCAACAAGTCATTTTTCTCTTTTACAGTTTCTGCAAGATGTTGAATTTTCTGGTCTTTGCTCTTCTCTTCACCATCATTGAGCATACACTTGCAGTTATTTCTATAGTTTAAGATTTCCTCTTTAATCGTGTTGATGTAGGCTCTCTGCAGAAAACCACAGAACATGTCATTAGTGCATTTTTATTTCTTTTTACAAGATTAAGAATGTCACCTTTATTTTCACCCATTGTGCACGTACACTAAAACTTACATCTTCATCAGCTGCTTCAATGTTTTGATCCAAAGCAGTCTGAAGCTTGGAGATCATTTCATCTTTTTCTTCACACATTTCCATAAGTTGCTGATTCCTCAGCTTTTGATTTTCATAATCCTATTGGACCCAAAAAAAGAATAATAAAAAAAAAACTTTTTAATATCTATAAATATTCGAACCAGTATATAATGGAGTGCTTAGAATTCAACCAACCTTATTAACTTCCAGCAGCTGGTCATTAGAATTCTGTAAACAAACCTGCACTTCTTCCATTTCTGTGAATAAAATGTCGACACAGTCAAAGAGGGGAAAAAAAAAAAACACTGATGTCTTCCATGTCAAATAAAACATGACTAAGTGAGTAAACTCACCCTTAGTTTTATTATCCAGGAGCTGGCGGTTTTTAAGAAGCTCTTCTGCCATCTCCTCTAGCTGTGTCTTCAGCGTGCTGACGTCTGCGGGAGAATGCCCCCTACTCTCCAGACAAGACTGCGCTGCCTCAGCATCTCTCCTTATGTTAACCAGGTCATTCTGCATCTCTTCTATCATTCCAGCCAAGAAGGCTGTTTTAGCCTCCTGAACGACAAAAGTACATTTTGCTTTATAATTTTGCAGCCTTAAATGTAATCGTGTGAAACAGAAAAAATTAAAATAAAAACACCCATGACAAAAATTCACATTATACCTTATTTCCCTCCTCAGCAGAAGTCGTGGTTGCCGTCTCTGTGTCGTTTTTGTTGACTAAATTCTTAAGTATCTCTAATCTCCTCTCAGCTCTTTCTTCAGCTATTTCCTTCTCTCTCTGAAGACGCTCGCTAAAAACACAAAAACGTCTTGAATTAAAAGCCAGGTTTATACATATCCATGATGTACAAAAAATAACCAGTGCCTTACTTGTAATCCTTTTCCATATTGGAAAACAGCTCCATGAACTCTGTGGTAACCTCTTCCCGGATTCGAGATTCCATGGCCAGTTTTTCAGATTGCTCCTTGGTGAGTTCTTCTTTAAGCTCTTCAATCTTCTGCTGTAGCTGAAATGAACACAGAAGTGAAGACAGAAAATCAATAATGCACAAGGTATATCTTAAGCAGTGGTCACACTGGATTTAAATGCAGCTTGGTTAGAAAGCCTATTCACTTGCATAAAAGATAAAGACAAAAAAAACTTCTAGTACTTGTAAAAGAGCAATTTCACCGTCATCTATTCCAATTTCATGTTTAAGAGCATGGATCTCTGTGCCAATAGAAAACAAGTGCGGAATCCACACCCAGTAAAATCACCCAACAAACAAAAGAAATCAGGTGCCTTAAACCGTTAGTGTGAAGAGAAGCACATTTTAGAATACCTTTCTTGGTTTTATTTAATATTTGTAAACTTTTTGACAGAGGACCAAACACTTCAGTTGCACAAAGATAACCTGATATTCTTAGTCTTATTTATTTATAACACTGGTGAGTTCTGAAAATTCTGAATATTTGAGTATTTCTTCTAAAGCCACACCTCAGAATACCAGAACACCTCCAGAAATTTCATGGCTGGAAAACTAATAAAAACATTAGTGCAATGGACTAAGCTTTTTGAACCAACAGGCCACCTTGACCTGATTAGTTGGAGGTCTAAATCATTCGTACCTTTTTCTCCTGCTCAGGATGCCTGAGGATCCATAAAGGTGGCACAATTTTGAAAGATCTACTTTGTCTGCATGCTGCCTTACACAGTGTTTAGACAATATCAGACACCCCGTACCTCACCCAGCTGTTCATCTTCTGCAGCTTCTAGTACTGTTTTTTCCGCCATGCTCTCCTCAGCACTTTCCTCTTCTTCCTCATCTACATCCATTTCTTCATCATCCTCATCCTCTAGCACGTCCTCCAAGCTTGTCTCCCACCCAATCAAGGTGCTTCTCCTGGTCCACTCTTTCTTGTCCACATTGTTGATCATCATGGAGACTTCCCTGGCTGATTTCCTGGGCACTACACTTAAGACTGGTTTGGGGTTCAAGACCACAACCTGTAAGGTGGGCGAACAAAAGCAAGTATAGTTCTTGTTCTGAAAATGTTCTGATTTCAGGACAATAAAAGTGATTTCTAACACAATGACCTTGAACTTGACATCTAACTTTTACTGCAGAAAAAAGATCACACTTCTGCCAGATTAAAAGCAATAAATAAGTCACCATATAGTTTGCGAATGGTGACTAGTGGCACACCTTAAAGCTTTCTAGATACTTAATCAATGGTTGCATTCAGACAATATTAATATGATGTTTATTTCTGCATCACTCTAGATGCCAAAAAAACTTATTAGTTTACTGTCCCTTTTAAGACTTGTGTTAATATCACATCAGTTATGTGGTGAAAAAGAAGCTGGAAAGAAGAAACTTGAGCATGGCTGACCTTCTGAGCCAAAGCTGAGAACTTGAGGACGTTCAGCGTTTCATCGTACATTGAAGCACACTGGTTGATGTTAACGATCATGCAGGCTTTTCCGCGCCCGCAGAAGAAGCCCTGTAGGTAGTGAGTGAGTTTGCTTTCTCTAAAGGGGATATGCTGCTGGAACCTGCCCGGAGCAAACCCACGACATTTTCAGAATTTAATTCAAACTATAATCAGTCTTTACTAGTTCCAATAAGGATTTCAGAATTGAGAGGTGTGAGACTCACTTTGACTGGGTCTGACTCAGTCTCAAGGCATTCATGCATTTTCCTAAAGTTAACAACGATGTGTTAATGTTGCCGGCTTCTTTTAAGCGGTCTCCTCTGTTTTGGGTTTTTGCACATCGTTCGGATCCGGCCAGATCACACAGAGACAACCTAGAGAAATTAACAATTAAAAAATAGTCACATAATCCCTAATCAGGAACAGAGATCAAAACTGATTGGAGTACTAATAAAGACCATTCATACTCGCTTATTGTCTGGACTCGAGGCACACTCATATCTTCAATTCTCAGGATTCGGATGGAGAAGATACTATGGCTAGGGGGAAAAAAAAAAAACACACAAAAAATGTAGAAACATATTAAAAAAAAACCCACAATATTTCACAACTTTGCATACCGAGTCTGAAATGTCAGTGTACTAAGAAAGCAAAAACAAATGAACAATACCTTCTGCTTGAAACACTATTGAGCTTTGTAGATGAGAAGCTCTGGTTTTTCCTTCCGATCTTTAGAACTTTGTAAGCTTCATCTGCACTGTTTACCTGAACCCATGTCAGATCTGTAAAAAAAAAAAAAGAAAAAATTTCAAATGTTTAATATAATGTTTAAAACATTTTACCATTTTCAGTTGCATGAGGCTTTTCCTCTACTGTAAATATACTACAGCAGCAGCAGCATCCAGCTGGTAAGTAAATTAATTTTACATTTACATTCAAGATTTGCATACTATTTGGAAAAAAGAAAGAAGCAGACAAGCACAACTCATTACCTTTGACAAATGAGTTGCCTTTGACATCCTGACACAGTCGCAGTACGCTCCTCCTGTGGGACGTATTTGAGATAAAGTCGAGCAGGTCGTGAATGTTCTCGTTGTAGATCTCGCAGAAGGAAACCCACACTGAGAATTTCACATTGGAATCTTCCTCCAAACAAAGACTGTCTTCATCCAACTCACCAAAACTTGAACCTAAAGCAGGGAAGATTGGAAATGAACATAAAATTACTATAAAACATGATACACTTCAGTTTCCAGATCTTCCACAAAAGATCTTCTTCTATTAAAACTTTCTTTCAGCGTCTCCCATTAGGGGTCGCCACAGCGGACCATCCGCATGTAAGTATTTAATAAAGAATCCTGGTTAATCTGTAAATTATTGTTTTGAATTGTCTTGTCACTGTTGATGAATATTTTATTCTATTAACACAAATGGTTTATATATATATATATATATATATATGAATTGCTCTCAGTTTTGTTTGTCCCCAAGCATAAAGCTGCACATCTAGAAAGTCCCTTTTTTCCCACCACAACGGGGAAACCCAGGGCTTTCGGCAAACAAAGAGAAGGTTGCCGATTTGTACAAATCGGATAATAGATACAAACATTAAAAAAAATTAATTCATAAACAAATAAAACAATAAAAAAAATACACATGCTGTCAAAATATCTTAAGACACACAAAAAAAGAATGTGTCCAGAATACAGAACCAACATTTTCCAATGACCTTCTCAGTCTCCAGATTTAAACCCTACAAAAATACATGTTCTGAGCTAGGAGGGTGGTCTTCTAAAAGAGTATGAAATGTTCATTAAGATTCTATATAAGTGTAATCAGCCTTAGTGCTGTTAGTCTACAGATGAAGCGTGGCTCACAGAAAACCTTAACACTATTAGGTATTGGCCAGGGTTTAGAATAAATTAAAGAAATATCATTCAACCGTTTGAGCTGTTTCTTTTGGCTAATTTCTGCAAATGCACATCTGCAAATCAGTCCTGGTGCAGCCAACAAAGATCCTTAAATCTAATTAAATAAAAAATTCATCTAAAAGTATTTTAATACTCACCCTCAAGCAAGGTGCTGCAACCCGAATTTGAAATGCTGGAGGAGCTTTTTTGCAAATCACTCTAGAGGAGAAAAGTGGATTTTCTTAATATATGATATCGGTTACAACGTTTGCAAATAAAATCAACCACTGTCCACATATAGCGAACCTCTTTAAATCTTCGTAGAAGGTTTTTCTTGATCTTGGCATCTTCTTCCTGCTGGTCTCTGGTCAATCTGGTGTAGTCGACACAACGGTGGGGTTTAATGTTGTTCTGTTCATAAACTCGCCCCACAATGCTGTTAAAGATCACATTCAGTGACCTGGGCAGAATTCCTCCATCACTCTCAGGACCTTACAAATCAAAGTGAATACATATTATGTATGATTAATTCTCCGCAGAAAAGCCGTGTCATGTTTTGTAACACCATCTCACCCAAAAACGTAAACGTCTTCCCAGCATTGGTTACACCGTATGTGAAGATTAAAGAATTTTCTCCCCCCAGGACGTTCTTTACAAGGGCTTTTGTTGTTCCATCAAATATTTGCCTTTGTGTCGTTTCCGGCCCAAACACCTGAGAAATGAGTTCGGTATAAAAGATAATATAAGAAAACAGGAAATCCTTTCAAATAAATCAACAATAAGTATTAATCATATATTATGCAGCAAAATATGTGCACCTTTGAAAACTGGAATCGCTGTGCAAGTTGGGGTCCTAGTTTTTCACTCTGTCTAGCTGTCAGTGATAATCTCGGGGCCTTTAAAACCACAGTGTCTGGGGGCTCGACTGAAACACAATCCTGTGAAGTGAAAGAACCGTTATAACATTTCTATAACGTGACAATGAAGACGATGCATTCTTCCATTTCCATTAATGAGCCCAAAGCCACAAAATGATTTACCTGTGATTCATTAAATTCACTTTCACTGGAGGTCAAAGGACGTATCCGCAAGTAGACCTGCAAGTGTTCCTTCTCCACGAATACAGGATCCTGCAGGAAGACAGATAGATATTGTTGTCTCCAAGACCACGATCAAGTAAATGGCAAAACGAATAATAAAAAAAAAAGCAACACTATTCCGATTATTGCGATGACTATTCCGATCAAGGATGCAGTGTTACCTGAGATGCAGGTATTTTGGAGAATTCAGAGAAAAGGTCTTTTCTCAGGTCTTCAACAGTTACAGAGCCCACTCTTTCAGGTTTGTAATTCAAGCAGGACTCCATACTTCTGAGAAATAAAGAAAGTATATCTGTAAATCAGGGGGTTAAATGACACCAAAAACAAAACATACCCACACATCCCACATACCCTGTAACTGCAGCTGCTTTACTGTCTGTTAGCACTAACGGAAGCTACACAATAGCTTTAATCATACCTTTTCTGAAGCGACCTCGTAAACAAAATACAATTATTTATATACGATATACATCCGATCTAACCCTTATTTCCGTGTCCCTGTTTATTACAATGTCCGATCTCCCTATTCAACCGTTCGTACTGAAACTAACAAAAAAAAGTCCCTTGTCACCGCCGCATTTACAAAACCCGCGGTCTTCTGTTTAAATTCCACCAATCGGATTGTCCCGTCGAGCCGAAAGGCCTCATGGGAGCGGAAGCGCCGCGCTGTAGTTTTATATTCGCTTGTCATGTATGCAATCTGAAGGAACCACGTGCCGCGTAAAAACTACATTTCCCAAACAGTGAACGTCTAACCACGTTTTTATATGGCGCCCATGTCTGAGCTGTATAGATTGTCAAGCCGCGTTACAGTGTTGTTTTAACGCTTCCGCTTTGAAAAAAAATTTATTTACATACAACACTTTGAAGAGTTTTGCAACGAAAATGTCGGTATATATGGATTTAAACATAATTGCAATCAGCGACAAGACAAAACTACAGAACATTATAGAAACAGCTGCTCACCGTAAGTTTGTTCTTCATTAGATTGATAGCTGGACAGGCAGCCCAGGCCATGGCCATGTTTCACAGCATATACTGTATGAGATTTACACTTAATCAAATATTAATTCTGTTGTTTTCCAGTTGGTTACTCCACAGTTGCAATAAATTATGTAGTGGAACCACAGCAAAAGAAACAGGTAATCTAGTGTTTCTTCCCTGCCGATGGAATAATTATATTTGAGTAAATTATTTATATCCTGTTATTTTGATATCTGTTGCAGCAAATTCCTAAGCCACTATCTGTTTCAGAGCTGTGTGAGAAACTCCCCATAGTGCAGGTGATTTATATAATTTATATACAATCTATAAATTATACAGTAGTAATAATATACAGTATAAATATATACATATTTTTTCACCCTACAAACACACAGGGGAAATCCAGACCCATTAAAGTGCTGAACCGGTTGACTGTGGTGGCCACTGATGCCTCTCACTTTGTAAGTTCATATAAAATGTAAATCATAATGAAAAATAATAAAACAGAGATGCCATATCTTATACTATCTTGTGACTTTGACTTTAGAGGCCGTCCAATGAATACAAGAACTTTGACATTTTGGCTGTGTTTCCCAAAACAGAGAAACTCTTCCATGTAAGTTTCTGTACATTTTTTTATTTGTTTAACACTGCATGTCCAAAAAATAGTAGATGCCATCATCTATATGTGCTTACTGAAAATCCTGTTCCAGATTTGTCTGTTATAATGACCTAATCACTTCTGGGAATGGTTTACACATTACACATTACATTTGGTCAGCATAGCCAGAGCTACTACTGTTTAGAGGGGATAAGGTCCGAGCTCTGCAGGCCACCTTGGTGCTTCCACACCAAACTTGGCATATTGTCTTTTGCTCACTTTGAACAAATGGGCAATGTCTCGCTGGAACATGTTTCTAATGATTATTCCTAATGTTTTATAAAGAATCCAAGAACCCTACACTAGCATACAATGACATCCTGTACAATTGAGTGCTTCAAAAGTTTCTGGTGAAAGCAGACAGTGAGAGTTTTTTGATCAGGTGTCCACAAACTTTTGGCGTTAGCGTATGTCCATAGAATGTATTTTGTGCTGTACAGTGATATTACTGCTTAACACTGAGAATTGTGATGGTCTTTATTTATTTGCTCAGCCTATTTAGAAAGTATAGTTTATTTGTCATGGCCCAGCAACTAGCTAGCTCTTTATCACACAACAGCAGCTACTAGACCCTGGAGGGAGAGACACAAGCATCCTTGGAGACCCAAATGAATTTAGCCAATGTGCGATCTGCCATCTTCTCCATACAGAAGCTAATAGTTTGAGATAGATCGATAGATCGATCTTTATTGTTATTGCATTGAACAGGTACACAGCAACGAAATGCAGTTTGGCATCTACCAGAAGTGAAAGGTTACAAGATTATGGCATTTAAGAAGTTAGAAACCTAAATAAACCGCCTAATATATATAAAAAATAATTGACTAGTGTTGCACTGATCGACGAAGGAGAAAGAGAGTATTATCATCTCTCAAACCCATTGGACTCCTGGCCATTGATGCCTGCAGCATTGAACTTTCAACTTGTTTTCTTGGTCAGGTGTTGTATTGTTGTGTAGCCAGGAGAGGCCTGTGCAATGGAACACTAGAGCTGTGTTTTTCTGCTTGTCTGATTTGGACTTGCTAATCTGTATTGACTCAGATGTTGCAACTACTTCCTTTTGTTTGCTTTAGTTCATTTACAAATGTTCAGTAGTATTTTGCTCATCATAACTGGCTCTTTGACAAATTCCAGAAACGTTACATGGTGATTGTTTTTTTGCAATAAGAAGCAGGATATAACTAGTCCATGCTGAATGACAGTGTTGTTAGGTTTGTTTCAAGTGTTTCATCTCACTTGTTCTTTAGTTTCTTTAATACAGGCTGAGGAATATCAGTCATGCAGACTCCATGATGTGTATGAAAAATATCCAAAGTTAAATGATTGAGAGAAGACATATACAGACCACCGTGATGATTGTGACCGTTGCGTTATATATCGGTACATGACGAACAAAATCATTGTTGAAGGTCATTCTGTTCTTGGCACGTCTGGCATAAAGATATGACATTCGCAGCATGACGATATGCAAGAAGTCACGTAAAACCAGGTGAATTACTCCTGGTGGAATAACTGAATAAGGGATTGGGAATATTAATACCAAGTGTAGGAAAGATTTCTTAGCTTACTAATACCACACTCAACTGTCTTCCTGGGGCAGTTTGTCTGAGGAGGTTTCTATATGGCAGGTTGAAACCTAAGTTCAGTTTTATTGGGTCCTATTAACACAGTTTAAAATAGTTTTGAGTAGTATTGATATTCCTGTGTAATTTCAGTCACTTTAAAGTATCTTGACTTTGTAAATATTGTCTGTAAAGGTTTTTTCTTTACACAAGATTTTTGTGGTTTAAAGTAGTATAATTCTTTAAATCTCTTGTTTGAACAGGCTGCCTGTATGACGTATGATGTGGACATCATCTGTATAGCAGCGACCGAAAAACAGCCTTTCCATTGCAAAAGGTCACCAATAAATGGGGTTAGTTAAACAGTAGCGCTCCTATATTTTGACTATTTAGTTACACTATTCTATTTGTGACACTCAGCATCTATTTAACACTAGAAATTAAACAGAGTAACTGTTGAAACGATATTATACACAGAGCGAAATAACAAAACTCAGGAGGCGTGTTTTTCCCTCACTGTCTTTGCTTTGACTATGAATGTTGACTCTTCTAGGCAATCGAAAGAGGAGTGTTTTTTGAGATAAGCTACACAGCGGCCATCAGAGACTCCACTATGAAGAAATACACAATCACTAATGCTATCAACCTCGTGGATGTGTGCAAGGGGAAGGTGATTAACTCACAGAACACAAGTGTGATTTTAAAATGTGGTTATGTATACTATGAGTTCAGTGTTGGGATAACGTGGAATTTTCACCTTCTCAGAATGTCATTATGGCGAGCGGAGCGGAGACAGTAAGAGCATTACTTCTGTATAGAAACATCACTATACATGCTGTGTGAAAGCAGACCATGCATATAAAAAATTCCTTTAATTGTTCAAATCTCAAACTCTCCTTCTTGATTTAGGCTCTCGAGTTGCGTGGCCCGTATGACATCGCCAATCTGTATCCTTTACAGTTATCGCTAGTGTTGGATGACGTTTGAGGTCCTGTATGTATTCAGCTTGGTCCTTAATTTAGAATGTAGTGGGCTGGTGTTTGGCCTTTCTGACGGGGACGCTAAAGCTGCAGTCTCCACAAACTGCCGATCTGTTGTTCTGCATGGAGGTAAAATGGTTTGCACCCTATCTAACGTAACGTGACTTGTGTGATCTGTTGAAGTGTTTTATGCCTTTTAAATCACAGCGATTTACTATTACAATTTTTATTGGCTAAAAATCACGTTATATCCGTTTATAGTTACGTTCACTGTAGCGGAGCCTCAGTGAAAGACAGTTCAACAGGATACAAGTTTCTGTTGTTGCTTACATTATAGCATTACATTAAAAACAGATGTTCCCTCACTTTTCCTTGAAGAAAGATGCAACTTGGACCATAAAAAAAATGCAAAGTGCTTCATTAAAAAAACAAAACAAAAATAACAGATACATAAGATGTTTGAATGTGCTGACACTGGAGACTCCTTCCATAATTTTATAAAAAGTACCACAGTACTTTTTTGTTTCTTTCTATTCAGAGTTTAACAGAAATCATCTGTTAGTACATGAATTCATTGTTGTTGTTTTTTTAAATCCTGCTGATAAATTAGTCACACACATTGTAATGCTTTTCCATTACAGAGACCCGTATGACAGCTTTGGGGATTATTCACGTGAAAAAGAAGAGCCATCCACCCAGTGAGCAGCCAGATGAAGCTTCTCCAGCTTTAAAGAGAGCCAAAACCGAAGCACTTTAGTTCAGATTTCAAGTCGCATTGTAACAGCAGTGTTTTTTCATAATTTTGTTGTTGTTTTTTGTTAAGTCTGCAGATCGATTTACAGTATTCATTCACACTGTGGTCCGTTTCAGGAACTGCTGGCTCTGTATTCAATCAGATCTGACTTTATTGATCCTCTGATGTGTTTTATGCCTGTGATATTGATGGACACAACACTGATACAAGCACATGGAATTGCTTTGAATCATGCAGTCATTACTCTCGCGATATGTCAGCTCGTAGCAGACGTTTGCAGAGAGGATCAGTATCTGTGCATATACTGGATACGTATCTCAAATGTATAAGATAAGAAACCATGAAACTTATGTTTTTGTTTATATTCTGTCATTTTGGTCATTTATAAATAAATACCATGAATTCATTGTTGCTGACTTTCTCATTTCTGTAGTTTCTCAATAACAGAAAAAAGCAGACCAGTAAAAAGATTTATTCAGTAGTTTGCTGAAATAAACCACACATCAAATTAGACATAAAAAAAAAAATCATAAATATCATTATTGACTATGCCATGCTCAAGCAAATTACAATATTTTAAAACCAGTGCTAGTTTTTAAGGCTTTCAAGACATTTTTAGGAAATAAAAAATATGAATTTGTAGTTAAGCACGTATGGACAAAACCTGCTCTGTAAACAGTACAGTAAAGTTTTAGTTAAAAAAATCATTATATTTCACCTTACTTTCCAATAACCTTGAAAATATTTGTACATTTTACATTTGACAAATTTTCTTACTACCCCACATCTCAAAGAATTACTTCCTGTTCATCAGTTTTTCCTCAACAGTGATGTTCAGTTGTTACTTATCTTGTGAGTTTTTATTGTGCTTATAGTTCCCTAAAATAGTTTTCGCTCCATTCTGCCACTCCAAAACGCTGTCCATGGGTGATTTACCCTCCTGCAGAAAAAAAGGCCTTGTGTCAGACTAAGAAAAACATTTACCTTTATTTGTTCAGCAAACACATTTATCTCAGGAAGCTTAGAAAATGAGACAGGAGCTAAGAAAAAAAAAGCAGGTAGCTAAGCTACAGGGGTTAAAAGAGCTGTGTTTCGGTATTATGTTAACAAAACAAATGCCTGTGTGAGAGTTCTTTTTCTTTTCTTTTTTTAAAAATCAATTTCAAATATTTTTTAAATAAAATTCCTGTGGCATGTCTTGTAACAAGATCATTATTAATGAAACAGATCTCATGCAAATGTTCACCTAATTGTCAGTAGATGGCGCTGTGTGCATCCAGGACAAAACATGCAGCCGAGGCAAGACTTTTCTTTCGGCTGTGTTTTAGTCATAGGATCACAATCAGTCTATTCATTCATTTTTCCTAACATTTATCTTACACAAGGAAAGGGTAAGTCTAGAGGCACAAGGCAGGGAGCACCCTGGATAGGGGGTTAACCAATCAAAGGGCATAATCACACATGCATTCACACACTAAGGCAAATCTGAGGGGTACAATTCAGCCTACACTAGACTGAGGGAGGAACCCCCAACAGTATAGAAGGAACATGCAGGCTCCACACACATGGGTGGAGGAATTATTCAGACCTCCAACCCCTGAGGTACAAGGCCACAGTCTACCAACTATAAATTAATTCAATACATTTTTGTTTTGATGCATAATGTTTATTTAATTTACAATAAATATTCGGGGTCACCCAAATGAGGATGGGTTTCCTACTGAGGCTGGTTTACCAGAGAGCTTTTACTTGACACATTTACCTCTGGCTTGCTCATTAGGAATTAAATTTGAAGTGGATAAACTAGGGACAAAAAAATATGAATTTTAAAATGCATATATCTTTTTTCTGCAAAGCTGCTTTGTGGTGATATCCATTGTTGTGTCATGCAAATAAAATGCAATTGAACCAGACATGATGTAGTTAGATCAGCAGAATGAGAATTTCCTGCCCACTCAGGTGTACATATCGTTTATGAATCTGTAGAAGGAGTCTTTTTTAATAAACTTACATAGTTCTTCAGTTTCAGATTGGCTCCATGCAACAGGAGCAGCTGGATAAATTTGAATCTGTTCAGCCGTACAGCATCATGCAATGGTGTGTCTCCCTCCTACAAAGCAGGAGACCGCTGACGTGTCATTTCTAGATCAACAAATATTCGAATGACTGTATAGAAGTGGTAAAGACGTGTGTCTTACTCTGTCTTTTGCATTGACGTCAGAGCCGCAGTGAATGAGGTATTCAGCACATTCATAGTGACCTGTCCTCACTGCCACATGAAGAGGAGTACTGTGGAGCTAAAATGCACATCGATCAGTGTTACGTTTCAGGAGGTGCCAGAAAAGCATGTTGCAAAGAGACAGGTTATGACTGATGCTCTTGCTATTGGCTGTTTGCAGTCGAACCTTATCTTTGGCATGGAGGTTGCCTTCGTGGTTGAGGAGCAGCTCGAGAACAGGCAAACTTCCTCCCCGACAGGCCCAATGAACAGCAGTAGCATCAAGCTGAATAGAAACAAAACTGTTGGTAATCTGCTGCTAACTTATATGGTCATACAAACAACGAGACAATCCAGTAAACAACTGCATGTGTGTCAAATAGTGGAAAGAAGAATAGCATGGGAAGACTTTAAAAGTGGGAAAAAAAAGATATAAAATATGACAATAATACAAACCAATGGATAACTTACAAATTCCTGAATTTTTCTTACAAAACTAAGAGAACACATGACTTTAAATGTAGCTGCAGTTTTCCAGTCATTCATTATATGTTGTAAAGAGTTGCAATGATAAACAGCCAGAAGGTGTCATAGTCTCCAGTAAGTGTTGTTTAGACTCACTGAACCTAACTAGCTTTATAGCACAGCACTAACCTCGGGGTAAAACCATGCATTGTTCAATGCAGTTGTTCTCAATGCATGATCCCCAGGGATCTGTGATTAATGTAATTACATTTATAAAACTCACAACCAACCATTATTGCAGTTCTTATATTTATAGTTGAAGTCTTATATAGTTATTATCCTTTCTGACATCTCACTTGCAGTGAATGAGTTTAATCCAAATGCCAGTAACTCAAAGACAAATAGGCCAATAAATAAAACTAGCCTGGGTCTAATGTGTTTTGTCAGTGCAAAGTCAGGAAAAAAACGCTCAGCTTCTAATAGCGTTGTTATACTGTATTTATATTTTTCAGAAAAATATCTTTGTACAGAGGAAGTCTATCGAATTTATTTGATGGGTCCCGTTATCAATATATTATATTCAATAATATATAATATTATATCAATCGAATCATGGGTGATTGTAGTGCTTTCACAAAACATACACTGCAGTTGTTATTTACTTGGAGTAGATAAAACTGTTCTTAAGCAGAATTTCAGGCTGTAGACCACCATGAATTCAACATCACATCTTTTCTTTTCCAAGCTTTTGTGTATATCAGGGGTGCACACACTTTTTCAGCATGAGAGCTACTTAAAAAAAAATCACGTCAATATGAAATTTTTTTAATGTCACACAATCTACCTACACTACCTTTTCGATTAAAAGGTAGATTGTGATCGACGTATTGCATCCGGGGTGTTTACTGTGCATGACACTCCTCTGACTGTAGAGTCAGACCATGGCAAGTGGTCTAAAAATTAAAAAGCTGGTTGCAGAACCAGTTTAAATTTTTTTTTGTGGTTACCTTTATGTCTTGGCATTGCAGAACCTCAAAAATGACAATATGACAGAGGTTTATACTTTTTTTTTTTTTAGCACCACACCATTTTTTCTTCTCCTTTCATATACACAGCCCTAGTCACATCAAATCAAATGGAAAATAAAATGTCAGATCAAAATGTCACCCAGATGAAAAAAAGAAATTATTATATTATAAGAAAACTTTTGATTAAACAGAAATACTATTGTTGAATCAAAAGTAAGCTTTCTGGTTTTTGTCCTACAGCTTGATGACTATTTTGTAAAACCAAAAGCGACAGTAAAGGGCATTGCTGCAACCCTAGAAATACTAGAGAAGTCTTTTCCTTGTTATTGGGCATTTTGTCTGGCTCAGTAGACTATTTATGATAAGTAGTATATCAACTAGATTACTCATTTGCTTTATGTGTTTTGACCTTCTTATATGGCACTAAATATAAAAAGTGGCATATAAATGTGACTTGTTTTAAATGACTATTAAATATGAACAAAGATTAGACGTAGTGGATAGATGGCAAAGGCTTTTGCTTTCTGGAGAACCGGCAGATGCATTTGCTTTCTTTTTTTTCCACTAACACCTAAGCTGTTATCACACCAAGTAACAGCAGAGTGAAAATGACAGGCCTTGAATAGCAATGTGCAAAGCGTTTGAAATTGTGCAGTGTGTCATGTATAAACATTTATTACATTTTTTTTGCATTAAGTCACTTAAGAGAAACAAAAATGAGGATTAATCAACAAAAAATGTAGTTATTTCTTGAATCAATCCTGGTCAGAATCCATTTAATTTACTATTTACTTCATGAAACGCTGGCATTTTTTGAGCGTCAGAATCAAGGCCAAACTTTCAATAGGCGCATGTATTTGCACCCAAATATCTGTAATCTGTTAGCAATTTATCTGATCATTTCAGATCAACATAATGTCTTTCAATCCAGTCAAAAGTATATTTAGATCAAGCTGAATCAGACCAATTGAAAATGTTTACACTTAAATAAACTACATTTTGATTAAATTAAAAGCTGTGCTGGAATAATTTGTTAAATAGGATAATAATAGACGTAAAAATGCTTAAATCCAAGTATTTTCACAATCAGATTAAAAAATTCAATACTTTGCATTAATATGGAGTGCAGTGGTGGATATGTTCATTTACATCATATGATTTATGACGGACGCTCAAAGCTTGTGAAGAAGTTTTGTAAAAAAATATGCATATATATATATATATATATATATCCACACACACGTGTAAACAAATACTTGAATAAGACTGCAGTGTTTAGTGTTTAGTGTTCAGAAAAAAAACATTACTTTCAGATTCTGTTCTGATTGGAATTGTACCTTATCCTTGTTTTCAATTAGAGCCCCAGCTTCCAGCAGCCTCTTCACAATCTCCATGTTCCCCTGAGAGCATGCTCTGTGGAGTGCTGTGCGCTTGAACTACACAACAGAGAGAGAGTATGATCATCTCTGCTGGAGTCCGAAACGCTGAACATTCTGAATGATATACTGGGTTTGTTTTCAGCACTTACACTATCGCATGTGTTTGGGTTTGCATGCCTGGCGAGGTAACTCTCAACCACTGGTAATTTGTTGTCCTCTACTGCTTTCAGAAAGTCAACTTCAGAAACACAATCAGACTGTAGAAATAGTAATAATAGTTTACTGTGATTAATTGCCCTTAAGGACACACTATATATATATATATATATATATATATATAATATATATATATATATATATATTATTCTCACCACTATTTCAGGTTCTGGCTGTTGTTTTTCCTCTAAGATCTTCCTCACTTTCCTCCTCTGTCTCACTTCTAGAATCTTCTGAAACTCGTGGTTTAGTCTGTTAATTTTGTTTGACTGCAAAAGAAAGCATTTTTAGAACAGATTTTCCATTTACTATATTATATCAAAAATGATTGGTGCCCTGATGACTTTATTTTGAATAGATATTCCTAATGGATTTCAATGTTCTGATATACCTTTGCAATTTCATAGTCACTGTCAAGCTTACTGTTGATCTTCAACTCCTCTTCTCTTTCTTGGCGGATAGATTTCTCATATTCACCAGGCACATATTCCTGTCTGAAAGCTCCAGGCCCATCAGTGACATCAAGACTTATGCCAGTAACCTTGAAAAAAAACCCCATTAAAATTGGTTTGGATTTGTATCATTTTTAATGTGCACAAATTGAAATAGTGGATGTTATCGCTTCAATCATCTCATAAAACCTTAGGTCAGATCAGCAAGTCATGCTAGAATATACTGAATTACTGAATACTGAATCACAGCAGCTGTTCAGTGATGTGAATTTTGCAGGATTTAAGAACTCTTCTTTTATGTTTAGGATTAAAGAATAGGAAGAAGATTCAAGATTTCAGCATGTAAAGCTCTCTACATTCTCTACATACATTTCAGATATTGTTATATGCTGAACATGCATTTTAAGTCACTGAATCTTGAAATTTTGAATTACTATATATAATGTACATATATCTTGAATCTTGAATATATAAATTTATCCCCCGTTTTACATTTTTATGGTTTGAATCTCGGTTTATCGCAGAATTGCATTTGCCACATAACTAGTTTGGTTCGCTGATTTTTCCGGTAGACCAAAAAACTTATAAGGAATAGTTTTTATTGTGTTTTATGTTGAATTAAAGAAATGTATTAATAGAAATTAAATTGAATGCACAAGTAGTTTTAGCCAGTTTAACTACCATTCTACAGTAATGCACTGCCTTATAAACTGCTAATGTAAAGATTTTCTAGTGACTTTACTTATCATTGCTCTCTCTCTCTCTCTCTCTCTCTCTCTCTCTCTCTCTCTCTCTCTCTCTCTCTCTCTCTCTCGTTCTCTCTCTCTTTTGAAATTTATTTATTTAAACTATTTATATGCACCACACCATGGACATAGAGGGACATTGTTTATTTACTGTATCAGGTTGAAATGACTAATAAAGCCACTTGACTTTACTGTAGCATATACTGTATATTGATTTAGCCCTGCATCTCCCTACTCTAAAGTACTGCCTGTCTCTGCTGATGTGGAAGCATGAAACAACATTTGTAATATTTTGAAGGATGTTGACTATAATTAATAACCATTCCTTAAAAGTAAGATGCCTGTACTGATATCACCTCCACATGACAGGAATGGAACTGAAGCAGATGTGGGGCATGTGCTAGAAGAGCAAAATTACCATTCTTAATCATGCTTCTACAAATACACCAAAAACACCAAACTTCAATGTAGATTGTCAACAGAAAAACAGATCAGAAGTTTTCCTGTCTTGCTTTGATATTTTTTTTTGCATTTGTATTAATAGCAATACCTGTAGCTATTTTGGATCGAGTCAGTAGTGAATTATCTAGGACTTAACAAGTCACAAGTGTGCTTTACCTTTGTGTCTGGTGCCATTTTTTACAAAACAAGCAACACACATGCACACACACACGCGCACACACACACACACACACACACACACACACACACACAAACACACACACACACACACACACACACACACACACACACACACACACGCACACACACACACAGTACTGCAAACTAAATCATACAACAAGAATGCAAAGACCTTATTTATTACATTCATGAAGTATAATAATAAAGTTTGGATTAATGAGGTGGATTTTAGACAGCATACAAATTATAATCTTCATGTTTAGCACCATAGTCTTAGTATTAAATATTCAGTCATAGTCTCAATTTTGAGACCACCATTCAAATTAATATTCATTTTCTTATGAATGGCATTGATAACAACACTGATGTTTAGGCTGAGGGGACTGTAAGTGTGTTGCTTTCTCATTCATCCTCAGCCCAAGAGAGTAATAGTCTTGTCTCCCTGACTTTGTTTCCATTCCACTTGTTGTCACTTAAGAGCTCTCTCGGGCATCACACAACACACAGCATAGCTTTTTACATATACCATTAAGTTTAACCCTTACAGGCGTGGTACAGCTACTTTATTTCTCTATTTCTGTGTAATCACTTATATTAATGACAATGTTGTATGGTATCATTAGCAATTGATTACTATACTGGGTTAAATTTGCTTTCCTCAGATATGTGTGTTTAAAAGATGTAACAAAAAATGAAGCAGCACTTTTATATGTACTGGTTGTAAAAAAAAATGATAAGGTTAAAAAAAAATTGTTTTTGCTTTTGTGCTGTATCTATTGTTTGCCTGACCCCGAGATTGGCAGCAATAACTGCCATTATGTTGCTGATGCTTTGCAGCTGCTTCCTTCTCCTGCTGTGTCGTATACTGACACACAGGTGTGCTATAAAAAGAAGCAGCAAATCCACAATTCAAGGCATTTAAGGTGCTGTGTGAGACCCCTCTGTGGTCTGTTTTCATGCCTTGGACAGCTGCGGCCGCGTGTGTGTGCGTGTGTGTGTGTGTGTGTGTGTGTGTGTGTGTGTGTGTGTGTGTGTGTGTGTGTGTGTGTGTTTGTGAGAGAGAGAGTGTAAGATTTTGTGACGTGGAATGCAGCACATTTGGAGACCCCTGCAGATGAGATTCAGTGAGGTGTTTTCTTACTGGTTGATCCAGTGAAAGACACGTGAGCTCTGAACCTGTCACCACACATAGCGGCTTCAGCATGCCGTTCTCATCTTACTCAAGATTAATACAGAATATGAAATGCAAACTTGTATATAACACAAGTGCTAAAGATACATAGCAAGCTGTTCGTATGAGGTTTTCATCAAAGCTTTCTTCATATGATTATGCGCCATGTAATTGGAACGGGATTGGAATTGGAATAATTGTTATCAGTAATAATGTATGAAATAGAATTATAAAAAAAAAAAAATTATTAAAAAAAAATGTTCAAACATAGGAAAAACCAATAATCTGTTATCAATAAATTTGGCGCCCATCATAGCTGACAAATGTCAGCGATTAGTGTCAAACCTCTCTTTCGACACTAACGAATAAATGACTCTTGATGTTTTTTCATTTAATTTATTCACTGGCCAGACACTTTTTCATTATTAGCAAGCAAAGAGCTGATGTCTTAATGAGCTGCTGGAATGTAGTGAGACGAAACTTTGGAAGAGAATCACTCAGTGGATACTAATGAATTCAGTTCAGCATTGCACTGCTTAATAGAAAAAGAATATTTCTCAACGGCAGCACATGTTCATCTCTCAAAATATATACACTGCATAAAAGACAGTTCTGGGCGAGCAATCGCCCTGTTCCATGACTCACCTTAACAAAATCCAGCTTATTGTTTTCACCAGAAAATAAACCCAAGGTGTGGCACTCCATCAGTGTTTTAAACCTGTCGCACCTAAAAGGATGAAAAAACATTCCATATGCTGCATTCATATGACATTCATAAGTCACATAGTTAAGAATGAAGAACTAGTGAACTGGTTTACTTCAACAATGCAACACAAAATAGAGTTTTCTTGAGCATCAGGTTTACAGATATACAATTTTTCTCTTGGCTTTTGTTCATAATACAATATTTTTTGTACAGTTATTATGATTCGCACAGGCACACTAGTGTTAAGCTCGCTGGAGGGCACACAGCAGAGTTTCTGCTACAGTATGTGTGGTGTGTTTATTAATGGGGAATTGCCAAGAAAATAAATGTGCACATCCGTTTTTCAGCAGGTTTCTACGTCTATTCCAGGGCACGGGTGCCATCAATGACGCGCATAACGGATGCCATGGCAAAGTACAGTAACACTGATGTACAAGAAGTGCTTGGATCAGCCGTTTCCTTTTATATGCTTTATACGTTTTACATCATATGCTACAGTTAGCATTCAGGGAAAGTGGAAATGGAAACAGATGACAGAAGGAATCAGTTAGTTCGAAACTGTTTTTTTTTTTAATGATTGTTACAGCATAAGCATTTTGGAATGTTGTTCTCTTTTCCAATATCCCACATTATTTTTTTTACCTTTGTTAATATTATAATGAATAAAGTATAGGTCTGTCACATTTATAGCTAATAGTGAGATTTAAATATAATAGATTGGTATGTACAGTGCAGCATGTCAGTAATTACATATGAAGGGTTTTTGGATTCATGATCTGAAAGTAAAAACAGAAAAATATTTGAAGTTTCATTTTACATGGCCCAATGGTTTTTTAAGGCATTATTATACCATGCACCTTTTTACAGTCTAACATGACTTTATTCTGGAGATGTTTTTGATATTGTTGTTTTCCTGTTAAATCCTTTTTTTTATCTAGATTGAGCAAAATATATATGATAATCCTTCTTAACTGGAAGTCATTTCTTCTTAACAGGCAAATGGCATGTTCTACATGCATAACCAACATTTAGATCTTTTTGCTAACCCTTGTTTGTTTGCAAGTAATGATACATTGAGCAGACATTATGATCCATTACCATTACCTATGGATTATATACTGTGTGTGTGTGACTCAATAATATGTTTATAATTTCCTGAAGGCAGTAAACACAATATCCATTGTTTTACAGAAAATTGGTTCGAGTACTGAGACAAAATCATTACATCACTGTACAGTTACTAATGACTTATTAGCACTGTATTACACTCCTATTCTGTACTTTCTTATTCACATTGTGCATGCAGTGTTAATTCCCAAAGCTAAACTGAAGAGTTGGATTGTACATAATATTATATTTTAAACATTGCTTACCTTAGCAGTTTAAAGATCACAAAAAATGCCCTTAGTGTGATGAAAGCTGTATACACTGATGTTTTTTTCTCTTGGGTATTACCAAGGTCTGTACGCTCTCTCTCTCTCTCTCTCTCTTTCTCTCTCTCTCTCTCTCTCTCTCTCTCTCTCTCTTACACACACACACACACACACACACACACACACAAACACACACACTGAAGACACCAGGCACCTATGTTGATGTCCTTGCTTCTTATGTTGAGTCTGATTCTGTCCCACCCACCAATTCTTTGAGGCAGCACTTTTGTAGCCTTGACACATGCTGTGTAAAGCTTGAACTTGCTGATCCTCATTTATCATCAGCACTGTCAATGACAAGTGGGTCTAGGTGTGGTGATTAATAACTTCCTTTAATCTGCAATTTTTTGATGTTGCCTGAAATGATTATTGAGCCAAAAACTAGAAACGTAAATCTATCTATCTATCTATCTATCTATCTATCTATCTATCTATCTATCTATCTATCTATCTATCTATCGATCACAAAACGAAGTGTTGCTCAAAAGATCCAAGTTTTTCAGGTATTTTTCGAAGGACCGTTTCACATTAATTAAAAATATAATGCAATGTTCTTTCCTATGAATGATCTATTAGGGGGTATACTGTTACATTATTATAAAGATAATTATATATTTGTCTGCTGGGTCATAGTTTCTATTTTTATCCCCATCAAGACCTCTGAATGTATGTATAGGTTTCTAAAAAGTGTGTTTCCCACAGCTGTTACGGAGAAACCATATCTCGCTTTCAGCTGGTTCCCCCCACAGTCTCGGTCCCACCCAAGAAACACATTAGAGGAATGAAGACCACGTCCTGTGTGCTGTGCTGCTTAAGCACCAGTTGTGCTGAATCATTAGAAAGTCAGATTTGGGCATGACTCTAGTCATCACTGGTGCTTGTGTCTTTGATGCAAAATTACTGAGCAAATGTCGGAATCAATGTGTAATATACAGTATAGGCGATATATAGTGCTGTATTATTGTATTATATGTGCAAATTATATCGAATATTTGTATAATATATAATCAATGTGTTTGGTTTATTCTGTCAATGCTGATATTTGTGTACAGTGTAGCTAAATGCAATTTAAGGCATAATATATTCTTCCATACCACAGAATTTACACTCAATCCAGCCAGTATTTCATCTTTAAATACCCAAAGCAAATATATAGTACCTTGGGCATGACTTGTTCACAAAGTTCTTACAGCACCCTGTTACACACATCCAATTAAAAAAAAAGGATGTTTTCCTACAAAGCTGAAAATGCCACTTACATTAAAACTTGTATCACATCCTGAACTGCAGCATGCTCCCTCTGAACATATAACACTGTTAAGTTAAACTCACCATCTGTCAGGTTAAAAGAAAGGCATGCATCTAGGTCCTTTTTTGTTATAGTGATTTGGTGGTGAATGAAAATCCCAAAAGATGTCTAAACAGCTTAGTCACTGGCTGTCTTCAAACAATGACTAAGACCCACCTCATAATGAAGTATGAAAATTAGGACTTGGGTAAAAAACAATACATGTCTTGCTTGACGTTTTATTCAATACAACATCTAAACAAGTACTTTTAATCTCTGAATAAAGTTTTTCTGGAAAATACCATCTGCTAAATGCCATAAATATAATGGAAATGGAAATAGCTGATGCCTAGCAGGTTTTTTTTATGTTATTGTAACTTTTATTATACTATAAAAGCTTTATGGGTATACTCCTAATATACTATACAGTATCCTACAAAAGTAAGTCACATTTTAGCAACCATTTTAATATATCTTCTTAAGGAACAATACAATAGAAATTAAACTTGTATCTAGAGTCAGTGTGCAGCTTGTATAGCAGTACAGATTTACTGCCCTCTAAAAATAACTCATTGTACAGCCATTATTGTCAAAATAACTGCCAATAAATGTGAGTACACCCTAAGTGATAACAGCTGAACATCGCTTAACCATGAAAAGCCACATGTCCTATTCATCATGTTCATGTTTTTGTCTGCTTGACAGGACCAAATTTGTGTATTTTGTATTAGAGCAGGTAAAATTTGGTGCTTTGAGTACAATTCTCTCATACTGACCACTGGATGTTCAACATGACACCTCATAGCAAAATAAGAATGAGAATTAGAATTGTTGCTCTCCACAAAGAAGGCCTAGGCTATAAGATGATTGGTAACAGCAACTGAGTTACAATACAGTGGCCAAGGTCATACAGAGGTTTTCCAAGACAGTTTCCATTTTGAACAGACTTTGCAAGGGTCAATCAAAGAAGTTGAGTCCTTGCGCTGTGCGTCAGGTGCAGAAACTGGCTTCAAAAAACAGACGCATGAGTGCAGCCAGCATTGCTTTAAAGGTTGCATAAGCCGAAGGTCTGCTTGTCAGTGCTCAGACCACACACTGCAACAAGTCGGTTTACATGGCCATCATCCCACAAGGAAGCCTCTGGTGAAGATTTTTTTGAAGCACAGTAAATACTACAGTATCTCACAAAAGAAAATATACCACTCACATTTCAGCAACCATTTTAGTAAATCTTCTCAATACTAGAAACAAGTAGTCCTCTGAAAGCAACTCTACATACGTATTTTCCCTCGAGAAGAAATAGCTAAATGGATGCTGAACTGTGAGGCATGTACTAACTTTTGTGAGCTGCTGTATATGATAATAAACATGTAGTATGTACTAAAGGTTTTAGAGCTCTTAATAAAATTGTCCAACATCTTGATCAACTGGATTTTCATCTACTGCAGCAGATGTGCAAGAAAACATTGACTGACTGTTGAAGACAATGTTAAGAATACGCTAAATGAAATAGTCATAATAATAAAAAATGCACTTTCTTTTATTTGGCATATTTACAAGTTAGCGCAGTAAAAAGATTTTGTTTTCCGAAAATTTAATAATTGTAATCATGGGATTAAAAATCACTGTTACAGAAATACAGAATTGACCATGAAATATTGCTTATCATCATTATATGAAATATCTGGTTTAAAGAAGAAAGGATACTAATTGCCTTGCAAAACGGTTTAGATTTTTCTACAATTTTCTAGATACATGCTACAGAGATGCATTGTGTGTAGCATAAACCTGCTCAGGTTACTGTCTGTGCAGACTGTCTGTGTCTGTGTCTAGTTTCCCACTGCCTGGGTTTCATCCAGGTTCTCCAATTTTCTTCCCCTCTGAAGGTATTTGGATGCATTAAATTTCTATTAGATAAGAATGTGTGTGCATGGTGCCCAGTGACGGATACGAGATTATGTTTATAGATGTTCAGGGTGTTTTTCCCTACTTTTAACCAGTGCTTCTTTGATAGGCTTATCAAAAACCTATAAGTACATTTAAGGCAAGACACTAGGGTCAGTTGCTTCTACAAAATATTTTCTAATAACAAACAGTTATCTAATGTACTCCTTTTGCCTTAGGCAATATTTGAAAGGTTTTATGCTCTTTCCACTTACCACTATCACATCAAGTGGTATCTCCCTGTCATTGTGGTAGTATATATAGTGTTAAGCTTATTACAAAGACTGAAGATATACTGAAAATTACTTATTTTTTTGCTTTAACTTCACATTGAGATTTTGTGATTCTAGCATCATCCAAACACTATATGGTTTCATGTAAATATACAGTATGGATATTTAATAGAATGAAGCTTTCTTCTTGTTCTTCTTTTTTTGGCTGTTCCGATTAGGGGTCGCCACAACGGATCATCTGTCTCCATACTACTCTGTCCTCTGCATCTGCCTATTTTAAACCAACTACCTGCATGTCTTCCTTCACCAAATCCATAAACCGTCCCTTGGTCTTCCTCATTTTCTCCTTCCTGGTGACTCCATCCTCAGCATTCTCCTACCGATATACCCCATGTCCCTCCTCTGCACATGTCCAAACCCTCTCTCACCTTGTCTCCAAAACGACCTACATTGCATTGTCCCTTTAATAAACTTGTTTTTAATCCTGTCCATCCTCGTCACCCTCAATGGAAATATCAACATCTTGCTACCTCCAGCTCCACCTCCTGTCTTCTTCTCAATGCCACTGTCTCTAAACCATACAACATCGCAGGTCTCACCACAGTCCTATAAACTTTCCCTTTCACTCTTGCAGATACTCCTCTATCACATATCACTCCTGCCACTCTTCTCCACCCACTCCACCCTGCCTGCACAGTATTCTTCACTTCTCTAACACACTCTCCATTACTTTGCACTGTTGATCCCAGGTACCTGAACTCCTCCACCTTCTCCACCTCTTCTCCCTGCAACTGCACCACATCACTCCACTACCCTCCCTCTCATTCACACACTTGTACTCTGTCTTATTCCTACTGACTTTCAATTCCCTTTCTTTTCAGCACGTACCTCCACCTCTCCATGCTCTTCTCAACCTGCTGCCTACTCTCACTACAAATCACAATATCATCTGCAAACATCATAATCCTTGGAGACTCCTGTCTGACCGTCAACCTGTCCATTACCACTGCAAACAGGAAAGGGCTTTGAGCCAATCCTTGATGCAATCCAACCTCCACCTTAAACCAGTCTGTCGTTCCTACTGCACACTTCACTGCTTTTACACTGTCCTCATGCATGTCCTGCACCACCCTCACATACTTCTCTGCAATATCACAACTCCTTTTTTGGCACCCTGTCGTACACTTTCTCTAAATCCACAAACACACCATGCAACTCCTTCTGACCTTCTCTATACTTCTCAATCAACATTCTCAAGGCAAATAATGAACCTGTGGTGCTCTTCCTCAGCATAAAACCATGTTGTTGCTCACAGATGTTCACCTTTTCTCTCAGCCTGCCTTCCACTACCTTCCCATAACTTCATGGTGTGACTGATCAACTTTATTCCCCTGTAGTTACTGCAGGTCTGCACATCTCCCTTATTCTTATAAGCCGGTACCAGCACACTGATTCTCCATTCCTCAGGCATCCTCTCACCTTCCAAAAACTTGTTAAAAACTCTACTGTCATCTCTCCTAAACATCTCCATGCTTTTATTGGTATGTCATCTTGTCCTGATGACTTTCCAATTTCATTCTCCCAATCGTTACTCTCACTTCCTCCTTGCTAATCCTATCCACTTCCTGCTTCGCCATCTCCACATCATCCAACCTTCTCTCTCTCTCTCATTTTCCTCATTCATCAGCTTCTCAAAATACTCCCTCTATCTTCTTAACACACTCTCCTTACTAGTCAACACATTTCCATTTCCATCCTTTATTGCTCTAACATGCAGTACATCCTTCCCAGCTCGGTCCCTCTGCATTCTGTGTTCCTCCTGTGTACATCTAACAAAGTTAGGCAGTTAGAAGAAGAAATCTTAAATTTTGACTTTTTTAGATCAAATTACAGTTTTCCATCTATCTATTGTCCATGTTTTGCATTTCCTGGCCAAGGCAAGTCTCTTCTGCTTGTTTTTCTTCCAAAGTAATGGTAGTTTTGCCACAATTGGACGATAAGGCCTTACTCACATGGTCTCCTCTAAACAGTGGATGTTGAAATATGTATGAAGGGCAATGTCTATGTGGTGCCACATTTTCTCCACTTTTTGATGATGGTTTTGTCAGTGTTTCATGGTACATCCAGTGCCTTCGATATTCTTTTATATTCCTCTCCTGATTGGAATCTTTTAATGCTTAAATCTCACAGTTTCTCTGCCATCTCTTTGTGGCCTGTGGCTCTTAGTAGAATGAGAATACAATCGTAGTAGAAACATTCGAACAAAAACTACAAGCAACAGCTGACTTTTGTCTGGTTTTAATCGGAATCACTTAAATTGATCGCAGGTGAATGTAAATTACCATCAGGCCTCATTTTTAATGTGAAAGTTAGAGCACCTATTATGTAAGGATGTGCAGACTTATTCAATCAGGGTCTTTTATTTTATGGAGTTCTGTTTGTTGGGAGATCTGACATTTATGTTGATATTTCTTCATATCCACTGTATGTATTTCCCAGCAATCCAGTGGCTATATTGCTGTCATTCATTACACAGCCTCTGTTTTACATTTTGCAAAAAAAAAAAAACCAAACAAAAAAAAAAAACCCTTTCAAAAGAAAAGACGGAGAGATGAACCGAAAAGAGATATATGATCATATGATCGACATGTTTTTGAGTGTATGCGCGCTGAGAAACAGGTTTAGCGGAGTGATTTTGCCTCGTATAGCCCGCCGTTACGACAGCAGCTGCGCCCCACTTTGGCTCCAATCAGAGTCTCAGCGCTGAAGCAGCTCGGCGTAAACACGAGTCTTCCGCCCCGCCCTTCATCATCCCCATCATCATCCGCGTCCACACACACACACACAGTCGCACACAGTGAGCAGTTCCGCCTTCTCCCCGCCGACTTTTCCGCATGTCACATTTCGAGCACACGCTTCCCTACAATACTGCGCAGCAGCACCATGAAGCAGGACGCGTGATTTGAGCAGGTAAGGGGACGAAGCGCAGGAAAGTCACGGACCCATGACGAGCGCGGATCGCTTTTCCTCTTGGCCGCCGTAGGAAAGTTTCAGTTGGGATGGCGACGCGATACAGTCGGTCTAGAGTTTCCAGGGCATGTGTAGCTCCCGGTGTGAGGTGACAGCTTCTCGGAGAGGAGAGCACTTCAACTAGTCAGGGGTTTTTCCTTCTGCCTCACACCCTAAGCGAAGTGAAAGCGGGAGAGCGGATGTTTATTCGGCTGTAGCGCCGCTTTTTTTTTTATCATGGACAGAGTGACGCAAAGGGAAAATGAAATGAGCACACGGGCATGTTGAGGTCGCTTCTATCACACACACTGACAGCTCTGCTGAGTCCTGCCATGTGATGTACTATAGTATGGTGGGGAGATGTTGAGGTGTGTGGTGTTGCGGTGGATCTATCTGCTCCTGAAACAGTATCTCTGACTGAGAAGATGAAACTTTTCCGCCTTTCCGCCTGCAAACTTTCAGCCTGGTCCTCAGAGAGACTGAAACTTTCAGGCGTCATGCTAAAGATGACAGGCCGAGATACAGACTGCTTCAAACTCTAACACCTCTCCCTCTCTCTCTCTCTCTCTCTCTCTCTCTCTATCCATCTACTTAACTATCTATCTTCAGTTCCAGTTTGTTTCAGTCTTCCTGGAAGTTCAGAGGAACGCTAGGCACTTGTTTGTTCACGTGTGCAAGAATCGATGTACGCTTCCTGAAGTGTCATAGCTAAGTAAAACAACAACAACAACAACAACAACAACAAATTATTATATTAAGGTGGAACGCGGCTCATGAAGGCACCTGTGGTGTTCACTGTTCCTGTGCACTCTGTAGCACGCTAGTGTGCGCTGTTGCGGATCTTCCCGCGGAACGCCCTGCGCGCTGACACCGAGCCGTATCGCTTTCGCTTTGGCCCAGGGGGCGGGGATTAGCGACACACGCACCTGCGCGCATGGCAGTTACAGAGCCCCGGGATGACGCTTGGTGTGGAAGTGACATTAATGCCAGTGATTATAGTTGCGAGCAATGAAAACACGTGAAGTCGTAATAGTATTAACAATTCGAGCAAATCGTATATTTTGTTAAAAAGCAGCTTGTTTTGCTGCGAACAGATCTGCTAAATATAAGCCTTTTAGGATGTTACAGATGTCTAGGAAGCCATATTGCTTTTTTTGTGGTGCCACTGACAATAATGATAAAAATAACATTAATGATATCAACATTATCTACAACATCATCAGCAACAACTATAATAATGGAAATAATTATACAAATAACAATGATAACATCATTAACAACAATGATACTACTACTTCTACTTCTACTATTAATAATAATAATAATATCAATAATAATAATAAAATACTTTACATTCACATTTACAGTGTTTGTTGGACGCACTTATCCAGAGTGACTTACTTGAGTATTAAGGGCCTCTTGTTTACTGCCCACCCACCAACACAATCTTTATATACTCTATTTGGCTTATCTAATATAACTGTTATAGTTGTTTTTACACGTCTCCTTATTGATAAAAAAAAAAAAAAAAGATCTGGACAGTTGTTAAGTGACCCACACAGGAACCCTAGATATATAATAAATATTTGGTTCAGTACTAACTCTTACTAACTAAGTCTTTTTTGCCCACATTTTATCAGGCCTGTCTAACATCAGCCCTTTTTGGTTTTTATCAGTAAAATATCTCCAATAGGTGTTTTTATACTTCTACTCAGTGATAAAACTAACATCCGGTCAGATCATAGATGTTTGCATTACTTGGGCATTTCTGTAAACATCTAACATTAAATTTAGATACATGAATAACTGTTAATGGCTAGCTGTTTCAAAACAATGAAGCTCATCTACAGTATTAATACATCAGCATCATTGAGGAAACTACTAGTGATACAATTAATCATTGGTAGTATAGAAATGTTAAAGTTGAAGATGTGCATCTGTCACTTTTTTCAACACAAGGTGACATAAAAAATCATGGATATGTGTATCCGGGTGGGCCCGTAAAATGATCAGACAATAACAGGATGAAGGAAAAATTTGACACATGGCCATTCTGGATAGAGAGATAATCATAGAGAAGCACATGTAAAATAGAAAATTACCCCAGTACCCCATGTGAATTGAATACCCATTTTGGATAGACCTGCACATGCACTTTGTAGTTATACAATTACTGACTGTAGTTCATTTATTTTTCAGAATGTTTACAATTTGTTAACCCTTGTATGAAAAGGGACTGCCATAAGACCACTGCTGATCAGATATTGTTTATGTAGTAGTGGTGGTGGGGGTGGTGGTGGTGGTGTTGCATTTTCAGCCAGGCAGAGACACTGACATGCTAGTGTGTTCCACTGGTATGAGTGTATCAGTCTCAGCACTGTTCCTGTGATTAAACCACCTGTGCCCCTGATAGCATGAGCAAAAATGCACCAACTAAAAATACCTATCCATCACCACTGATTAAAGTATGTGTAGCATAGCCAATGTAATGATTGTGTCACAGTGGTGGAAATCACAACCAGCCATTTTTAATTGTATTATTCTTATGTCAGCTGGAATCAATTCAACCAATTTAAACAATGTCAGCTGGAATCTAATGACTAAGACTCAATACAATTCAGTTCTATGGGTAGAAATTCAGAAATTAAACTATAATAAATAGGCAAAATATTGATGCATGTATTTCAAATTATATCTCTATTTTTTTAGTTTGTAAAATTGTTTTTTTTCTGATGGTTTCCTGACTAAAATATTTAAAACTCAATTTAGAGGATAATCAATTCATAATTTACGGAGAAATGATGCGAGCATTAGTCTCGAACCATTAACCTACACGGTGCATTGATAAGGTAGATGTGTCTAATAATCCAGTGCTTAAAATCCTCAGCTCCTAAAGCACAGTCAGTGGCTACATATCTACAAACTTTAATAGTAGATGTACCTGACAAAATGGTTAATGAAGTGTATCTACAAATAATAAATAACTGATCTCTATTAGGTTTTTATACCTGTACTAGCTCATCTCTAACAGGGTTGGAACCTCATGGTATTTTTTACTAGCATGAGCATGTATTCAGGTGTAATAATGTTTCTTTTCATGTATATTACAGATGTCAAAGGAGCATGATGACAGAAAGGCAGCATACATGATACCATGATGTCACCAACAGCTGAACATGTCAGGACGTAAGGGCAAGGCTCTCTGCGGCAGAGCCGTGCTTTGAGCTTTTCCCTTAGCTGCTCGCTCCATAGATCTTCCAAACCGCACACATAATCTCCAGTATCCCTCCACCTGCCTGCCAGCAAGAGGAGAAAATGGCCACTCAGAGGAAGCACTTAGTCAAGGAGTTCAACCACTTCATCACCTGTTATGTGTGTAAAGGCTACCTGATCAAGCCCACCACCGTGACAGAGTGCCTGCATACCTGTGAGTGCTTTGCCTTAACGAACATGTTTCAAAAAGCCACAGTCAGGGATTTTCTGTCACCCTGAGACTAATGCTGTGTTCTATTACTGTTAGCACTCCTTCATCAATTTCTCACATTATCCCTTGGGGGATCTCATTTGACATGTAGGCCATACTTATACTTAATAAACTCAAATAAAGAGTTCTGTATGAGCCCACTGAGGCCTGAGGGGGATTTATTCAACATAACTTCAAGAGTAGAACTTAGCTAGGTATAGTTCTACTCCTGAAGATAGAAAGCTTGGGAAAAACCTAAACACTTTAGCAAGCACACGATAATACTGTATTTCTTGCTAACAGGATAGCTTGTTTATAGAAATAAAAAAAACAAAAAACAGTTCATTGAATTCAATATACGAAGTGTCAAGCATTTAATGCTCGTACATATTTTTAGTTAAGCTAGCCTGCTAGCAAAGAATACAGTACTTCATTGGGCTTGCTAAAGTGTTCAGGTTTTCCCAAATGCCTTCCTGTGTGCAGCTAGTAGCCACCAATGTGACCAAAATTATATGTTGTTTTGAGTTAGGAAGTGTAATTAAAGTATGGAATGTTACTATTAAGTATAACGTGATAACATCTCTCCTACCTCCTGTGGATATCTCCGGTAATTAAGCATTAAGGATGAAAAAAATTAATGGCACCCTTTATGAACACTATCACAATTATTCTATAAGATAAATAAAACATATAGTGAGGTTGGTAACAGAAAAGTATGGCCTGTAGTTGGGAGGTCACAAATTCCAATCAGCCATCTGTGCCTGTGCATGGCTGTTCTCTTTGGGTCAGCTAAGTGGCTCTCACTCTGTTGTCATTCACAGTAACACTTGCCAACTGTGGAGATCCGTAAGCTCATGTATGGTGAAAAGGGCAGATAGTGTGTGATAGTGTGTCGCTCTACCTGTGATGCAGCATGAACTGCAGGTTAAAAGATGTGAATGTCTAGTTTTTGGGTGTCTCAATGGGGAAGCATGTGCTGGCCTTCACAATCCCTGGTTGGTAGGTGTTTGTTGGATAGGGGAGAATATGGGACCAAACTGGACAGAAAATTTCCGGAATGAAAATTATATAGTATTCATAGCAAATGCACGTGTATTTTCTTCAGACAACCCGAAAGTAATCATACGGTCAGGATAGACCATGCATAACATCTTATTATTAATCTTAAGATCTTCTACTGCAATGTTGGCAAATCATGTCATCATGGAGCTTGCTTCTTGCATGGTGGTCATGCTAAAACAGATTTGTGCCTTTTAAGAAAAAAATGCAGTTAAAGAAAAAAAAAAAAAACGAAAACAACCGTGTGCATTCAGCAGTTTACAGTATAAAAGGTCCACATATTGAATGTTTGGTGCGGCTTAGGTGTACACAATCCTATAGCCATGTAGTGTACAATAATTGCAGTTAAGTTAATAAAGGATATACTGTAATTATAATTACAAGTTACCAGAGCTAGTGAGGGGAATCAGGGTCTGAAAGTGAATAATTGTACATTATATATATTTTTTTTTCCTTTCAAGTTGAAGGGTGCCAATAATCTTGGAATCAGTAGTATTATACTGTAACTGATACATGTATTATGCCTTTGAGGACAATCCTTCTGACACAGAGCGGCATGTCTTATGTAATCTAAATCAAGGGGATTTTGTGTATCATTGATTCTAAAGATTGCGAGGTTTTTGTGTTTGTGCTTCTTTTCTCCAGCACGCAGTCAGCGTGTTTATTTTACACCTCGCACATTTTTTGATGGAATAGTGAAAGGTGAAAGTGCCCTTGTAGATGCACACATCTGCAGTCCTCAGGGTGAACGCAGATATCTGGAGCCCCAGTCACCATGACAACAAATGTCTTTCCACCTTCAATGAGCGTTTTGTGTTCCAATTATTTGTTTGTAGGAGTCGGTTTCTTATCTTTCTGCAAACTGTAATCCAAAGGGGGAAAGACAAACAGCAAGGCTTCTATTTCAATACAAAGCCTGGTTGTGGAGTCTTGCTTTTGATAGGATGATTTAGCTCTCTCTCTCTGTCTCTCTCTGTCTCTCTCTCTCTCTCTCTCTCTCTCTCTCTCTCTCTCTTGCTTATCCTGTGGCAGTGAGAAGTGCATTAGAATGAATCAGCACCTACTGTTTTTTTGTACACTGCTTATTATTGCCTAACCTATAACTCTAATCAGGTGTGACTCTGATTGATATTTCTGAATAAATATGTAAAAGCAAAACAACAAATAGTGCACATAAAGTATTGTTTTTTCTCTAATTATGTGTAAAGCCTCGTAGTAGTACACGCTATAATATTTTTTTAAAGGCCAAAGAAGTTCTATATTTTTCCATTTTGTATATCATTGTCCTAATTGTGCCTAATGGGGGTTTCATGTCATTGCTTTTGTATGAATTAGAGCTAAATGTGTGTTTGGATATTAAATATGAAACACAGTCCAGCTTGGTGTTAATGGCATTCCAATTCAATGCACATCAAATTAAAAACTTTTTATTGCTGTGTGACACAGTCGTAAATGATGTGTGTGTGTGTGTGTGTGTGTGTGTGTGTGTGTGTGTGTGTGTGTGTGTGTGTGTGTGTGTGAGAGAGAGAGAGAGAGAGAGAGAGAGAGGTGGGAGAGAGGCTTGGTGAATATGATGCAGCTCAGGCCTTTATCTTAGTCTCTTGCCACTGGCTTAGTTTTACTTACACACCACACAGATATGCAGATTTCATGCACATGCTGAATTTCCTAGAAACTGTAAATCTTAAAGGGGTAATATAAGAGATTATACCAATGGCACAGATGGCACAAATGTTCTCTTGGCAGACATTCAGACATTTAGTCAATGAAATCAGCTTGCCTAAAGAAAGTGGTAAGGTTTCCCACAGAAGCTGTTCAGTTGTTTTTTTTTTTTTTTGTTCTGGCACATTAATGAATTAATGCATGTTTAAAACTAATTTCAAATGGTTATGCATCATGAATGTTTATTCATAAGCACATAGCAGCTTTGCGGAATTGTTTGAGTGAATGCTAATTCTCTACTTCTGCCCTTGCTAGTTTGTAAAAGTTGCATCGTTCAGCATTTCGAAGACAGCAACGAATGTCCAAAATGTGGCATCCAAGTCCACGAAACGAACCCACTGGAAATGTTAAGGTAAACCCGTTTTATTATACAGATAATAACCATGTAAATGGTTAACATACTATACAGCTGGCTCCACCTCCTCTTTGTAAATCATGAGTCTTTTCTGAAATGATGTAGGCCACTGTAGAAGGAAAGCCCCAACAGTAATTCAGAGAGTTCAGAGCGTTGTTCCAAAATAAAGTGACTGAAATTTTAGACGTCAAACTGCCATGAGAAATGGTTTCAAATAACGATTTCTGCTACCAAGAAACCATTTATAAAAGTAGATCAAGTAAAATGAGGACTATGGGGATATGCATGTATGATATCAATATAGATATTTGTACTTTAAAAATGCCCCAATACCAATATCTCATACTGTTAAGCCTATTGTTCATTGTCTTGCTTATAAACGAATAAGAAGAAATTATAAAAGAAAAGCAGACTGCAAGCCGTACCTGGTGAACATACAAGTCAAGTCAAGTCAAGTTTATTTCTATAGCGCTTCTCACAACAAACATTGTCTCAAAGCAGCTTTACAGAATTTAACAGTCAAGGTGACGACTGTGGCCAAGAAAAACTCCCTTAGATGTTATGAGGAAGAAACCTTGAGAGGAACCAGACTGAAAAGGGGAACCCATCCTCATTTGGGTGATATCAAGAGTGTAATTATAAATCTTAAAACAATACAGAACACTGGAGAGCAACTGAAATAGAAATAAAGCATCTTCTAACAATTCAACTAAACAATGAAGAACAAGTGTAGTAGCATATATGTCCATGGAAATGTTTTCTGTTCTAAGGCTATTTTGTGAAAAACCCAATCTAAAAAATAGTATATATGCATCATTGGTATGCTGTAACTAAAAAGAATACAAAAAAACTGAAAGCAATGCCACAGCCAATAACCTCTTTTATGTTTTTTTTGGAGCTCAGAGAACTTCTTATGCATTTGTATTTATTCATGTAGTCAAGTTGTAAAAGTAATTTTTTTTTATAGAACCACTTTGGAAATGACTCGACTCAGAATTCTGTGTTGGGAGCGTCCATCTTGGCGGAATGGAGCAGAGTATGGTTGAAGGCTGATGCCATACTTCTGCTGGGCATTTCGCATAGACTGCTCCACATGTATCAAAGCTGATGCTGAGTTGTCTAGCCGTAACCATAGTGTGTGTGTGTGTGTGTGTGTGTGTGTGTGTGTGTGTGTGTGTGTGTGTGTGTGTGGGCTATCCAATAAATTTTGGTATTAGCAGAGATGCATTCCAGCCAACAGCTGCACTGCTCAGGATAGCCAGTGTTTCAGCTGTGAGGTTTCACCATCCCCCGTCCCACCCCCCATTTTGGGCATAGTAACCACAATATAATGCTCCTGTTAGTGTGTATGTGCTGGACCTCAGCTATATCAACACAGATGTTATTTTATGATAGTAGTTTTATGGCATTATGTCATTTCTGCTCTCCTTTTGTCCAACCTCTCATGTTTTTTAAAGGTTGGACAACACATTAGAGGAAATCATATTCAAGCTTGTGCCTGGACTTCGGGAAAGTAAGTGAGCTCAAGTACATTCTCATTTTTAAGGAATACTCCAGCATTATCTACTGAATCATTAGAGACAGTGATTATCTCTAATAAATGACTGTAAACACATTTCCCTATGCTGAGAAGACAAGAAAGGATTGCTGAGAATTCAAGAAATCGGTTAAACAGAGTTGTTGAATCCAATCAATAGCTGAGTTGGGAAATGGCAATATTACAAATAAATGTATATAATATTCACAATATGTTGGAGTTTTCTTAACACAACTATAAATCCAAATGTACGTGTTTTGTAAAAGTTTTGTGTATCCATGTGCAGTCAGACAAAAACTGTCATGAGATTCCCTAAAATGGAGTACACTATTTAAAAGGACAGTTATTGTTCAGAGCAGGAGTCTCCAACTTTCCACACTTTGGCCAGTTTGGTTTTGAAAATATTTTTAACAGCCTGCTTGTGTGCATGTGGAGAGTGGGGTGGGAAGGTGTGTGTTGAAAGGGTGAATGGAGGCTGTTTATATATATTTGCATTTACATTTACATTTATGGCATTTGGCAGACGCCCTTGTCTAGAGCGACTTACAACTGAGCAGGGGAGGTTTAAGGGCCTTGCTCAAGGGCCCAGCAGTGGCAGCTTGGTGGTGGTGGGATTTAAACATATGACCTTCCAAAGTCCAATGCCTTAACCACTGATCTACCACCTCCCATATATATATATATATATATGTGTGTACCATTTTACATACAGTATATCACAAAAGTGAGTACACCCCTCATATATTAGCAACCATTTTATTATATGTTCTCAAGGGAAAATACTATAGAAAAGAAACATACAGCCATTACTGTCTAAATAACTGGCAACAAAAGAGAGTAAAAGTGAACATGTGAAAACTGTGTCCAGTTAATATTTTGTGTGAGCACCATTGTTATCCAGCACCGCCTTAATCCTCCTGGGCATGGAATTCACCAAAGCTGCACAGGTTGTTGCTGGGATCCTCTTCCACTTCTCCATAATGACATCACAGAGCTGCTGGATGTTACACACACATGATGCTTCTCCTCTTTCCGGTTGAAGATGCCCCAAAGGTGCAAAATAGGGTTCAGGTCTGGAGACACACTCATACAGCCCCAGACCACCACCATGCTTGACTGTAGGCAAGACACAATTTTCTTGGTCCTCTTTACCAGGGCATTACCACACATGCTGAACATACAGGTTTATCTTAGTCTCATCAGACCACAGGACATGGTTCCAGTAATTTATGCTCTTGGACAGGTTGTCTTCAGTAAACTGTTTGCTGGCTTTCTTGTAAGCCAGCTTCAGAAGATGCTTCCTCCTGGGATGACGGCCATGCAAACCAACTTGTTGCAGTGTGCGGGATATGCTCTGAACACTGACAAGTGGATCTTCAGCTTCTCCAACCTCTAAAGCAATGCTGCAGCACTCATGCGTCTGTAGTTTGAAGCTATTTTTTGCACCTGGTGCACAGCACAAGGACTCAGCTTATCTGATCGTCCCTTGTGATGGCTGTTCTGACTGGAATCCGTTATGGAAAACTTCTGTATGACACTGACCAATATACGGTAACAAGTTCTTTGGCATGAGTTGAACTGTACTCAAAGAACCAAATTTTAACTGCCCTAATACAAGATACACAAATTTCTATCGTCCTGTCAAGCAGACAAAAACATGATGAATAGGACATGTGGCTTTTCATGGTTAAGCGACGTTTAGCTGTTATCAGTGTACTGACTTTTGTTGCCAGTTATTTTGACAATAATGGTATAATAATGTGTTTAATTAGTTTCAGAGGACAGTAAATCTATACTGCTATATGAGCTTCTCATTGAATACTCTAAAATATATACAAGTTCCATTTCTATAGTATTGCCCCCTAGAAAATATGCTAAAATGGTTGCTGAAAAATGAGGGGTGTACTAATTTATGTGAGATACAGTACAAATCCGATATTTTGGGCTCTTAAATTGCAAAACACACAATCAGTTCTACAGAGATCTTCCACCGAATGTTCTTGCAACCTCCTCCACAGCTTTTCAACAGTACTGGGTCTTGACCTGGTGGTTGGGGACTTCTGATTTAGAGTTTATTACAGTTTTTGTTTGTTTCTCAGAATCAGGGAACATGTTTAGATTCTTCATCACACATATACTACAGATGCAGTAATTAGACATTAGGTAGAAAAGCTGGAGTATTCCAGGAAGGTGTTAGAGTTAACTACTGAAAACATAAATACAGTCATGCACTGTTTTTGCTTTTGAATTATTGACTTTGTTTTTTCTCTTTCTCTTTTACTTAGGGGAACAACAGCAAGAGATTGATTTCTGGAGGAAAAATAAGTCAAAAGAAAACGATGATGGTAAGTACACTTGAAGTGTCTAAAGAACAAGTTAGTGATATATCTTACTGTTCCCTCTGCAAACTGGTGATTTTTCTCTTTTCATAATACAGCATGCACAAAAATGTTTTATTCCTCTTATACTACAGCCAATTGCCAATTCTTAAAGTCTTTTATTTATTAATGAATGGCTTGTTATAATTGTGTCTATATATTTTCCATTCCTTAACAAAATACTGTCTTGTCATCCTTTACGAGCAATAAACCGTTGTTCTGTTGCCAGCCTCTGTTTTTCATTAATACAAAAAATTCTAAGCATTTCAGTTATATTTGTAGAGCTTGTTTTACAGTGGACTTTGTCTTTACAGAAATAAATAGATTACAAATAGAAATTCTAATGTCAGAAATCTAACCCCTTTAAGTTTTAGCCTTAATTAACAAGCCAGTTGTGATGGCACAGAAATACTTGAAATGACGAAGAAACCTTGAGAGGAACCCAACTCAAAATGGGAACCCATCCTCATCTGGATGACACCAAATGTCCATTTATTCTAGTTCCATCCAGAGGTTATCAACTGATCACTAATGGAGACTTGAATACAATGCTGTTAATGGCAGTAAGCCGTTGTAGGAAACTGTTTCTATAAAATACAGTCGATATCCATCCTCATGGTTCTGGAGTTTAACTCTCTATAGTGTCATTGAGCACATCTCATGTATCTTCAGCCTGTTCATGTGTAGTTCATGTGGAGCAGAGAGAACTCCAACCAAGAATAGGGAATTTGTATGAATCACACAGGTCTGGAAAGAAAAAGAGGGACAGGATCACTGGTACCTCATGTGCATGTGTAGCTCAAGACAGAGTGAGGGGCAGTTAATTATTAGGTATGGTTATTTTTCATGTAATGGTTAAGGACCCTGTACAGTGGAAACAGTGCATGCAGGGATTCAGTAGGGGTAGCTATGACAACATAACTGAAAGGGAGCGCAGGAAGGTACCACAAACATGAGAACATGTGAGAAGCATGAGGAAAACATGAGGGAAACATGAGGGGAAGTGGTAGCTCAGTAGTTATGAACCCTTCCGTTCATGAGTTCATTTCCCAACACTAAGCGGTCTCTTAGACCCCTGAGGAAGGCCCTCAACTGCTTAATTGTATAAATGAGAAAAGTCACTCTAGACGAAAGCGTCTGCCAAATGCCATAAATGTAAGTGTAAATGTAAACATGAGGGAGCTCTGGGATGTAAGGCAGCCGGCCAAACAAAAAAAGATATAATGCGTGTCATGTTTTAGGAAAGCCGTCAATCAAGTCTTTTCTGAACACTTTCCTGAGGTGCAAAACTAAATAAACATTCCCTGCATGCTTAACAGCTTCAACCAATCAATCATTATAGACGATATTTTATATATTGTATATGTTAATAATAACACCTCTTTAAATGTTCATAATTAGGTCCCTGTCTTTAGTTGTTACTATAGAAACAATAATGCATTAGATTTAATATAAACCCATGATTACAGCCAGCACTGTTGTCAGAGCCGTTGTTACAGAATATGAATCACTTTCTAACCAAGCATATTAAAGAATTCCTGGCATAAATTAGCCCTTATCCTTTCTTCATGGTTAATATAGAGTACAGTGGTGGTCAGTATTAATTAATGACTGATATAATGCCTCCCTCTATGAAATTTTAGAGTGAAACTTATGGCCGTTTATAGCATGAAATTATGTGCACTATACAGTAAGTCAAAGGATAAGGCTGTGACTAAGAACCAGCTGAGACAGACTGCAGTGTGGACGCCTATGGGAGTGTTAAATTTCGATTTTTAAGGTGACAGCAGGCAGCTGGTCTTTGACAGTCTTCTCCTAGGAACTCTGATTATATCTGTCTTCATCTCACTGCACTGGGGTGTGTTAAGGAAGCAATCAGTCACTTACAAATAACTAAGCGATAGCTTATGTGCTCTAGTGACTCATTGAGAGAATTCTGACATAAAAATTTGTGAAATCTGTAAAAAGAAATTCTGAGATTGTCCCCGGGAAGATTAGGCAACATCTTTTTTTCGAAATGACCAGGCTATAGCTATAATATCATATCCATGTTGTTTCAGCTTGCTGTCAGGTTTCAGTCAGCAGACAATAAAAAAAGCCTTGAGGAAGATATACCTCAAGGCTCAATCACATTTTGTACATCGAAAAACGGTGGGTATGAAAAATTCAAATACAGCCTGTGGAGGAACACAGCTTGGCCCTTTATTGAACATTAGAAAAGCCGCTTTGTTCTCCTGCCATCCGTTTGCTTACTGAATTACCCAATCATGCATCAGCCACACAGAATTTCCTGAAGGCTTCACTCCAAACAACAGCTCATAAAGAGTGTGCAGCTGTAAGCAATTCTTAATGATTGTGTAATTACTTTCCTTTTCATATCACTCCCCCTCCCCAAGTGTGTCTTCTTGTATATCGCTGTTCTAATTCGAAAGGAAGATGCGGCTGAATTTAGCCGAACGATTGTGAGGGTTTTTGATTTGCTTGAGCTTGGGTGAATTCATTCATGAGAGGTGAAAACAATAAACCTTCCGATTATTCCATGTATTTGTCTATGTATTCCCCTGGAGTTCTGTCACTAAAATGTACACGCATGTCTGTACTGCTGCAAATGCAGACATGGTCATAATGGACTACTCACAATCTTATTTCAGATGATGGCCCACAGTGTAAGAGGATGAAAATGGATGAGGACATTGACGATAGAGGGGATGGAGACTACCACAGGAATGACCCACAGATAGCCATCTGTCTGGACTGTCTGCGAAACAACAGCCAGATAGGAGAGAACATAGTTAAGGTTAGTTGTCTTGGCCTTTATCTGTGCTTCACTTTGATGTTTCTCTTTCTCATATCATGTTCTCCTTCAGTGATCATACTCTCTCTGCCATAGCCTCTATCAGAAAACTGCAATGTAATAATCACATATTTAGAAATTCTTCATTCAGGATATCTTTTAATAAGGAATTATCAGTGAAGTGAAAGGCCGGGCTGAGTTCCAGCTTTTACTAAGGCCCAGTACAATAAAAATGTCATGTAACAAAGCAAGAATGGATGCAGATTTCTTTAACAGAGTGCAGTAGTACAAGATAATCTACAAATTTTGAGACAAAGAAACAACGAACATTACCTGAACTGTAGAATGAGAAAAACAACAGCAAACCAACAGGGAAGAATGCAAACATGAGTTTGACGTATGAAGCTATTGTGTATAAAAGTGCTAATCAGCGCTAAGTTGGAATCAAGTGACATGCTGTTAAGGCTTATGGGAAATATAGTGTAGTGTCTGTTGTGGTATAATCTTAAAAAAAAAACTGTTTGAAAGCTACTTTTTGTTTAACTTTGAAGCTAATACATCAACAGATTCTCTATGTCAGAGGTGCCTCCCTACCCCTTGCGTCTCCAAAGACTTTTGTATTCCTGTCTTTGTTTTCTGTGTCACGTAATGAAGCAGGAAGCACGTGCAAGTGCAGATTACTTTAATTAAAGTGCAAAGATATGAAACAAAGAAGATCAAGGAACAAACGCTAAAAAGCATGAAACATAAACTTGCGCCTGAGCATGAGCTAAACCAGCAACAACCAAGGAAGACAAACGTTAGGCAAGCAGTGGTGTGAAAGGTGAGACTTTTATACAAATGCTAATCAAGTATGGCAAGGAAAAGGTGCAATTGATTAGTAGCAAGTGACAGTAATGTGTTGGTGCAGTGGCTAATGGGAAACATAGTCCAATGCAACATTCATTCAACAATATCCAATAAAGTTATTACTATATATATATATATATATATTGAATAGAGATTCTGCTGAAGTGTTATTTTATTAATTACTTTATTACCGCTATCATTTCACCACGTTGTAGAATAACAAGTAAAACTAACACAGTTCTTACTAATCACAGAAGTATAACATGTCAGTAGCTCAATGTAATACAAAACACTCTTATCATTGAAGCTTATTATAAGTCTGAAGCAATGCACTAGAAAAGGATTCTGGCTACCTTCCCTAAACGTCTGTGGTATGTGCACATGAACAGGCACAAATTCTTCCCAATGAAAAAAAGTTGCTTTGCCTCTTTTTTTTTACAGATTTTGATTTGCAAATACCTCGTGTTCGGCAAAAAAAAAATTGTGTTCGTATAAACTTTTACTGCCAGACCCCAAAACTTATAATGGCCCTTAGATGTCCATTACACATTACATGCTTTCTGTTTTTTCTCCAAACAGGCAAATATGTCAGAATTATAGTCTGTGGTAATCACTCAGCCACTACAGATGCAGTAAGCTGAGATTTGTTTGCTGGAGTACACCTTTAATTCACACTCTCTCTAGTTGTCCTCACGGTTAATTTCTCCTGCTCAGCTTTAATTGCTTATTTTGTCATATATGATCTCATTTTTACTCCATTAGAGACGTCTTTGAGCCGCCACTATCCAAATTTGTGTATGCTCATATATCCTTTCATAATAAGAATGGTGATTGCAGTATAACCCTGTTTTCTTTCAGCCTTTTTGTGGAGCTCTTGATTGGGAGACAATTGGAAGGTTTTGCTGTGTCAAGAGAAGCTGCTGATTGTTTCTAATGGTTACTCTGTACCTTGAGTGCTACACTGCATTGCGTGATGTTGGATCAGCCGTTAAAATGTGTTGTGTATTTAATTCTCTCTTTAGGGCTTAATGAAGAAATTTATTCGCTGCTCAACTCGTGTCACTGTAGGAACCATCAAGAAGTTTTTAAGCCTAAAGTTAAAGCTTCCAAGTTCTTATGAGGTAATGTGTGTACTGTTGATGTGTGTGTGTGTGTGTGTGTGTGTATACATTTGTTTAAATGTGCCCCATAACCCCCCTTTAAAAGAGCCAAAAGTGCTGGACATTTGGTTTGTCAGCTGTTGCATCATGCCCAGGTGTGTAACTTTATTATCTGTCACTGTTAACTCAATTTTAACTCTTAATATGAAGGTCTCACAGTCAGTCAACACTTGGCTAAAAACCCCCCAAAACAAACTCATCAAAGAGACAACACAAACAAATGGTGTGGCCACATGAAATAGTTAGTGCTTTTATTTTTTAAAAAGAAGAAGAAAAATATCACTGGTGAGCACCAAAGGCTCAAAATAACATTAAAAACAAAACATGCACAACAGTCGGCCAGATGAAAAACGCCCTCCAGGAAAGAATTGTTGTCTGTGTCAAAGTCAACCAAAAGGAGAAACCTTCACTAGAATAAATACAAAGGCTTTACCACAAGATGTTAATCATTGGCCAGATTAAAAAAAATCTTTAAAAGCCTGTTAGTTTCTGAAACATCATTCAATGAACAATGAAGCAAAGATCAAGTTGTACCAGACTAATAAGAAGTATATGGAGGGCTGGAAATTCTTGTGATATGTAGTGTTATGCTGTGGGCATGTGCGGCTGCCAATGGAACTGATTGCCTTATATTTCGCTTGTATTAGATAAAACTGAAGGCAAAAACACCCAAAGACCAAACAGGAGTTGCTTCACCAGAGAAAAACCCAATGTCTTGTATATTAAACTTTGTCAGTGGACATGACTATATGTCTCATTGCCATGAAACAGTAGTGGTTTGTCAAATGAAAATTGATTGATTGATGATATCCAATTACATTGAAAGACCCTGTGTTATAGCTTGGTCAAGCACTTTAATCTAATATTATTTTCCTTTCACACTGTGGGAGAAATGCTGCCTGATGTATAAGTGATCCTTACATCATTTATTCACAATAAAAAAAGTCAGCAACAGCAAAACCATCTAAATCAGAATTGTGCAGTGTAAATTCAGTTTGACTGAAGGCTATAATAAAGTTTGTTAAGATAACACATGGTAGAATGTACATTATCTTCATAGCTAAAGTCCAGGAATTCCTCACATTGTGTCAATGTGTCCTTCCTTTGCAGCTAGACGTCCTATGCAATGGAGAGATTATGGGAAAGGATCACACCATGGAGTTCATATACATGACAAGATGGAGACTTCGGGGAGAAAATGTAAGATCTGTTCATGCCTCTTATTCTCTCCACATGTACTTAATTTGCACCCCACCTAAGATAAATAATGAATTGGCTTCCGGACTCATTATCCTCTAAGGAATCTTTAGTTGTCTTCATAATTCAATGGATGAAACGTCTCTATAGTTTTTCCTAATAAACTTATGATCTATGGATGAGCTCTTGAGAATGTGACACGTTTCTTTGCCTAGGGCTAGTGACATCTCAGTGTGGCAGCTATCAGTAGAACTTAAAGGACAAAGTCTAGTCTCAATTAACCAGTCATGACAAGGAAGCTTTCTTTATTTCTCTATGTCAGTTTAGAAAACTCTTACTGAGCATTCAGGCATTTAAGCCTAGGAGCCACACGTGTGACTTCTGAGGGAAGAGTAAAGGCCTGAGTTTGTTCAGATTTTTTATTTCAAAACAACTAGCTTTTGCAGAGGTCTGCCAAGGACGTCCAGGAAAAGCCATAAAAATGTGTAAACATGGTGCATTAACTATAAAAAGAGGGTTCAGATTCCTAAATAATTTTTAAAACCTTTCTTAAATATAGAGTACAGTATATACTTAAAACTAAAGGACCACAGTGAACAGCATTGATCATGTTTATATTAATATATTTATTTTGGCTTGGTGATTCTGGTGAAAATGTTTGAGTGATCCTATATATTTACTTTTTCTCTACCTGGAAAGAAGTAGCATGCTAGGGCAATATAACTGTCTCATTTACCTTGAAGAATTAGACAATTTGTTGTTGATTCTAGACATTGTTGATGACTGTTATGTTTTGCCTCAAATAAAAAAATCATCTTTTCTCACTCAGTATTTTTCGATGAGGGTTAATGTCCTTTTAAGTAGAAATCTAGCTAAAAAGTAAGGAAGACAAAATTCGGAGTCAAAGTTCCATAAAAAATAAGGTTCTGCATTTATGTTGAATCGGTTGTACTGAGTTATGGCAGAGACCTGCCTGGCTCAGCTAGTTAGTAGTTTGCAAATACGAGGTTCATGCAGACATTAGCATAAAATTGTAAGCATTGGTGCCTGATTTGTTTAAGCAGAATGTACAGGTGTACAGTTGAGAAAGCAGGAGAGACTAAAGTACTGCTGTATCACTCTCTGTAGGTGGGGATGAATCAGCAGGCTGCCGAATTGCATTGTTGGTTATGTAGAAAACTGAAAATAGAACTAGTTCAACTTGTTGAAACGTTGAAGTTTAAGCTGTGCTCGAACATAAGCAGAGTTGAGCAGATGTTAGAAATAATGTATGTATTGATGTTAAGAAAATCTGTGCCAACTGTGGCACAAATTCTATGAATCCCTATGGATCAGTATGAGAAGCAAGTTTTTAAGGGCCAGTGGTTAAACAATCAATCTAAAATGATACATTTGTGGACTGATACTCCTTTTTTCATTCTGATCATGTAGTTGTTTATTTGGGTTAAATTTGAGAAAGCATTACAGAAAATAACCAATGAAACCATGATAACCAAAAAACCCTTTGTTTTTGAATGAAAAGTAGTGGAAAAAAGCACCCCATTTAAATTTTTCTCCAGTAAAAGTAGATTTTTGTGCTTGAGTAAAATTGAAAACAGTACTTGCATTTGACTGTAAGTAGTATGAGTGATTGCTTAGGCAAATGATTCATCTCATTTATTAGAGCGAACAAATAAAAATTCAAACAAATACATCATAGTTTTACCCTACAGCTAGGTCTTTAAAGGAAATCAATGCTTTGACCTGAATCATTTTGAACATCTTGTTACTGCTGCTCTAAATCTGACTCTGTGAGCATCACTTTTATGTGAGACTGTGAGAATACAATCAGAGGTCAGGTTCAAAATGTCTAGAGAGAAGCACCCAGAGAATTGCTGGGGTCTCTCAAACAGCTGCCCCTCTTAGAAATCTCAAATATGACATCTTAATGAAGGGTGCGAAAGCTGGGTCACCCTGTGCTACTTCACCCTGCTTTCAGATCATGATCTATTTTGGTCCGGTGGAATGTGGACCCCTTTTTTTTTTTTTTTTATGAAAGTATTACATTTAATTCTGTGCATGGCAGTATAGGAATGCATTATGGTAAAATAGATTTTAGTTTTTCAGAGTCAGATTAGTAACATACTCTAAAATTGTTGCATTTGGAATGTGCGTATTGTTCTGAATAGAAGTTTACTAATGAGCTGTTAGTTAATATTGCCTGTCCTCATTCATCACATGCATTATAAATCAGTGCTAAAGTGGTGCAGATGTTTCATATAGCAAGCACTCGGGATAACAAATGAGTAGTACAACAAAGGTGTTATTTTCCAAACACATGGAACTGAACGGTGTGACAGCTACCTGAAATTCTACTGGAATTCTCATTAGGCTGGAAAGGCAAGGAATTGGGTCAGTGTGGGCCTGTACTTCATTTCCCCTCTTTCCGGTAACACACAAAAAAATTCTACTCTCTCTAAAAATAGTTTGCCTGGGCTTGAAGAAGTATATTTTTTGTGTATATACCTACTAAAAACACACTATATTTATGTTGAAATTAAATGTAAATGTATTTTTTGACATTTGAAAATTTAACAATGATATACTGGATGTTTAACTGAATATATTTTTTAACCTTAATTATTTCATTTAGGCACAATTTACAAAGAAACGGGTACAATAGTATAATAATAATAAGAATATGGTGTGTGGGTGTGTGTGTTATAGATTCATTACATAGAGCCTCTGAATCTCACTAATACATTTTTGTATATTCATATCCATATGAATATCATATTTAAATCCTTTATCCACTATTTATAATGGTTATATGCTATATATATATATATATATATATATATATATAATGCACCATATGGACAAAAGTTTTGCACTTGTATACATTTGACTCCAGCTATATGTTAAAAATTTTTAAATTTTCCTCTCACTTGAACTAGCAGACATAAACCTGTTCTAGCACGACAATGCCCCTGTGCACAAAGTGAGCTCCATAAAGATTGATTATTGTGCGTTGGAGTGGAACATCTTGAGTGGCCTACTATAGAGCTCTGACCTCAACCATATTGAAGATCTTTGGAAAGAATTGGAATGCTGACTGCACACCAGGCCTCCTCCTTTAATAATGCCCTAGTGACTGAATGAACAAAAATCTCCTTAACAACACTCCAAATCTAGTGGAAAATTTCCCCAGAAGGGTGGAGGTTATTACAACAGGAAACAGGGACTACATTTTCGAAAAGCACATACAAATCTTATGGTCAGGTGTCCAGAAACTTTTGTCCATATAGTGTATAAAAATATATACATTAAATGTGATTATGCTCTTTTTTGTTTCGTGTACATTATGATGAATGGTTACTTGTGGGTACATGTTAAACTCTGATGAGTGATTTACAGTGACACACATTTCTCTTCCTTATTTCTTTTAGGCCTATCCAATGGTACTGGAATATCGTCCTCGAATTGACTTTGGCTAATCTAGATGAGACTCCTGCACTTTTTTTAAGCTTAGTAAAAGACAAAACAATGAATGGACCTGCTGCACAGGAGGGACTTAATCACACCATATTTTTTCATTCACTAGAGTTTCGTATTTCCTTGTACTGTATGTTCTAAAACTTCCCTATTAAATTTCTCATCACAGCTGGGACTGTAAGCTGTCTGAAAACGTATTGAACCCAATCCTGGTTTGGCATGTGTGTCTCGTTCCATTTGTTGGTCTACCAGAACTGTTGACATAATCAGTCATGACATTATAGACCCAAGGAAATTCACATGCTGTGAGATAATTGCTCAACAAGTGTGTTTGTTTATCTTAACATCCTTTTTTTCTCTTCTTTCCTTGTTTCAGTAGTTAAAAGTAGTGCCTTTTCTGAACATCCTGTTGTTGCTGCTCTCAACAGCCTTTTTTCATTATTGCCAGAAGTACATAATGGCGTCTTATTAGCATCCTTAGCTATTGATTAAATAAGCTACTTGGGTTTTTTTTATTTTTATTTCTGGACAGCAGGGTATATGGTGGCCCCTGACATTTGTTTCAACAAACGTCTTTGTACATAGAAAGAAGCCTAACTAGGAGCAGTAATGAAAAGCACTGAAATCTTGCACTAGATTTACTGATGAAACGCTGCTTCTATATTAGTGAATCCAGATCCTGGGAAATCCACTTGTATGAAAAGTACAAAATAAATAGCTATATTATTGCAAATAAATAAATAAACAAACAAATAAATAATAATAAAAAAAAGTTTTATGTGATGAATTGATCGTAACTTTTTTTTTATCAAGGAAAAAAATTTACACTAAAGCACTTACTTAAATACCAAAAGGGTAATGAAAATTGAATTTTTCATGATTTACTTTTTTCCATTTATTTAAACATTTTACAATAAAATAATCACATCGAATCGATCCCCCATTTGTACAATCCATTTATCTAATTTTATAATTATTCTCATTATTTATTTTGGAAAGTTTCAATGTTTTGTACCAGTGACATACTTTTAAAACACTTTTTGCAAAGTGTCCCTCACTGACTTTATTGGACATCGGAAATCTGTGTCATTTTGTGATTAATTGTCCCTCTATTAACAGTATGGAAATGAATTACAGGTGATGGTGATCTTGAATTTTTTTTTTTATTCAAAGGATTTTCATTATTGTCCATTTCTTCACAGATTATATTGATTTCCTACAGGATGTCTGGCCATTCTAGCACTTTGTGTCATGTGACACAAAGTGCCAAATGATCGTCTTCAAAATTATATATTTAATAGGTTTACTAGTTTAGTTCACAGTTTTCTACCTGATATGACTGTACAGATGTGGCAACTGATATAATCTATATCCTTAATTTTAGGCCTTTTGTAATACACCAAAGACAGACAGTCACACACACACACACACACACACACACACACACACACACACACACACACACACACACACACACACACAATACATTCAATAACACCTCCTTCAAATTCACAAATGCTTGAAAAAAATTTAAGGGAAAATATGACTATGATAGAAGGTACTGGAAATGTAGGCATTGTTCTAGTCAGTAATGAGAACTAGTCAGTTCCAGTCCTGTGTGTCTGTAATACAGATTAGATTAATGTTTTTCATGCTCAAGCATTCAGTCTAAACCTGTTCAGTAACTGCCACATCAATTCAGCAGTTTTATCGTTTTTAGCACCAACAGTCTTTTTTTTTTTTTTTTTTACTTATAAAATCACCTTTTGGTTTTTAAACTCGAAACTGAAACTGAGAAACCATTTTCCAGTGTGTTCTGAATGGTGTGTATATTTAAAATGCCTGCAAACTAAAGAAAACAAATAATAATAAAAAAAAAAAAAACAATTAAAATCCAGCAGTGGGTTAAAGTGGTACCTGAATAAATTGTCAATCAAACAATCTTTTAAATGTCCTCGTGCTGCAATGAACAATGTATTTTTGTAACGAGAAGCACTTGTAAATAGTTCTTTTTTAAAAAGTGGTTGAATGTTTAGCCTACTTCAAATTCTGCTTAGAATAATCTATTCTATTTTTCAATGTGCCTGATATCATTCCTATAGAGAAATGTACATTCTGTATGCAAGTTACTCTCAATGTGAAGATTTGTTAAATACACATGTGTGATTGAATGAAGAATTACCTCTGTGGTGTGATTTGGATTGGAACTGTTTGAATAATAATAAAACATTTAATAAGACCACATTTATTATTGGTTAATTTTGTTTTTCTCATAATGGTTTTTTTATGGTAACTTACCTGAGCGTGTTTGTAGGTATTATGCAGTATGGTACTGTATATAAACAGTCGTTTACTGGCAACTGCTTCCCACAGATATGTATAATTACACTTCAATTCATCAAAAATGTTTCAGTTCAGCATATTAATCAAATAAGCAAACTTATCTTAGAAACACTACTTTTTTTTATTTTACATGGCAAGATTGACTTCTAGTTTGACCAGTAAATGGTATAATTTTAGGGAAAACAAAAGTTGGCTGTCTTTAATTACATTTAAACTACAATTTCTCCATAATTACTGACAGTAGAGAAGACAATTAAGAAGACCAACTCTCACCTCTACTGATTTGTGGCTGCCTGCATTCAACTGTGAATTTATTTGCGATGTGTGATGAAATTTACTCTACTTGGGTTAAACATTAGAAATTAATTGTAAAAGATAGGGTTATGAACGTGAAGCTGAAAGTTAAAGGGGTGATGATAAATGTCATCAGTACTTATGCTCCACAAGTGGGTTGTGAGGAAAAATTTTAAAGTGAGTTATATGAAGTGGTGGAGAGTGTAATTAGAAATGAACGATTGGTTATTTCAATGGCCATATAGGTGGAGGGAACAGAGGTAATGAGGAGGTGATGGGTATGGCTTTAAGGAGAAGAATGTGGAAGGGAATGTGGTGATAGATTTTGCTAAAAGAATGGAAATAGTAGCAGTGGTGAATACTTATTTTAAGAAGAAGGAGGATCATAGGGTGACAAGAGTGGAGGAATGTGCACACAGGTGGAATATGTTCTATGCAGGAGATGCAACCTGAAGAAGATTGGAGACTGTTAGGTGTTGGCAGGGGAAAGTGTAGCTAGACAGCATCAAATGGTGGTCTGTAGGATGGTTTTGGAGGTGAAGAAGAAGAGGAGGAGAGTGAGGACTGAAAAAAGAATAAGATGGTGGAAACTGAAGGAGGACGATTGTAGTGTAAGGTTCAGGGAAGAGGTCAGACAGGGGCTCGGTGGTGGTGAAGAGGTGCTGGATGTTTGTTTACTGCAGAAGTGATAAGGGAGACAGCTAAAAAGGTACTTGGTGGTGGAATGAGTAAGTGCAGGAGAGCATAAGGAGAAAGAGGTTTAAAACAGAATTAGGATCAACAGAGAGATAAGAAAAGTAGGCAGGAGTACAAGGAGATAAGATATACCTTTATTCATTCCACAATGGGATAATTTGTGTGCCGATGCGGCAGTAGGTAAAGAAGGATGTGGCGAAAGCCATGGAAAGGCATATGAGGAGCTGTATGTGAAGTTGGACACTAAGAAAGGAGAAAAGGATTTATGCCGATTGGCCAGGCAGAGGGACCGAGCTGGTAAGGATGGAGTGCAAGTTAGAGCAATAAACGATGAAGATGGAAATGTGTTGAATACTGTGGAGAGTGTGTTGAGAAGATAGAGGGAGTATTTTGAGCAGCTGATAAATGAGGTAAATAAAAGAAAGAGAAGGTTGGATGGTGTGGAGATGGTGAAGCAGGAAGTGGATTTGATTAGTAAGGAGGAAGTGAGAGAAACAATTAAGAGGATGAAGAGTGGAAAGTCAGTTGGACCAGATGACATACCAGTAGAAGCATAGAGATGTTTAGGAGAGATGGCGGTGGAGTTTTTAAGTAGGTTGTTTGGAAGGTGAGAAAATCCCTGAGAAATGGAGAAGGAGTGTGCTGGTACCGATCTTCAAGAATAAGTGGATTTAGAGAAAGGGTGCCGAGAGAGGAGTTGTGGTATTGTTTAAGGAAGTCAGGTGTGTCAGAGAAGTATGTGAGGGTGGTGCAAAACATGTATGAGGACAGTGTGGCAGCAGTGAAGCGTGCAGGAGGAATGACAGACTGGTTTAAGGTGGAGGTTGGACTGCATCAAGGATCGGTTCTAAGCCCTTTCCTGTTTGCAGATGTGATAAACAGATTGACGAACGAGGTCAGACAGGAGTCTCCATGGACTATGATGTTTGCGGATGATATTGTGATTGTGACAGGTTTAGAAATTAGTTTATTAGAGGGACCCTGCATGTAGGACGTTTTGGAACAAGGTGAGATGGTTTGGACATGTGCAGACAAGGGACTTCCTCACCACATCCATAAACCGCCTCCTTGGCCTTCCTCTTTTCCTCCTTCCTGGTGGCCCCTTTCTCAGCATTCTCCTACCGATATACCCCATGTCCCTCCTCTTCACATGTCCAAACCATCTCAATCTCGCCTTCCTCACCTTGTCTCCAAAACGTCCTACATGCGCTGTCCCTCTATTAAACTCATTTCTCGTCATTCCCAACTTCCTGGTGGCCCCATTCTCAGCATTTTCCTACCAATATACCCCATGTCCCTCCTCTGCACATGTCCAAACCATCTCAATCTCGCCTCCCTCACCATGTCTCCAAAACGTCCTACATGCGCTGTCCCTCTATTAAACTCATTTCTCGTCATTCCCAACAAAAACCTCAACATCTTCCGCTCTGCTACCTCCATCTTCACCTCCTGTCTTTAACTCGATTGCACTCTCTCTAAACCATACAACTTCACCCTAAACCAGTCTGTCGTTCTTACTGCACACTTTACTGCTGACACACTGTCCTCATACATGTCCTGCACCACCCTCACATACCTCTCTGACACACCTGACTTCCTCATACAGTACTACAATTCCTCTCTCGGCACCCTGTCGTACGCTTTCTCTAAATCCACAAACACACAATGCAACTCCTTCTGACCTTTTCTATTCTTCTCCATCAACATTCTCAAAGCAAATAAGGCATCTGTGGTGCTCTTCCTCGGCATGAAACCATACTGTTGCTCACAGATGGTCACCTTTTCTCTCGACCTGACTTCCATTACTCTTAACCATAACTTTATGGTGTGACTGATCAACTTAATTCCCCTGTAGTTACTGCAGGCCTGCACATCTCTCTTGTTCTTAAAGATCGGTACCAGAACACTCCTTCTGTATTCCTCAGGCATCCTCTCACCTTCCAAAATCCTGTTAAACAATTTCGTTAAAACTCCACTGTCTTCTCTCCTAAACATCTCTATGCTTCTACCTGTATGTTGTCTGGTCCAACTGACTTTCCACTCTTCATCCTCTTAATCGCTTCTCTCACTTCCTCCTTACTAATCATATCCACTACCTGCTTCACCATCTCCACACCATCCAACCTTCTCTCTCTCTCTCTCTCTCTCATTTTCCTCGGACATCATCTGCTCAAAATACTTCCGCCATCTTCTCAACACACTCTCCTCACTAGTCAACACATTTTCATCTCCATTATTTATTGCACTAACTTGCAGCACCTCTTTCCCAGCTCGGTCCCTCGGCCAATTGGTACAAATCCTTTTCTTCTTCCTTAGTGTCCAACTTCTCATACAGATCCTCATATGCCTTTTCCTTGGCTTTTACCACATCCCTCTTTACCTGCTGCTGCATCTTCTTGTACTCGTGCCTACATCACTCTGTCAATCCCAATTCTGTTTTGCCAACCTCTTTATCCTTATGCTGTCCTTCCTTATTCCAGCACCACGTCTCTTTGTCTTCCTTTCTATTTTCAGATAGTCACACCAAGTACCTTTTAAGCTGCCTTCCTTATCACTTCTGCAGTAGTTGCACAATCATCCAGCACCTCTTCAACACCACCAAGCCCCTGTCTGACCTCTTCCCTGAATCTCATACTACAGTCTTCCTCCTTTAGTTTTCACCATCTTATTCTTCTTCCAGTCTTCACTCTCCTCTTCTTCTTCTTCACCTCCAAAACCATCCTACAGACCACCATCCAATGCTGTCTAGCTACACTGTCCCCTGCTATCACCTTACAGTCTCCAATCTCCTTCAGGTTGCATCTCCTACATAGAACATACTCCACCTGTGTGCACCTTCCTCCACTCTTATAGGTCACCCTGTTATTATCCTTCTTCTTAAAATAAGTATTCACCACTGCCATTTCCATCCTTTTAGCAAAATCTACCACCATCTGCCCTTTCACATTCCTCTCCTTAAAACCATACCTACCATCACCTCCTCATCACATCAGTTTCCTTCACCCACATGCCCATTAAAGTCTGCCCCAATCACCAATCTTTTATTCCTAGGTACCCCTTCTACCACTTCATCTAACAGTCCAGAATTTTTCCCTCTTATCACCACCCCTTCAACCTCCATCTTCATGTTCATCACCCTATCAGAAACTCTCTTCACCTCCACTACACTCTTAATGTACTCTTCCCACAGGATCACCCCTACACCATTCTCTTTCCATACACACCATGAAAGAACAGTTTCAACCCACCTCCAGTGTTCCTGGCCTTACTCCCTTTCCACTTGGTCTCCTGAAAATACAACATATTTAACTTTCTCCTCTCCATCATATTAGCTCTCTCTCTCTCTCTCTTTCTCTCTCTCCCTCTCTCTGAATTTGGACACTAAGGAAGGAGAAAGGGATTTATGCCGATTGGCCAGGCAGAGGGACCGAGCTGGTAACAATAGAGTGCAAGTTAGAGCAATAAAGGATGAAGATGGAAATGTGTTGAATGCTGGGGAGAGTGTGTTGAGAAGATAGAGGGAGTATTTTGAGCAGCCGATAAATGAGAAAAATAAAAGAAAGAGAAGGTTGGATGGTGTGGAGATGGTGAAGCAGGAAGTGGATTTGATTAGTAAGGGGGAAGTAAGAGCAGAAACTACCCCATTCTTCACCTCAGTTCTTTCCTCTGGGGTTTGAACACCACCACCACCTAATTGTCTTGTGGGCCTAAGGCTATATACTGATACAGTTTGAGTGGTTTTCCTCCCACTACACAGTCACTGTTCATGGGTTAGGAAATATGCTGCAACCCACAACACTGAACCAGTCTCCCCTACCGCGGTGCCTCATTCGTTAAAACATTTTGTTCTGACTGGAAAATTGTGAGTTCAAATCATAGCACCACCACTACTGTTGGGCCCTTGAGCAAAGCCCTTTACCCACAAATGTTCAGTGGTATCCAACCTCCTTTTACATATTGTGGCACTGAACCTCACTGAACTCAGAAAAGTGCTTCATAGCCACAAAATCCATCATAGTGGATGTAGATTTATTATGGCGGTGCTGTGATCACACACTTTAACTTCGGCATAGTGAAAGCCTTTCCCTGAAAAGGGGACTGCAGTATAGGAAATGCTCCCGTTGATGCACCAGGAATCCTAGTACACAGACCTTGGATTTAAGTGGATTTAGGTGGAATCTGTTTTGACTTCACAAATACTAATATTTTCTCAGAGATTGCAAGAGACTGGAAAGACACCTACACTAAAGGTGATGGTTGTTGTCATTGAGGCATTATCAGATAATGAATAAATTGGTTGTACATTTTTATAACCTATAATGTTGCATGACAGCTGCCTTTTCTAAGCAATCATGTGATCAGTTTTGGTGATACGTGTGCTTTGCATTTATTTGTGGACAGATAACCATGTGGTTAAAACCAAGGGTTTATTCTCAAGATTATATTACAGAGGTTTGTAAAGCGATTGACTCATCTTGCAACATTATATCAAGGTGAACCTGAAGGAAATTTTATGTTCAGTGTTTACCCCTGTGAAACCACTTCACAACTAAAGAGTGGCCTTCCTATTCTCAGACCATCTGTTCATCTGTCTTGAAAGAAACGTGTTACTCTCTAAACAAAGACTGATCCACTGTGATCTCATTGACATATACAAGCACTGGGCATTCTCCTGGGAATTACTGTAAAAAGAATATATACTTTTAGAAGCTTTTCTATTGTGCTGCCTGGGCAGTCACTTTCATTTTCAGTGTCATATTTAACTGTGGGTTAATGAATCTTGGATAACTGCTACTTGTCAATTAGACCCAGTGACAATGACAGTGGTGTTAATCAAGGATACTGCCTCATACTTTAGTTTATGATGATGTTGCAAAATATCTATATGCATGCATAAGTACACAAGAAGTCTTCAGGGTAGGTATTTAAAGGTTTAATTACACATGTATCTAACATTAATGTGAAATAATATGTTAATAAAACAAACAAATGCTATTGGAGTGCAAAGGAAGGAAACAAAATGATCTGTCAATGTTCTTTGGAAGTAAAATAAAACTAATACAAAAAATATTTTTGGTTATTTGTGGCAAATTTGGTTTAATAAATTGAAAACCATTTAAATACTAGGATTATACTGTATACCTTGAGCAGATGCTCAACGCAATATAATGCATACCTCTCTGTTGACAATTATCGTATGTCTAAATCTTCAGGCTTGCTATAATTTGGCTTCATATCATCTCTATGATTTCATCTCTGGTCTATCCGCCAAGGGCTGAATTTCCCCTCTGCTAAATCTACATTTCAAGTCCCTCTGCTGCCTCGGCTTTTTGTGTGGAGGGGAAAGCTGCCAAAAATGTTTCTGTTGGAAAGCCATCTCTCTCTCTCTCTCTCTCTCTCTCTCTCTCTCTCTCTCTCTCTCTCTCTCTCTCTCTCTCTCCCGCTCTCTCTTGCTCTCTCTCACTCTCTCTCTTTCTTACTCTCTCTTGCTCTCACTCACTATCTTACACACACACTCACACACACACATATATGCCATCCTTTTGTGGCGTCTGACGAGGGTGGGAATATTGGGATCAGGGGATATAGCCGTGTGTGTCTGCTTCCGTTCTCACTTTCTAGACAGGAAGGTCACACAGTACAAAGCACACAAAAAGGAGGCTCTCACAGTCGGTGGTCAGCTTTGCTTTCTCTACATTAATCCACTGAATGAAGCGCTGCTCTGTGAGCTAGTCAAAAGCTCTACACTAGCAAAACTAAACCTCTCTCCCTAGCAGAATCTCACGACCAGTCACTACACCTCTGTATTTCTACTCGGCACTACGGCCAAAGACACAGTCACTTTTTCCAAAGATACTTGCAGCTCTGTCCTTGCCACCTGACCTGTGCCAAATTTATTTTCCATCTGGACAAAAGGAGACTTGAATCCATTCTTGGAGTCTATCTCGATTATTCACTCCCTCACTGTACCCTAAAAAGAACAGTAGCTTCAGTGCAGTGGCAGAAAAAAAGAATCCTGGACCCTGGAGGCTCTTTTTACACTGGACACTATGTCTCAACCAGCTCTAATTGCAGCTTCATATTTATTCAGCTGCTTTCACTTTTATGCCTTTAACAACTTCACAAATGCTGAGTTCAGCATTTGTCACATTTTCAGCTCACGTTCTTTTAAGGGGTTTTGTCTTTTAAACGTATGTGAGAGGAGAAAAAGCAAAATGACATGAAAGCCAATAACCAAGTAATATCTGTTATCAATCAGTGCTGTTAGCAAAGTTGATTAATCATTACTATTGGCATGTATTTATATTCAATATATTACTTGACATTTTCCAAGCTAAACATACAACTAGGAGGGAGTCAGAAGGGATTTGTTTACCTCTGAATTATTTAATTAATTTCTTCTTAAATGCAAAAAACTAGCAATGGGCTCTTAGGATCCTCAGCAGCTTTATATTACATGTTTCTCTCAGGGGCCCAAAAAGATGATGAAATGTGTCCTCTGTTCCTGCTGTCCTTTGGTGTGCAGCAGATCAAAGCTTTGACATTTCTCTCACTGAAAATCACATCAATATGCACTGACATATAGCCTCTACAGACCATGCCTTCCTTCTGTCAACAATAATCTAAAGGAAGGATTTTAGGAGGAATAAAATTCTCCAGTCAATTGCTGAATGTCTTGAAAATATACAATGTCTTAAAACTTTAGCAACATAACATTTGTTTATTTTAGCTTCTGCAAATAGGTAGGAATTAATGAACAATCACAAAAAAAAAGTTATAACCCAAACCGGTCTTCTGGTATATACTACTATATCAAGCACATTGCTTTCTCCAGATTTAGATGTGGAGATGAAATATAGTGGCAATGTTATTAATACTGTCTTTAGGTTGCAACTCTTACATTTTCTGATAGTCACTATCAGTTTCAGGTGCAGTTACAATCATGGAAAAAAGTATTTTTTAATAAGACCATTAGACAAAATCATATACAAATCTATGACATATATTTTTCCAACAGTGTAAATAGCAACTAATTAAACAGTGGAAGAATCAGAATGGTTAAGTAAAGAAAACACTACATCATTTTTTTTAAATAAATAAAAAAGTCAGAAAGAAAGAAAGAAAGAAAGAAAGAAAGAAAACATTGTCAGCATCATTGTATCCTTTATACCAGTTAAAGAGGTTAGTTACAGCTGGTTGTACTGTGCTGCCAGGCCAAGAAAAAGAGAAGTGTTGTCACGTTACCCACACTACAGCGCACACACACACACACACACACACACACACACACACACACACACACACACACACACACACACAGGCAAGTATTCCAGCCAAGACTGAGCTGGCTGGAGTGCAGTAGGTCAAAGGACTCTTTATGCAGTACAAAGAATAAACAAACACAAACTCAGAAATGACACTTCACAGTTTCTCACTGTATTTAGCCTTCAGTAGGATTTAAAACATGTAAAACCGTTTTCCAAATCTCAAGAGATGCAATACAACAAAAACAAAACACTGAGCTAAAATACAAAATATCACTCTGAGTATGTGAGCTACAGTTCTAAATCACAGGCTTACAATATATCATCAACAGATGATGCATCATGTAGCAAACCGAACATAGAGACAAAAGCTATATTGGCATATTTTTGTGCTCCTAAAATATTACAGGCTCACGGGTGATGTAACTGAGAGGCATGTGCTTTATCAGGAGATCACAAGACCTTGATGAGTTTATAGAAATCTATATCTGGAAGTGTGAGACATTATAAGTGGCCCTGTTATCTGGCTAGGAGGAATGGCATTATTCTCCTGCCTGTCAATTAGTGTAACATTAGCCAATCACAGGCTCCTGTAAGCTCTAGTAGTCAATTAATGCTTTCATCTGTGTGTGTTCCCCACCTTATTGTGGCATGGGCAGCATTATCGTAGCATGGGCAGCAGTTTAAGATGATGTATTGGCTGCCTACATGAGTCTCAAAGGGAGCATCTGTCTCCATCTCTATCATCAGAACATCATTTTGAAGACCATTCTTCCTGTCTTCAGTACAGGGCAAGAGACAAATCTATGACAAAGTGAATTAAAGCTGGCAGCTTGTGTTCAGTGAACACTTGAAATGATGTCTAAATGTATGTTGTTTTTTTCCTTTAAGTCATCACACAAATCAAATTACATGTTAAATTATTGATGTGTGTATTTGTCTTGTGCACCCCATGCTCTACTGTACCATTGCTTCTTGCATTATAGTCTATTTGGTGTTCTTGAACTAATTGAGGAAAACTGCCTATTAGACACATTTTCTAGTCAATCCCAGCTTTCCTCCACCTTTATCAAGCAACAACATGATTTTTTGATTCATTGATTATCTATACTCTGCCCTCTAAAGAAACGCTTCAACAGATGCAGATGCAGGTTTCGAAGCTTTAATAAAAGACTCAGCAAACAATCTAAATCAGAATGAAAATACACACACACAGGATCAGGTGTTCAGCAAACAGATTAAACAAGATCAGAAGATAAACAGAAACTTGAGGCAGAAACAATACAGTATCAGGAATAACAAACACAATACCAAACTTGGTATTAAGATAAGATAAGATGAGATGAGATGAGATGAGATGAGATGAGATGAGATGAGATAAGATAAGATAAGATAAGATGAGATGAGATGAGATGAGATGAGATGAGATGAGATGAGATAAGATAAGATAAGATGAGATGAGATGAGATGAGATGAGATGAGATGAGATAAGATAAGATAAGATAAGATCTGCCCACACTGCATGGTGCCTTTTGTGTCATATAAGGGAATGTGTGTACAGGAATGCGTGTAATGGTTGTAATTAAACCCAAAGGAATGTGGTTGGTGTGGAGAATAGTTTGTCGTACTTCCATGCTCTTTATCTACTTTAAGTGTTCTGTTTTCAGGACTTCCAACATGTAACATTTGGCTCTTCAGTTTTCATCTTGGTTAAAACAATTATTTTCAGAAATAAGAATTATAATTATTAAAAATTTAAAACAACATAAATGTGATCATAATAAAGTTGAGTACCCTGTTCATTTCCCACTGAATCATCATCACTATGTTATAGCTTATTTAAAGGGAGGTGACCTTATCCTTTGGCAGAGTCAGTCCTGAGTCATCTGGCCAGTGGAATGATTTTCTATTTCTTTAACAAACAGAAGTTCAAGGCCAGAACCATGTCATAGTTTTTTTTTCCCTGCTATAATTTAATATTAAATGAACTTCTCAGATATGGGAAAGGGTTGTTGTTGCTATGAGACAATGTGTCAGCAGACATAACATTTCAGAGATGACAGGTTATTTATAGAAATGTAGAGGGCCTGAACAGTAAGTTAAAATGAAGAGGCTTAAACAGTGGAGCATGAAAATGATCTGCTTTGCTTGTATGCGAGACACAAAGCCTTTGTGGAGGCTTGCGGAAAAAAAAAACCTCTGAAGATTGTCTGTAACAATGATACTATTTCTGCAAGCAGTATATGCACATTCCTAACGCTTTCTAAGAACAATTCCTAACATTCCTAATCATTTCCTGGGCGAATACTTTGGATAAATAAGTCTGACATTCAAATTCACTTTTCTAAATTGGAAGGTTTTATTTCTTCACCAATAAACATACAAACATTCTGGACAAAGTATGTAGGGATTACTTATGATTACTCATCTGGACAATTATTAAATAGTTTATTCATATTTTATTTTAGTATTCATTTCATTCAGAAATTGTAGATCAGTAAAGATAGTATATTTAAAGTGTTCTATTATTAGGTCATCTTGATATACTATTGGCTATATATTATCAGACTTAATATATTACCAGACTTTTGCTGTGTGCTCCTGAAATTAACCTACAAACCAATTAGCTAAATTTGATTCAATCTAAATTAATGGCTTTCTTTGATTCTCCGATATCAGGTTTTAATTATTCATATACAAAAAGTGCTCATTAGCTAATATTTTAACAAATGAGAGCTGTTGTTTTGCCTGATGGAAAAAAAAACATGAAGAATATTCAAACCTGCTCAAAATTTTCCATTCAACTCTCAAATGGTGTTTGTGTATCCTGGTGAAAAATCGATCTTAGTTCAGCTTAGACATAGACCTGCATCAGTTGGTATACCAGGATTAACTGGTCAGAGCTGGTACTCTAGCCTAGTGAAACTGGTTATGATGTTGTTTACCAGTTTAGTGAAATGAAAGCATGATTACACTGGTGTATTAGGTTGGTGTATCTGAGAAAGAAAGAGAACAGAAGTAAAATCATATTTATATCTGTGGCTGTTTGCGTTTGGCTTATTGTAGCATAAATGCTGCATTCATAGTGCCCTGTAAGTGGCAATTTGAAAGTCTTGATATCTTCTTTTCCTACCTTGACACCTAAGGATACAAAGTTAAAGAACATAGACACATTAACAAATGCTTTTTGTTTGCTTTGTCTAAAACTAGTACTGTTCTACTGGAGAACACTTCCACTCTGTAAAAAGGGAACTGGTATTTGCTTTAATTATTTTGGTGGCCTTGTAGCTTGTAGGCGGGGAATTACAAGTTGAAGCGCCACCGTGAATGCAGTTAGCCTTTAAGTTAACATTAAACTAATCATCAATGTGAGATTTTTTGCATTCTGGAACGGTGAAGCATTCAGATCTGTTAAACATCAACAATACCCAATCAACACAAAGCTCCTACATGCATCTCACGCTGTTTTTCTTTTTTGGAAAAGATGCATGTTGTGCTCACCTTTTGCTCTTCTATCAGTAATAGTAAATCAGGTAAATACAGAGGTAGTTAAACCACAATTAAACCACTAAAATCTGTTGACTGCAGACAAATTACATTATTGGGTTTATTAAAATGGCAGAGATACTAACCCAATACCACAATCCCCCTTCCTTCCACAGCACACACAAAAATAATACAATTGTGGAATTTTATTCTAAACATGTTACTAGTAAACTTTTTTAAGTCACCTTGGGCAGGCTCAAAAATTCTTAATTATTACTTAATTTTTGAGTTTTTTCAGGCGAATAGAGAACGGAGAAATCTAAATCTGAATTACAAAAATTCCACACATATGTACTATGGCTCAAAATGTAATTAATATAAGAATAGTTTATATTATATGTGTATAAAATAAACTTAATATACTACTTTTATGATACATGTGCTATTCGGTGTTAATTATATTTCACATGCATCTATTTATATTTGATGCAATAATATGTCAAATTGAGAGGTATGGCATCTCGCTTACATATCATATCTATGAGGCTTTGCAAACATATTATATTTCAATATATTAGTTTCATTTACACAAGACAAGAGTCTGGGTGAACTGTGTACTGTGAGCTGTGATGAATTCTAGAAGTAAATAGTTAAAATGGAGTTCTTTGAAAAGTGCTATATATATATACAGTAGATATTTTACATCATAAGAAATATGTCTGGTAGGCGGCTGACCCACAGGTCATGTGAACGAGTAAGGTGGTTAAAAATGCATGCAATCCAGCCGAAACCTGTCAAAAACATCTTGCATTGCGTATTGTCCTAAGCAGAAACAAGAATTTGGGTGATGAAATGATTCTTTAGCATAGCATAGATACTGCAAAAGCTTTCAGTCAGCATGTTTTTTTTAATGGATGTGTCCTTTTGTGTAACTGTTTGAGAGCAGGGTTGCAGCGAGTGTGATCAATCTGTACATGATAATTCAACAGTGACATTCACAGACACACAAAGAAGCAGGACGTGATTAAATGTGAATATCAACAGTAAAATGCAACAAACAAAATTCTTCTATTTTCCATACATTTATTACAAAAAAAATCACATCCATATATGTAATTTGTTATAATGTTTTATAATGTTTAATATATAGTTTATAGTAAATCATTTCGATTTTGAAGCAAAACACATTGAATAGGGAGTGGTAGCTCCAGCGGTTAAGGCGCTGGGTTAACGATCGAAGGGTCGGGGGTTCAAGCCCCGGTATCGCCAAGCTTCCACTCATGGGCCCTTGAGCAAGGCCCTTAACCCTCTATGCTCCAGGGGCGCTGTATCATGGCCGACCCTGCGCTCTGACCCCAGCTTCTAAGCAAGCTGGGATATGCGAAGAACAAATTTCACTGTGGTGTAATGTATATGTGACAAATAAAGGCTATTTTATTCTATAATTTATTTAATTAACATTAAATAGAGATAAAGAAGGATAAAAAGAAACATTGAAGCATTGATAGCAATCATTTATAATTTCTTTGTACGTCTTAAAGGCTTATAAGAGTAATAGATGGGCATTTTCTAAACATCTGATGCACGTAAATCAAAATCAATAGTCATTTTTGCTTGTTACCACTGCCAATTTTATATATCGAGTATATGCAAAACATGTGTGGTGTTGTGTATTAAAGCTGCTAATTATTATCAAGGTTTCAGATACATTTGTATTAGAATAAAATATATTGGTATGATTCAGTAATTGACACAATATGGAAAAAGGTTTATGGATTCATATCGGCCTTTTAAACATCCATATGTTCATTCACAAACAAGGGTGTTAGTAAAGTCAGGTATCAATGTAAGGTGAGGAGGCCTGGCGTGCAATAGATGTGTTCCAATTTAGCATTGATGCATTTAATAGGGTTGAGGTCAGAGCTTTATAGCAGGTCACACACAACCTCCAACCCTAAAACATATCATTGTCATGCTGGAACAGCTTTACGTCTCCTAGGTCAGTTGAAGAGAAAATGTGATCTTACTGCATCCAAAGAATCCTATACAATTCAGTGTCTTTGTTCAAAGTACTTCTGTCCATAAAGTGTATATACATATGTATATAGTGTATAGGTAGATAATATTGTCATTTCAGGATGTGGGATTCTGTATGAATGGTGGTGATTTACATATTTTATGAAATGTGTACAAACGTGAAAAATATTCAATCTATAGTCCCTTTACTTTCCCTGCAAATAAGGTTTATATGCTTTGTTTAAAAAGCAGTAGTGCATGTAACAAAAGGAAACATGGAGAAGTGTTGTGAAACAGGAAGTAAGTATTTCAGCTTCCTTCCTCAATCAGTTCCTTTAACTTTGCGAACCATTAATTTGTTATATAATAGTATGAGATTCTTTCGTTTTGGTTCAGTTTTTTGCTCAACTTTCAATAATAAGTGATTACTGTTAGATGGAAGTATGTGTCGTCCCCCCGTGCCGTCTCACTAGACCCTCACAAAACTCATGCCAGCACAAGTGCTCTATTTGCAGCCATCTATGGTGATGCAGCCAAGAACATGCAAACAGGCCGACTGTGTTCCAGTACTGCACACGCTCTACACTTTAGCCCCATTAAAGCAAGATTTCTGTAGGAAATTGTCCATAACTTAACACTTTCACACTTGAAATTAAAAATGTTTTTTTATTCATTCAAATAGTATGAAGAGGTTTCAGCTTCTGAGGTTTGGAGTTACTCCGGTAATCTGTAGACACCAACTTATCAAACAATGAAACTAAGGTGAGATAATTGCAGATCGAATTACTGCTATACTGACAGAGACCAATATAGCAGTGCAGAGATGTTAATACAGTGGGAGGTCTGGGCATGGCTGTGTACACACCTGCTCGGGTTACAGTTTGTAAGTTGACCAGACTGATATAACCAGAGCAAGTGTGATGTAAGAGCATGTGTGTAAGTATATGTATGGATATGTGAAAGACACAGTCATAAAGTGAAAAACATCCTTGTGAACTAAAAAAAATACCCTCATCCTGTTTCCAGTACTGGAGCATATCAGTGTGATTAGTAAACCTGAAATTGTGATGAATGATAATTGGGCTACTTTTGACCTGCTGCAATGGGTTTTTTCTTGCCAGTGTGTTTGGAGTTGAACATATTGCATATGTTTGTTTAATCATGTCAGTATTTATTGCAGTAAAATACTGTCGGCATGCTGGTGTTGTTTCATTCAAGCAATAATTGCATTATTTATTACTTATTAAAAAAGTTCTGAGGTTATGATGATAATGTACTAAATGAACAGGTTGATAAAGTCTCATGTATGTGCTTGTTTCCCCATAGTTCCCATCGTATTGGTATTCTTTTTTTTTTTTTAAGACTATTCAATAAAGATTCTTGTCTTGATTCTAACATGAACGTCCTTAAACGATGGTGCATTAGCATATTAATGTACACTTTATAGAAGCAATATTTGTGGACATCTCACCGTAAGATTGTACATCCCTTTCACATTTAATAACCATTTACGTTTATATTAACCTCCTCTCTTCTGAAAAGATGTTCCCTTAGAGTTTGTAGTGTGTTTCGGGAGATTTGTGTTTATTCAACCCCAAGGGTGTTAGTAAAGTCAGGTACTGATGTTGGTGAGATGAGGAGCCCTTGGGTGCAGTCAGACTTCCAATTAATCCAATCGGTGTTTAATAGGGTGCAGGTCAGTACTCTATCGCAGACCAATCAAAATCTTCCACTCCAAATCATGTATAACTTATATTTATGGAGCTTGCAGGTTAAAACTACCACATCCAAATACATCTATAGAATTGTGTGCCTGCAACTTTGAGGTTACATTTTGTTGAAGAACCACACGTGGCTGGAGAAGTCAGGTGTTCCTATATGTTTGTCCATGTACTGCATGTTAAATATTTTGACTTTTGGTACAGCAGGATTTCACCAGTTGGAAACCATGAACATTTCTTGCACTAACTTGCAGACTACCGTGTATATACAATATGTATATATAAATCTTCCTTTATTCATTAATCTTCTTTAAACGTGACCCTGGTCAGGCTTGTGGCTGGTCTAGAGTCTATCCTGAAAGCTCTGGGTGTGAGTTGGGAAAACCAGAGAACCTGGAGGAAACCTGCATAGACACAGTGAGAAATCTGCACAGACCACAACCTGAGTTACTGTGAAAAGGCAACCATTTGTTTAAACTACACTGATAACATTTATACAGTCGTTTTAAGTGGTTTTTAAAGATAAGATCTTTTGAGAATTGGGAGCAGTGTTTTGTATTGTATTATATTGCATTGTTTGTTTGACACTAAAGTATCAGTGTCTCATTTGTAGTACGATGAAACTCTCTAGAATTATTTTACCACATATGGTATAAACAGCATTAATACATTAATTACAGTGAATGCAATAACATAATGTCTTTCTATGAAAATATGTATTAATTAATATATATGCAGCGGCCATGTACTATGTATAATTTAGTAATATATTTACAGTTAAACACAGTGGTTTGGGTTGAACACGAGTAAGTGAAGTCTCTCGCTCCCCCTGCTGGTTGATTCTGTATGTGTACCAACTCTATTCCGTGATATGCTGTAGTCTTACATGAAATATATACACAACAATAACGTTTTATAACACACACACACACACACACACACACACACACACACACACACACACACACACACACACACACACACACACAAAAACAGCATTAATACATTAATTACAGTGAATGCAATAACATAATGTCTTTCTATGAAAATATGTATTAATTAATATATATGCAGCGGCCATGTACTATGTATAATTTAGTAATATATTTACAGTTAAACACAGTGGTTTGGGTTGAACACGAGTAAGTGAAGTCTCTCGCTCCCCCTGCTGGTTGATTCTGTATGTGTACCAACATATGTGTACCAACATATCCGTGATATGCTGTAGTCTTACATAAAATCTATACACAACAATAACGTTTTATAACACACACACACACACACACACACACACACACACACACACACACAAACACACACACACACACACACAAAACAATAAAACATCAGATTTATTATACAGAACATACTACAATTATTATAATGTTTTGTGGATTTCAGTTTAATTAAATTGCCTCTAAGTAGCTTTAAAGAAAAAAAATAAGTTAAGAAAATATAGTTTTAATTAATTACATTTGTCGCTATAGTCCTATAGTCCTAACGAGCAAGCAGGAGGTAAAGATGGCAAAGAAAAATCATGAGTCGATCTGAGAATGAATACTTGATAGGAATCAGACTTAACAGGGAACCGATCCTCATTGTATACATTCATTTTATTTCAATGATGGAAGTTATTATTAAAGTTATCCGTATTCACTGATGGAGGCTTTAGCACAAAACTGATCATGGCAATTATAGTCCAAAGCTATTGTATCAGAACTGTGAATATGAATTGCTGGTCAATGATATCCTCATGGTTTCCAAGTGGTACAAACTGTGCAAATCTCAAGTGTTTTTCTGACTGTCTCAGCAGTTTTAACTCTGAACAAATATTTCTGAAAAAAATGACCAGCAAGCGCATAATTAATATTGCATGATGCTTCCTTTATATAGGACTAATAGCACTGAGCATCTTTATATTCTATTGCTTATAGTATCTTTGTTCATAAGGAATGCTCTTTACGGTTTAGACCAGAGATTTTCAGTACGCTTAAAATCTACTGAATGTATTGACAACAGCAAAACATTTGCATACTTGCCCTTATGTACATATGTTTTGTATGAGTATGTTGTTGAATGATAGAGCTGCACTCAAAAAGGTTTAGGTCTCATTTAACTATAACATATACCTCTATATATTTAACTATATATAATAGTAGTATCAAGTAATGACAAAATCAGCCTTTTTTGGTTGCTGGAAAGATGGGCTTCTTTAGTGCAATGTGGCAAAACGTTTTTGGTATTGAGGTGCATCTGATAATTGATTCTGGAACTCTTTGGGTTTCACTTTGACATCCTCTCCACCCTAGTTGCTGTGTGGGATGGTTTTGGAAGAAAACAATGAAACAATTGTTCAAGAATGGAACTGATTTCCCCACATTACCCAGATATTTTGCCAGAAATGAGAAAAAAAAAGAAAAAAATCTCACCAATGTCTTACTTTATAATGTCTTGTATTATTTTATCAGACAACATGTAAGGTATCAAACATTGTGTCTAACGTTTCATATAGTGGAGTTCAGTGCAAATATCTGAAAGGTGCTATTCAAGATTTATATAGCAGATTAAAAAAAAACAAACAAAAAAAAACAGATTTTGGTATGCATTTGATGAATTCATTCATGCTGAACAGCTTAAAAAAAAAATGCCCATAAGAGATCTTTAGACCTGCATTGAATCTTAAGAAAGTGAGAACAGTTAAAGAAACCCTGCTGTAAAAAAACAATCTGAAATCCACAAAGAAAGATGTGAAGTAAAGTAGAAGTGGGACAGAGGCTGTCAGGAATAACAAATCTGCCTGCATAGTACGCTGAATCAGGAGGTTTGATACTGGCCTCCGAATGTGACACTGAGCTTAATTGTTCACAGCATCTCCTCCATAGTGCAAGGTTTTTAGTTGGGTGATAATAGGGGCAGAAGTGAATGGAGGAGTGAGAGTATGTTGTGATGTTCCAGAAATATTGCTGACTGATGCAAGTCTTCGCAGCCTCTGATTACACCTGTGGGACAAACAGCACATTTACTGCTGTGCTCTTAACTGGCTGGGGTGACACTGAGAAAAAAGCTAATCCGAGCAGATGTATTTTGAATGTAGTAAAACATATCCAGTATTTCTTATAATCACAGATTTCCATAAACCAAACTAAAAGATTATTATAGCTATTAAATACAAAAAAATGTTGTTGTTTTGTCTTATTTTATTAGCAGATCATTTTGTTCCTTTCCAGAATTGAATGCTAAATAGAAGTCAATGTATCTGCCAATAGAAGTAGATGATTTCAAGCTTCCAATGAATAAATATGGCACGAAATATGCTTACTAGACTCAAATCTGGATACTTGAAATGATAGCTAAGGGTTCCTACATTTAAGGTCATTTCACTTGCCAAAATTGTTTTTGCATTGTGCTATGTAGAAAGATTTAAAGATTGTAGGAATCTGTAGCAGTATTACAACATAGTCCTGGTAATTCTAATCATTCTGGGGTAAATCCACTGATGAAAGAATATATATTTTTATTTATCACAAAACTATAATAATATAACTATAATGATTAGAGTTACCAGAGTTACCAGAGTTACCAGGACCATTTTGGAACTGCAAATACCACATCAGTGGATTTACTTCATTTTCATTCTTATCAAACCAATTGTTAAGTTCTCGGACCCTGTGTCATCAGGAGAAGAACATTAGGGTCAAATTATTAACATTTCAATGTCAGTATGGTGTGTGAATTCTCTACACACTTCTCAACTACAGCTGAATCACTCAAGTACATGCATAGTTATAATTATCCAATATATTTTAAAAAGTTTTGGACACTTGATCATTATACCGATACAGTATGTGCTTCTTGAACAGAATCCATTCTTCTGGGAAGGTTTTGCCATTTGATTTTTGAAGTGTGGCTGAGGGGATTCGTACTCAGCTGCAAGAGAATTAGTGAGATCAAGGAATTATGCTGATTGAGCATACTTGGTGTGTAGTCGGTTCCAATTCATCCCAAAGGGGATTGAGGTCAGGGCTCTGTGCAGGTCACTCTAGCTTGTCATAAGCAACATTAAACAGTTTGGGCTTCATTGAACTTGCTTTGTGCAAAGAAGTAAGGAAGAATTGGTAAGATGAATTCTTAAAGAATTATTAATGCTACAACATACACATACATCCTATACAATTGCTATTACATCTTTCTTTGGGGAAGGAGGACATATAGGTGTAATGATGAGATGTCCACAAAATGTTGGCCAAATAATATATACACAAGATTTTTTTTAAATACTGCTGGTGTAGATATTATTGTGATATTGATGAATGAATTGTGTTGGTTCTATTTCCCAAGAAATAAACAAGTAATGACCTGATTTACAGCCCTGCAACCCTGACCAGGCAGCTGCTAATGAAGATGAATGAAGAATGCTGTATTCCTGTTGTATTCCTATGTATGGTTCTTGCAGTGTTTCTGGGGGAAGAAAAAGCAGCGTGCCTATTTGCATTTCTCATCTTTATTAGCTTGTTTTGAGTTATGTATTTACCCTGTGTGGAAGCTGTCTGGCTTTATCGAAACCCTGAACCTACATTTTTTTTAAACTAAAATTTTATAAAATCAGGTACAAATCTCTACATCACACAACAGATGCTAACAAAAACAAAACGAACCAAATAAACAACAACAACAAAATAATAAAATGTACAATATTTGGATTTGGACTGTAATTAATATAAACAGTTTGCTTCAATGGTTTAAGCATGTAATTGCCCATCATTAAACAACTTATAACCTCAACAATGATAAAACTATGATCAATGGACATTCTTGTCACCCAGATAAGGACAGGTTTCCTTTTAAGATTTTTCTTGCCACTATCACCACTGGCTTGCTCATTATCGATAAATGTGCAGGGACTTCTAAATTACAAATTTATATTTGTAATCTGTTTATTTTTGCAAAGCTGATTTAGGAGAATGTTCATTGTTAAAGGCGATATACACTTACAACTGAAATGAACTGAACTGAATAAGTTTAATAAAAGAAAACCCAATAAAAATCATTATAGAAATTGTAATGGTTTTCACTACATATTCTACTAAAAATATTTAAACCATTACCATTATTATTATTATCTTGTGGTTTCCACAACACAGCATACTTGTGTACATAATTAGTGGTGTCCGGTAGATAGCTACATATGATCTACAAGTTGCCAAAGGTGTGGTATCTCCAAACAGGCTCCCCAGGGACCATTACAGAGTCCAATACAATTCATGTTATAACTATTAAAACCACAACAAAATCATTTAGAGCTTCCTTTGTTTTCAGCAGGAGAGTGCCTTGAGGATCTTTTTACATTTTTCTGTTTTTAATGTCACTCAAAGCAGATCCACGTTGCTTCAAAAGAGTTTAAACGTTGGCTTAGATTTAGTCCATTTCCTCACATGAATATGATACTTCCCAACTTCCAGATTGCAATGTTATCATGCACAAAAAATGACATCTTGCAACTCAGTTTGGTTTTTGAAAGAAAGTTAGAGACCCGAGCCTGCTTATTAGGTAATGGTGGACAAAAAAATTACTCAAATGTTAACAAACAACAAACAAATAAATCATTGTGAAAATGCGGAAATGAACAGTGCTGGCCTAAACTCTATCGGAATCACTGACTTACATTTATATGTATTATTTGTCCATGAATATGTTTAAGATTTTTCCAATAGTCTATATTTTTAATTGTATAGAATCTCTTTTTGGATAACATAACCAGGCTCAGCACCTGTGGGCTCTTTTTTAGCATAAACTCTGTTATTTGAAGCTGCAGCTTTAACCAATCAGACTGTGATTTGGTGACTCCAAGGCCCCCTAAAAGGTGTCTAAACACGTCTGCATTTTCACGTCCTTTTATTGGATGGACAGAGGGCACTCTAGTCAGACTCACAACCCACATCTGTAGCAAACTGCACAAGCTTAAATATATCCATGTGCATTTAAAAGCTGTTTCTTTATTCCACAATTTGTGACGGAGCAAAATAAATTGGTTTGGTTGCAAATAGCCTCACAAGGACATTTACAAGAGGGAGATTTCAAGAAAAGCTGGACATCATGAGGAAAGGTCAGCAAAAACACTTGTAAGGATTTATAAACCTTTAAAACTTGTGCATTTTCATTCTTGAAGAATTTGCACAAAAATACACAATATGCCCTTATATCAAATCCCCAGGAAAACCGCAATGCAGGAAATGATGTGTGCGGGTGGTGCAGCTGTGGCTGCAGTGAAAGGAGATTTGCTGAATTGTCTTGATTTAGTAATTGCATTTATTCTCACTGCATGAGATATAAAACACTTTGCAGGAAATCACTGAAGGCCTCGCCATGAGAGACATGGCCCTCCACTGTAAACAAACAAACAAACAAACAAACGCAGAAATAAATCATGTAAAAATACAAAAACAGCCCAAATAAAGCAAAGGTAGGAATAAATATATAAATAGGCATTAATATATGTAACCCCTTTGTTTGTTTGTACTTGAGGTATTTTCCATCATCCATGTTAGATAACCCACGGAACCATAAATCTGACTCAGCACCGTAAGCCACACCCACGCGATGACGTAGCGTTAGCGACCGTTACCAAGTCGCTGCTCGCGAGCTTCATCCTCACCAACATGGCGGCGGAGTGCAGCGGCTGGAGCGCAGCGGCGCGCCTCAGCTCAGCTTCACTAACTTAACTCCCAGCGCCGTGGGAACTGACGCAGCTTCGCAAAGATTTAGTCCGTCGTTTGTCCCATGATCTTATTGAATACACATATGGACCTGTAGTTTGGTACTCGAGAGCAAAATAAGCATCTTTTTTTTTTCTTTTTTTTCTCTCTTTCCCGGTTCAACTTCCAAAAGTCACCTGCCTGGCTTTAGGAACAGCGCGTACCGAGTGTGTGCGCCAGCAGCGCCGCTGTGTTTACACTCCTGCTCGCAGACACGGACACGCCGCTTCTTCTCCGCTTGAAAACTTTCTTTTTTTCCTTTCTAAACAACAATAAAACAAGCCATGTGATCGTGTTTTGAAGACATGCGTCTAAATATGAGTGAGAATAATTACCCGCTGGAAGACAGAGACAGACTTCCTCCTATCATCAACCCAGTAAGTCTGATTTTCTTCTGTTTCTTTACACTTGCAATTAAAAAAAGATCTGTTTTCAGTTATATAACTTCAAAAAAAAAAAATCCTGATGGGTTCTGGGCAGTTGATCGCTGATGGAAATTCCCGTTACTGCGAAAATGGTGGATTTGGGAATTTGACAGAACATTTACATCTTAATGGACAGCAAGATAAACAACCTCTAACATAGAAATCAGCTGCTTTCAATACGATCAGGTTGTTTTGAGGTTAGACTTATACACAGTATATATAAAGTATGTACTAGTTGATGCAATTGATCACACATCCACCCAAAAAGCATCACCCATGGCTTCTGATGGCTAGAACTTATGTTAGTAATTAAAGCACATGGGTGGGACCATCTGGCTAACACTTGATTTCTTCTGTTCTTTAAGAAGGAGTCCAGATATGCAGAATTGCTTTTGATAGGATCAAATAAAAGGAAGGGCTGTGTTTTGTCTTGTGTGTGTGTGTGTGTGTGTTGGCTTTAAATTTCCACTTCCATCTGTCGCCCTTCAAGTCTCGTTGTGTTTGTCTGATCTGATGAATGGTGATGCTGAGATTACAGGCTGTAGAAACTGATTAAACCACTACTTTTCGCATCCTACGCACAGCACCGCATCGTTTTTCAGGCTTGAAACTCCTTTGTTAAATGCTAATTTGGCGGCACACATGCCCAGGTTTGATCGCTATTCGAGTATGAATTTTGTGCCTCTTTTCTTCCTCCTGACAGAGTTTGGAGCGTGGACCAAAGCTACCTTTCGCTTCTTACGGGAGTTTCATCTCCACCCTGAACCACAAGAGAGAGTCGGGCAGTCACAGCCTGTCCACACATCTCCTCTTACCTGCCGTCCGACAAGGTCAGCACACACACACACACACACACACACACACACACACACTAAACGACTGTGCTTTTGTCGTTGAACCAAAGGCGTAGCTTGGATGGAGGTTGAAATATTTAATGAGTTCCAAATGTTTGTGATTCCAGATGCTGATTGTATGTGTATGTATATACTGTATATGTGTGTGTGTGTGTGTATATATATATGTGTATGTATATATATATATTATATATATACATATATATATATATATATAACACCTGGATGCAAGATTTGTATGTATGTGTGTGTGTGTGTGTGTGTATATATATATATATATATTGTGACAATTCAGTTGTACAGATTACATGATCAGTTTATTTAATATAGATCCTCATCCCCCTGAAACCATTTCCTAACAGCATGCTGGATGCAAGATTTGTGACCAAACAAGCTTTTAAGCTCATTAGAAGTGCATTGAAAAGGATAAAGTAGGCAAAAATGTGGTGCTTTGATAGCCAGCGTTTAATGCATGTCACGGATACACTCATCCAGAGGTCAGCGTGTTATTAATTGATATGCAGATAGAATTGAAAGGTAATGCTTGGACCCAGGACAAACGGCTAATTGCATTTCAAAGAGTTCTCTTTTAAGCTCCTATGAATTAATGAACAGTTCAGTACTGCAAGCAGATGTGCTTTGCTTTGTTTAGTTGTTTTGTTTTCCCTCTTGAGATCAAAGATGTCTGAGGAGACTTGAGGATCAGTGTGTCATACGGAGGGCTGATTACACTGCCTGGTGAATCTGCTGTAGAATCTGGACTTTGAGGTGGCAGAAACGTGTAGATCTCCTGCCGAAAAGAAGAGGGTTTTTTTTTTGGTAGAATCGTTGCCAGTTGTTTCTGCTTAGTAGTCTGCATTATGTTTTGGTGTGTGTCTCTGAGGGTCTACCCAGCGGAGGAAACTAGAGCAGTTCTAGCATCTGTAATTTGTCTCTTAATCACAGCACTTTTGTGGTGTTGACTTTGATTGGTAGTTGTCCTTCAGTGAAGAGGGCAGTTACTTGAGTAGTTGTGCTTCAGGAATAGTGATGATAATGTGAACTATATTCAGCACCCCCCCAACAAAAAAAAAAAAAACAGTTCATACGATTACAGGCATTATAACAGTTAGTCTGTACCTTTATCAGCAGCATATTCTGTATTTAATCTAATACAGAAATAGAAAAGGGGATTCACCTGAAAAGGATTAAACCTTTAAACGTAATGATAACTTACAGCTTTGTTTCGCTGCTGTAATGGCAGATTGGATCAGCAGAAACGATGCTATTTTAATATCAGCAACTTATAAGGTAAATACAAAAATTCTTGCTAAGTTTGTTTGTTTTTTGTTTGCCGCATACAGTAGCAACACACCACTTTTGCCAAATCAGTTCTCTATTACACACTTCCTCTCACTATCTGTCTTTAGCCATATCGTCAAATGCAGAACACTTTTTTTTAATTCATTGTCTAACAACGTAACACCTGTTACAAAAATATTGGCACTCTTAAAATCAATAAATGTAAGATTGAATACATAGACTTCTAATAGGAATGTTGGTCCACACCAGTTCATTTTACAACACCCTTCCAAAGTCAAGGTGCAGAGTATATAAACTTACCAACTTCTCAGTTTGCTGCCACACAGGCAGTTGACTGCAGACAGATGAGGTGAGATAAAATCACAGACTAAACCGCTGTTTTCCTACGGAGAGAGAGCGTCACGCTTTGGATTTTGTGCCTTGCAGCTGTAATTAAAGTTTAATCAAGACCCCATTTGCTGCTCACCTTTAAAAGCTCAACCACTGAGACACACCGCTGCATGAGATGGAGTTGGAAGTACCTCAGTTTGTACAGGCGAAGAAAAAAAAACATACTGACGAGGTTGACTCGAAGGCCTTTTGTCTTAAACTGCATCCGGAATAATAAACTGTTGAATTCAGAGTTTGTCTTGCTGCACGTACAGCCTAATTTCCTGACTTAGGCAACCGGATTTTGGGTAAAAATATATTGCTAAAACCTCTCAATAGAAATGAGCCACCATTATTTATATTGGGTATAGTGTATTTGTTTGTTTGTATTTAAATGGTGTACCCTTGAAGATTTTGTATTAATTCCAAATATTCCAATATTATTTTCTAATCAACACTAATACATGTTGTAGAAATAGTTTTAAGAATAGTGTTTTTTTTGCTTCCACATTTGCTACCTGCAATTTAAATGTCTTTTTATGAGAATTAATTTTTTAGTTAACTTTTAGTTTGCTGTAAATTTGCTCCATTTTCTCAAAAGATGTGACTGGATGTAGAATGTTGTTTGGAACTCACTTGTGTGAAACATTATACACTGAACAAAACCGATTTTTATGTACACAAAAAGCCTATTTCACCTAAATATTGTTCACAAATCTGATTAAATCTCTGTTAGTGAGCACTTCTACTTTGTGGAGATAATCCATCCACCTCACAAGTGTGGCATATCAGATGCTGATTAGATTAGATGCCAAAAGGCCACTCTAAAACGTTTTACTGTATTGGGGGGGGTCCGGGGGTCCGAAAACCAGTCAGATTTTTTTAACAATATTTGAGAGAAATGGGCCTTTCGTGTACATAGAAAATGTCTGAAAAATCGGGGTCAAAACAAAAGTGTTATATATGTGTGTGTGTGTGTGTGTGTATAAATATATACATATATATATATATGCATATATGTGTATATGTAGCATTGTCAAACAGTCAGATGCTATTATTGCAATAGTCAGTAACACTTATTTATGAAAACATTAACAAATTGAATTAAAGAGTGGTATATGCCAGTTTATTTGCTGTTGGACAAATATAAATGTGCCTGTTTTTACACTGTGGCTGACGAGTATCAGGTGATCTCCTATGGGTCCAAGCAAAGCGGTGTGTCTAATTTTTCAATAAGAGTGTGAAGAATCCTTGATGGGAGCGTGATGAGCTTCTGCTTAATCAGCCATATTGTTTAGTGCATTGGGAGAAACACTCAATTATTACCAAGAGATCATAGGACATGTCTTTTTTGTGTGTCATTTTGTGTTAAAGCTGTAGCATTTCCATTCCCGTGCTGAATGGCTGCATTGACGACTAGTATTACTATGTATTGCATGGGTTTATATCTTTTGAGAAAATCTCTACCTGCACGTTTGTCTTTTTTGTGCACAGTGAGGGAACTTCCCCCAATTTATCCAGATGTCAGACAAAAGCATCGCATCTCCATAGATGTTTTGCCTCCAGAAGTTAAAGCCCGCTTCGTCTCGGATCCCATCATTCCCATCCGAACTAAGACTACCAAAGAATTTCAGTACGAGTCTTTTATTCGTTTTTTTTCCCCCTTTTTCTCTATGGCTTTTCATATTCTTCTTAGAAACGTGTTTGAACTAAACCACACTTAAAAGGGTTTATTGTCTTAAATCCAGGGACGACATTGAAAAGGCAACTATCTCAGGTGATTGGAAGCATGTCCATGATTTCTACACAACCACGTTCAACTCCTTTCTGGAACTCAATGCTGCTTTTAAGGTTTGCTTGTTAAAGGTCTTACCATACATGCATGATATTTCGAATATAAATATGAATTTTGTATTTGAAATAAATCACTTGCATTGCTGTATAGGCTTAGCAGGATGTAAAGTGTTAAAGCAGCTAAGTCCAATATGTTCCCCTTAAATTGTGTAAATGTTTTTACTGAGTGCTGCTGAAATTCGGACCCATGTGAAACAGTTAGAGTAAAACAACAGAAGAAGGGGAAAACCCAATGTTTCTGTTAGGATCCTTATGAATGAATGAGGTCATTTAGAGAGTAATAAAAGGGAACACCTGCATATGGATTATATACAGAGTAGAAAATATTATTACAGGTGACCTTCTTACTGTACATTTAATCATTCAGAACAGCAATCATAACACCTTATAGACACGTCTGTAATTAATCACAATGTTTTAATGCTGGAAGATTGTTATAGTTATATTATATATATATTATACATTTTTTTAAGTATATAAGTGACAGATTTTGCCTTTTTTTTTTACCCCCAGAGAGAAGCAAATGCTCCATTCAACACTATCGAAGACTCAGGAATAAACACCAAATTTGTCAATGCTGTTTATGATGCTTTGCTTCACACGGTGTGTAACAAACCCAAGCAAACAGAAGCGCTTACAAAAAAGCCCTAACGTTCCTTCTCTTAAGCTACACAAAGAGCTATTGTGTGTGTGTGTGTGTGTGTGTGTGTGTGTGTGTGTGTGTGTGTGTGTGTGTGTGTGTGTGTGTGTTTTTTTTTTTTTCATTATTGAGTTGTTGTTTTTTTTCCAAGAATGCAGATGTGTAATTTCACACTTTCTTATACGCAGCCCCCTGATACGCAGAAATCAGTCCTGAAGGGAATCATTAATAGCTTATTAAGGGAATGGAAAGGGTGAGTGTTGTTTTGTTTTTTTACTCCCTGAACTGCTGAGTGTTTTTATTTTTAAACTACTGTGATTTAAACTACTTTTTTTTTTTTAGACCGAGAACGAAGGATGACCTGAGGGCGTATTTCATACTTGTGCAGGTAATACTTGATAATAATGATACGATCGTGGAAAAAAATATTTTCACTAAAAGAAATGGTCCCGTGTAGTTTTTTTTTTCATTTGGAGCTCACCATTGTGCCGAACAGGACTATTAATAGTAAACTACCTTGATTATATAACCCAGACGCATGTGTTGCTTTTCAGTAATGGCCGTAATTTCCTGTCCTAAATCAAGACGGTTATCTGTGCACATGTATAGGATATACTGTATGTGGAGCACAGTTGAACTAATCTGGCTAATGCTAGGTCTAGCGTTGTGCTGGAAGGTATGTCGAAGTGTGAGGCAAGGCGGGAAACCCTTGATCTCCTCACTCACCACATGGCCCATTGACTCCAGCCATAGCTACAGACAGACTGTCTGAGCAAGGCTGCATATATATTATGAGCAAAGTGTTTACATCACACATGACCAGCATGGTCTGGTTCTGGGTTGTCTAAATAAAGCCACAACTCCTGGATAATATCTAGGAAAGACTAAAGAGAGAGAGAAATATGGAGAGAAAATAGAGAGAGAGAGAGTAAAAAGACAGTTTGCACTATTTTGCATGAGATCTCAGACATTTTTTGCTTAGTTTTCAAAAAACTCTTTACTCCACATTTAAGTTGCTCCAAAATGAGCTTATAGTCCGCCTCAGGCGATTATATGATGTCCTGACCAACACATCTCTTGAAGACGGAGTGAAATTGAAAGACAAGAGCAATTATGGGGCTGATCTGTCTGCCGCTAATGTGAGTCAGTCTTTGGTATGAATTGTCTTTGACTGTGCTGAAGGAACCGATGAGGTCATGGTGGAGAAGTTATTTTTTTTTATTTGGGGGGGACCGGTTTCCATTGAAACGTCATTCTTTATTAAAGAGCCAGACCGAGTTCTGCAGCTCATGAGTGAAAAGTTAGATTTCCTTTTTGAAGTGCTTAGAAAAGACTCCTCTTTGTTGCAGAACACTCAGTACACCAGCACAGCCACATATGTCATCTATGCTCACTTGCTGCGGCAAATAGCCACGCTGCCTGAAGCAGATCACCATTTCCTGATGCACTGGTTTAAGAAGTGAGTCTGAATTGTTTCCTTCTGTCTCTGCCTTTTGCATTCTGGGCTGCTTTAGGAATCCATTCACAAAAATAAAATCCTAAGTACAAAATCCAAACTTAAAAAGGCATCTACTATAGGAATTATTACTATTTACAAAATAGACTCAAATGTAAGAAAAAAAATCCCTCATCTGAGATTTACAAATAATTCACATTTCGGATGAAGGACTGTTATATTTTAGAATAGATTTACAGATTTTTTATTAATCATCATAACAGCAAGAATCTCAGTCAGTCGTGTTCTGAGCAGGACCTTCGTGTTGTTTCTCAGGCTATCTCAGAAGCGCTTTAAGCAGCTGGTGGAACGCCTACAGCTCTTCATCACCACACGGCTGTTCCCTGCCAAACCAGAGGAGTTACCACCCATGTCCAAGTGCTCATGGTGGATCCCATCAGCCACCAAGGTTCTCTCCTTGCTCAGTGAGTACTAAAAACCCATGCCAGCCTGAGGGAATTTTGAACGTTATGTTGATTGATTTTGTTGGAACCAAGTCAACCCATTTCTGTGTGTTTTTGTTCTCTCTATACAGATGCCGCAAACAGCATTTCTCCTTCTCCCATCATCCCCTTCTCAGATTTCTACAATCTCACACTGGACCACATTGACTTTATGGAGGATTACCAGACATGGCAAGCTCATGGAAATTCCAACAGGTGTGGCACGAAAATATAATTCAGACCAAGTGGTATTCTCTTTGGTTTTGTCTAAGCATACGTGCACTGAAGCTCTTTCAATTAGAGCTGTTTTTCTAGTCTTTAGTTTAATAGCTAGAAAAAGTCTAGAACTAATTTTAAGCTGTGTGTTGAGTTTTTTGCCGAACGAAAATAGCCTTTGTAATTTCTCTGCCTGCACAATATATATTGTTAAAAAATATATTATAAAACCACACATTATAATTGTTTTTGAACAAGTTAATACTGGTAAGAAACTTCACAACGTGGAGTCTGACATATTGCAATTTTTTAGGTTCACGTTCTGCCAATATCCGTTTATCCTGTCTACAGTAGTGAAGAAGGCTATTATCCAAAGAGACTCTGAGCAACAGATGATCAGCATGGCCAGGGTAAGCGTTTTGCATGTCACTGTGATTTCCTCTGTAGTTCCCGTTGCTGCCGAGCTGCCTGAGTGTGCAGCGAGCGTTACTGTGGAAACTAAAGATTTCGGCTATTTGGTCCCAAGGGTCTCGTGGGATTTGATGCTTGCTCTATAGCCGCCTATACTCAAGACTGTTTATCTAAGCTGTCTGTATTTGGAGACTTCCCAGGAAAGTCTGGTGACTCTTGAAAAGTGGAGTTTCGTGAAGTTTCTTGCTCTCCAGGCAGTCCCAAGTGTTAATCTGTTGTGTGAACAGCTTTTTCATCGTCAAGCAGGGATTCATTTGACTATAAGGAAAGTCTTCTGATACAGTCTGGTACAGGGTGGGGCAGCCTGAGATGTTCTTTTTTTGGGTGGAATCCTCACAAGCTCCCTCCCAAAACATATGAGCCCAGAGTGTAGGCTAAACAGACTCATGGCTGTCGGATTAAATACAGTCTGGCAGGAGCGTGTACTCAGTAAGGAAATGCACACTGTGTTCTCATCATTAGGACAAAAGAGCAGCTTGAGTAAAGCATTCAGAAAGTCAAACACGGACAGAAATATCACCCAGCGTTTATCAGAAGCTTAAAGATAAATTCCTTAGACAGATTATGCCCATGAGCATCAGTATGTAAACAGGTTTCCAGCATGGGAATGTTGAATGATTAAATGCATGGCTTTCTATTTCGGTTGCAGCAAACCCTGGTGGACAAGGTCTCTCGCAGACAGAGGGTGGATATGAGTCTGCTTTTTCTCAACATTAAAGTAAGGCGTCTGCAGCTGGTCAGTGACTCACTGGATGAGGTAATAGCGCTCGCTCACAGAACATGGACAGTGCCTGTGTGGGGTTTTTTTTTTTTTTTTTCACTTTTTTCTACCCACTAACTCTGAATCGTTAAGAAACATTTACAGAACTTTAAGAATAATGTAGTGGTTTTGTACGCATTATATATTTTTTTGTTCAAAGCAGCACCATATTCACCATTTTTATTTTCCAAGACTGAGAGAGGGTACTTTTGGCCAAGAGCGAGCATAGTCTGGTCTGGAAAATTCTAAGTCTGGCTAGGGCTTAATTTGGAAAAATGGCCCCACCATAAATGTGTGTGTGTTTTTTTTTTAATAGCTTTCAAGAAAGAGAGCAGATTTGAAGAAAAAGCTCAAAGTGACGTTTGTAGGGGAAGCAGGCTTGGACATGGGAGGACTCACGAAGGAATGGTTTCTTCTCCTTATTCGACAGATTTTTCACACTGACTATGGTGAGATGCTCAGGGAAAAACGTCTGCATATTGTGCTTTCATGTTAGTTGACTTTCACTAATATTACCCATTCTGTACTCTCTATAAAACCAAAAGAGGTTTTCATTACATATAGCATTTACTCGTTTTGGACTCGAAAGAGAATGTGTTCTCCAGATATTTAAACCACATATGACTCAATCCAATGACCTAAACACCAGTTGCTTAACTGAATGAAAACAAAATGATGTTTAAATAAGCATGACATAATTTGTGTTTTACTGAATCATTTTTATTTAGAAAGTTTGCAGTAGTCTTTACAACAGAGGTTCTGTAAGTAGGGTTGGTGAAGTTTAGCCAGGGGCTCTGTTTTTCTGGTGGAAATTACAACCCACTATTATTAAAGAATTATATTTTATTATTGAGTTGTTATAGTTATAGGCTGTTTGACTGGTCCCCCGAATCGAAAGGTTTTAATCCAAACCTCAGTAACATAAAAGCAACGTAAGTAAAAAAAAAAGCCTGTAAATAACATCAACTTGGACCTATTTAATGTAAAAAAACAAAAAATCTGTCAAAGGAAAGTTCAGGAATAAAATTGCATCTCTATAGCAGCAATGAAGAGCAGTAATATTATTGTACTCTTTCAAATAACAAACCTAATAAAATTGCTTTTACAGTTAAGCGGTCCGTGGCTACAAATTGTTGAAGATTTCGAATTTTAATGATTCAGGAACGAGGGTCGATTTTATTTCCAGAATAATTTGTCATGTGTGCATATAATGGAATAATTAGCTACGGTCCATGCCCAGATTTGATGTTGACTTGGATGGAAATGTTGATGCTAATATAGATTTATGTAGCGATAATACAATAGAAGATCCTTTATGGAAAAGGGACTTACGGACTTTTGAAGACTTACATTACTCCTGTGTGTGTGTGTGTGTGTGTGTGTGTGTGTTTTTTTCACAGGCATGTTCACATATGTGAAGGAATCTCAGTGTCACTGGTTCAGCAACTGGAAGTGTGACAACTGCTCCGAGTACAGACTGGTTGGAGCTGTATCCTTTAATGTGCTGCAGGTAGCTGCGCATGTGCTTTGGGAGACTTAAATAACCCATGAACATACCGTCTGCTTTTACTTCCACATGGAATTGTAAAAAGATTCCCTTTCAGTGTACTTATTTTCAGTATTAGTCTTCAGTTTGAGTCACTGCTGAGGAGGCACATTATGTAATGACTTTTTAACTGATCATAGCTTCGTATGTTAAAGCACACAGGCTGAGAAGAAATGGCAGCATTGTCCACAGTTTGCTCACTCCAAGGTAGGAAAGGAGAGAGTAGCAGCAATATCCTGACATAATCGTTCCCTCTGGCTCAGGTAGCCACGTGTGTGTGTGTGTGTGTGTGTGTGTGTGTGCGTGCATTGCTGCATCTCTCCACCTCTTAAGCTAGCTCACTTTTTTGGTGAATTTTTTTCTGCCCTGAGTTTAAGTACGCCCAGAAGTGCTGTGTCACACTGGCCTAGGCTAATGAATGCACGGTTTCTTCGGTTTTGTCTCGTTTGGAACGACCCCTGCGCTGGCTTTTGTGTTGTCTTGATGCTCGAGCCATTACGAAAATTTTCCCTCTGTCTGCTAAAAGGCAGCCTTTTTTTTTTCCTGCCCCCCCCCCTCCCTCTCTCTTTCTTTTTTCCACTGCTCTCCCTTTCTCTGTGTGCATATGGAGAGCACATGGAGGAGTTCCGTCAGCTGCAGCTGTAAGCACTTAACAAGCAGCCTCTTCACATTCTGTTCTAAATGTATAATACACCTGTTGGGCGTTCTTTCCCCACATCCGATGAACCTATACCATCAGGCGATTTTGTGGTCAGTGCAGTAGCAGATATCTCAAAACATGTACACTCGTTATAAATTAAATGGAAACAGGAAGAGAACGCACGCTCTCAAGAAAGACTCCAAGGAGTGGTTGTGTGTATGAGCTTGTGTGTATAGACTCTGCTCACTTCCCAGCTGGTCATCATTCTTAACCCCTCGCCTTCAGCTCATGGGCCTTGCCGTGTATAACAGCATCACCCTGGACATCCGATTCCCACCCTGCGTCTACAAGAAGTTGCTGACTCCTCCTATTGTGCCGTGTGACCTTGATGCCCCTGTTGGCATGGCATCCCTCACTCTGGACGACCTGCAGCAAATCATGCCTGTATGTACACAAGCTGTGACATCCAGAGTTCTCATTAAAACGCTGCTCTTGTGCACCTCCAAAAGAAATAGTTCTGACAGAAATAACAACTTTCCTGTATTTCCGTAAAGGGTTAATCAGCCAAAATATATGGCGTGATTAGTTTAGAAGGGAAACTATTGATATCGATGTCGTATATCTGACCATAATTACACAGTGATACAGTTTACACGTGAACAGTTTTATTCAATATTATACTCTATGCATAAAAAAAATTCAAACACTTTAAATTGAATCATCTATTCTAAGTTACAGTTGTGTCTTCATAATCTGAAAGCGTAGGTAGTGTCACAAACTGCGCAGTGAAATTGTGCTGTTTACAGGATTTCTGCTGCGCTGTGCTCGCTTCCTTTTTTCCCTGCACAAAATTGAGTTTGCCAATTCCCACCACTACCTATTTCTACCTCATCACATAACGGGTATCAATCTGGGAGGGTGAGGATTTGCACTCGCCTCATCCAACACACTGTAGGTGGACGTGTGATTAATTAGACATGCAGTTTGCACAGTACTTGTTGGCAGTATTTGTTGGCCTTCACCTAAGATATTAACTCCAGTGCAAAGCTTTGGAAGTTAAACCCAGACACTGACTGTAAATGTTAATTACATGACTGACTTGGTGTTGAGAAAAGGGAAAATTGTCTGCATTCGCTTTTTGGCTGAAATGTTGATTGAAAAATATTAAGATCCAAAAGTTTAATTCAGATGCTTACACTATTTCTTAGTAACTTTATTCAAATAAATTGTAAAAAGTAATTTAAGCAAAGTAACACAGTATGATATGTATGTGCAAATCTGAGACATTAGACCACTCGGCTACACTACCCACATTTCAGAAGTCTGTATATCAGGAGATTTTCATATAAGATCAAAGACTACATTGAAAACAAATCGATTTCATTCTGTAAAATGATACACTATATGAACAAAAGTATTGGGACACCTGATTTTTCCAGCCTTAATATGGTTCTTCCCCATACTGTTACCATAAAGATGGAGGCACACAGTTGAGTAGGATGTGGTAGCGTTACATTTTTATCTTCTCAGTTGAACTATGAGACCCAAACCTGTTCCAGCATGGCAATGCTTCTGTGCACAAAACAAGCTTCATGTAGATATGGTTTACATGAGTTGGAGTGGAGGATTTGGAGTGGCCTGCTATAGAGCTTTGACTTTAACCCTTTTGAACACCTTTGGGATGATTTGAAACACCGAGTGCACCCCAGGCCTCCTCACCTCTCCTATATCAGTGCTTGACTTTACATTATTACTAACGCCCTCGTGGCTGAATGAGCTCGACTGGTCATAACCACACTTCACAAAATCTTGTGAAACATCTTCCCAGAAGAGTGAAGGATTTTGTAACAGTATATGTGGACTGGCATGTTTAAAAAAAACCATATGAATCTTATGGTGTCCACAAACTGTTGTCTATGTAGTGTATATTTACTTTCATAATGTTCTGAAGATCACTTAAGATTTCTGGTTGTCTCATATTTGAGCTAAAAATTGACAGGTATTCTGTCATTCTTTTACCTTCTGTGCAGTAAACAATCAATTTTATTGCAAAAAAAAAAATCATATGCCCAGAATTTATATATATATGTATATGTGGTTAACACACATGGTAGACCACAAAGCAGTCATGGAAAAGGGCACCTGTGGTATTGTTGTGACTCGCTTTGTGCTGCTGTCACCAGGCAAAACAAGGGTGTTTTTTTATCTTTCTGTTGATAAAGTGACGCCTGCAGATGGTGCATTGTTCCTGCAGACATTAGGACAACACTGATGCCGGCTGCTTGTTTACTGCTCCTGATAAGCCTGAGCTCTGTCCTGCGTGGTCTCCTGTAAATCACCCAAAAAGCCTTTAGCTGATAGCCTTTGCTGTATGACGGAAAATGTTTTATATATTATATGCCGTTCAAACTGGTTATGATGCTATTAAAAATACTTAAATATTTATTTAAAAAGTCTGATTAGTAATTTACTTTGATACTGATCATTTGGAATCAGTCCACTAGAGGGAGCCCTAAGATAAACTGTATACTTGTCTATGCTTTTGTGCAACAAGTGAACCAAACAAGCCTCTTATTATATTTTAAGAAACGCTACATATTCACTCGTCGCTTTTTAACTGGAAATTTTTACACAGTTGCCATTTCTTCCTTATTTCCAGTATTTATTTTTTTTGCTGAGTCAAATTTAAGCTAAACAGATGTTCCATTTAAAAATCTTTGGCCTTGTACAAACTTATATAACTGAGTGGCTCGGGGCGTTGTTTTCTCCTTAGTCTTTCACTTTTTTTTTCACCCACGAGTGTGTGGAGCTGGAACCAGAAGAAGAACTGGCAGCTATTTAACAAGAGAGACTGAGAATATGGATATTGCCACGGCCTACGTCAAAACATCAATACATTTCTTTCATGTCCTCCTTTCGGGCGCTTTATTAGTTTCATGGCTGCAGAGAGCTGTGAAATACCATTACTCTGGCTTCATGTGGATTAATACTACATGTATTTGTAGATAACAACCCTGTTTACAGTGTTCTATTTCCTAACAGAGGAATACATCAATAACTAAATTTGGAATTAATGCAAAATAAACCTTTTCTGGTATATTATGTCCTGTAAAATCTCTTGCTACTAACGAAATCTTCAGGTTAAGTGTTTTATACTAGACTTGCAATTTATTCAGACTTATGCATCATTTTTATTTTTTTTGCATGTAGTTCTGTGCATGGCGCCTCTATATTATTAATATTGTTTAATGATTTTCATCTTTTAGGATCTCGCTCATGGCCTTGCAGAGCTCCTCAGCTACGAGGGGAACGTTGAGGAGGACTTCTACACGACCTTCCAGGTGTTTCTCTCACGCACAGACATGCCTTTGTACAGCGCACGTCGCTGAGTGTTTGCAGACTCTAAGGTTATTTAAGATATCCAGGCTGCCCTAGAATGCACTGCCTTTTCCTCTAGGTTTAAAATATGTTCAGAAAAGCAGAGATCAATGCCAAGGTGTTTGTGTTTGCAGGTTTTTCAAGAAGAACTCGGAGTAGTCAAGTCATACAACCTGAAGCCAGGTGGGGACAAAATCCCTGTGACCAACCAGAACAGAAAAGGTGAGTGAAATCCCCACTAAATCTCCCCTAAACATCATCCAACATGTCAACAATTTTCTAATCACCTACTCTGTATCATTTATTTATGCATCCCCGTGCAGAATATGTCCAGCTGTACATCGACTTCCTGCTGAATAAGTTTATCTATAGACAGTTTGCTGCCTTTTACCATGGCTTTCACAGTGTATGTGCTTCTAATGCCTTGATGGTGAGTTGAAATTAATTTCAGTGTTTGTCTGTTTCTACAAATATTCCTCTTATTTGACTTATTAAATACATATTTTAAAGATAGCATTTCTGAAATGAGGGTTTCCCCAAAATATTGTTCTACTTTTCTACTTACTTTGATATTAGTTCAGCAAAATACTTATTAAGCCCCAAAAATTATGAAACTTTCTGATAGTCTAAAGAGTGAAATTGGACATGGACGAGTGACACTATCATATGCATAAAGAGGTGTCTTGCAGTCAGTACATGTAAACAGGAGGAAGGTAGAAAAAGCTTTTCTCTGTGTGTGCTACGCTGCTCTGTGGCACAGCGGTTAAAAATATACAGTGGCTGGCATCACGTGTCTAGGAGCTAAGCACGTGTTTGCCCACAGTTCCCTCCCAAGTTGGTATTTGTTTTGTGAAAGAAGAGAGCAGGCTTGAGGGTTGGAGAAAATGAGGGCGGAAAGTCGAAAGGGATGAAAAAGCTTCAGCTGACAATCCTGTGATTCTTCCCCTTCTTCTTCTTCTTTTGGCTGCTCCCATTAGGGGTCGCCACAGCGGATCATCTGTCTCCATACCCCCCTGTCCTCTACACCTGCCTCTTTCACACCAACTACCTGCATGTCTTCCCTCACCACATCCATAAACCTCCTCCTTGGCCGCATCATCCTCAGCATTTTTCTACCGATATAGTTATTGAGGGTAAATGAAAGATTACGATGCTCAGGTTCTAACTCTTTTCTGGCAGAAATGTTTTAAACATCACTAAAGTTCTTGGAAATAGTAATATACCAGGCTCAAAACTTGTATATCAATAATCACAGGATTGTCCGCTGGAGAAGTATAGAGAAGGTCAGAAGGAGTTGCATTGTGTGTTTGTGGAAGAGGAGGACCTGCTTTTTCCTGAGTCTGTCTCAGAAACACAGCCTGCAGTGATGCACCCTGGATGGAACACCTGTCCATCTCAGGGCACCGTGCATTCACCTACTCCCATGTATTTTCAGCATGTTTCTGGGACGGAGGAGGAAACTGGAGTGGACATGAGGAGAAAGTTTAAAACCCCTTACAGACAGTAACCCAAGCGTATGGTTAAAGCTATCACCACGATTAAGCTATTTGTCAGTGTGTCACATATCTTAAATATGATTTCAGGTATCATGATGTTTTTGATATTTTGAGGCCAACATGTGTTTATAAAATATATAGTCAGAAAGTAGGTCGCAGTGATTCTTTAAGTTAATCAGGTGCTTCTTTTGGCATGTGGAGCCGAGCTGCTGGTTAATATAGAACTTTCCACCAGCTGATTTCAAGAGAGTAAGAGGGAGTGAGGTGTGTGTGTGTGTGTGTGTGTGTTTGTGTTTATTTAAGGGGTGTGTGTGTGTGGGGGTGCACTTCGCCTGCTTTCCCAACCCCCTCCCTTGGCTGTACTACAAAGAATTCTGGAGTGTTCTCCCAGCTCAGCTCTGCTTCTAAGCAGTATCCAGGCCAACCAGGAAAGAATATGCCATTAAGCTCTATAGAGTTAAAACACTGCTACGTAAAGAAAAATGGCAGCCTTAAAGCCCTGCCTTGCATTTCAATCAGAGGCTTTACAAAGCAGGCTTTTTTTTTCATGCAGGTTTACGATAGCTCAGTGACTCGTACGGCTCACGATGCGTAGTTGTTTCTTGGCCGTTTTCGCTTGACTGTGATTTAATGAAATGTCAGTACAGTACCGTGAGAGCTGGAAATTTCCATGCGTGTCATCACCTGACACAAGAAAAAACAACCCACAGGAGCTTGTTGATAGTTTTTTTTTGATGCATTTTGCATTTTGTTGTTCGATAATAGCGTATCTGTCCTAGCACGATAAGTGTTGGGAAATAACTTGAATCTGAAGGGGCGCAAGCAGAAAAGTCAAAAAGCTAAAATTGCCTTTTGTTTGTCTTGGCTGTGTACAGATTGAAAATTACACTTCCCAATATGGTAGGGAGTGTCTGCTCCAAGTTTGCTCTACGTAAGCATGCAGCTGACCAAAAAGAGAGAGAGAGAGAGAGAGAGAGAGAGAGAGCAGGCAGGCAGGCAATTTCTGGAGCTTTTTGAGTGAGTCAGTGTTTGTCTGTAATTTCTCCAGTTTTGGAGATTGTGTGTCGGAGGCAGTGCACAGTTTCATGCTGGGAACAAAAAGGCACTGCTGGACTCAGCACATAAAATCCCCAGGTCTCTGAATTCTTATGTAAGAGACAGAGAGAGTAATAACTCACTATCTGGTGTTGGGAGAGGGGGGAGGTGACTTGTGAGATGAGATTACACTTTTGTGTTTATTTTTCAGGTGACCTGTTTTATCAAAGCTGTTATTTTCCTTTAGTTAACAGTGTTATGTAGACGTGCAAAACTTCAGGGCGTGACAGTATTTTTATAAAGCTGTTGATAAGATATTAAGTCCAAAAAAAAACCCAACTCATGTCAATTACATATTGCATGTATGTAATGCAGTTATGAAATGTCGCAATGAAAAAGCAGAAGTAAAAAGATGAAACAAACAAACACAAAAACTGTTTGTGCATGATGTAATTGCATGTATTGCTGCATTGCTGTATTACTGCGTTTTCATCGCTCTCATGGACTTCATCATTTTATTGTAGTTGTTGAGGCCAGAGGAGGTTGAGATCCTGGTTTGTGGAAGTCCCAATCTGGACATGAGCTCCCTGCAGCGAGTGGCACAGTATGAGGGCTACAGCAAGACCGACCCCACCATCCGGTAACATCCGTCTGCAGACCTTTCCATCAGAACCAGTATTAACTTTTTTAGCAATTTGAGATACAGTAGTTCTTCTGCTGGATCGGACCACACGGACCAGCCTTTGCTCCCAAAGTGCATTAGTGAGCCTTGTCCCGCCATGAACGTGTCACTGGTTCACCACTGTTCCTTCCTTGGAGCACATTTGATAGATACTGACCACTGCAGATCAGAAACATGCCACAAGAGCAGTTTTGGAGATGCTCTGACCCAGTCGTCTAACCATCACAATTTGGCCCTCGTCAAACTCTTTCAAATGCTTACGCTCACCCATTTTTCCTGCTTCTAACACGTCAAATTTGAGGACAAAATTGTTACTTGCTGCCTAATATATCCCACATACTAACAGGTGCCATGATGAAGAGATAATCAGTGTGATTCACTTCACCTGTCATAATGTTATACCTGATCAATGTACACTGTGTAGACAAAAGTATTGGGACATCTGAGATATAGTTGAAGATATAGTTAACATGAGTTGGAGTGACCTGCTATAAAGCTTTAACTTTGATCCTACTGCATTCCTTTGGGATCAATTAGAACAACTGCAGACTGGCTCACCCTACATCAGTTCCTGACTTGAGCACAGTCACACTTCAAAATCTAGTGCAACATCTTCCCAGAAGAGTGGAGTTTATTATAACAACAAATGGGAGCATAATCATGGAATTTAATGAACATAAAAGCACATATAAATCTAATGGTCAGGTGTTTACCAGCTTGTGTATTTATAGTGTCTTTATGCTAAATATAATTGCTATTGAAAATGCAAAATTTGTTATAACAATTTGATATTTCACTTGTAGAAAATGCTGTTGACATTATACTTTCTTATACATGTGTACTTTATGTGCATAGCGCATTCAGCGTGTTTCTTTAATTACATTAAATAAATAAAAAATAATAATTATCACTTTAATTATGTAGTGATTTTTATTATTATTTTCTGGATGCAGAGCATTCTGGGACGTGGTTCTAGCGTTCCCTCCGGAGCTTCAGAAAAGGCTTCTCCACTTCACAACAGGAAGTGACCGTGTTCCTGTGGGAGGAATGGCAGACCTCAACTTCAAGATTTCTAAAATTGATGTTTCCACAGACTGGTAAGCACAAAGTGGTGTGTTACTCTGTGTGTGTGTGTGTGTGTGTGTGTGTGTGTGTGTGTGTGTGTGTGTGTGTGTTATGTCTTGGTCCTTACCAGATCTTTTCATATCTGACATATTGATATATATCTAAAAAAAAAAAATGCACAAACTGCAGTTTATGGTCAGGTTAATTGTATGTGTGTAACCGTGAACGGTCCTCATAAGTATAGAAAAACAAATGTGTGAAAGTGTGTGTGTCATTTCCTTTTTTCAGGTTACCTGTTTCACACACATGCTTCAACCAGATCTGCCTGCCACCCTACAAGAGCAAGAAAGAATTACGGCAAAAGCTAACCATTGCCATTTCCAATGCTGAGGGCTTTGGATTGGAGTAGTGTGATGGTCTAAAGGAAAAGGCCCACCCAAGCCCACCCTTTACTTACTTGTTTTAAATGGTTTGGCCCCATTAGTAAATGATTCACACACTGTAGCTCTCCTGAAAGCTAGCTCTAAAGATTCACTTGCATTAGGCCATTTGATATGGCTTTGATGAGTGACATTGTGTTGTTGTGTGTGAGTGTGTGTGTGTTTGTGTTTGTATGTAAATGGTAAAAAGAGTCTCGAACCAGGATTCGATAAAGAATCCAGTTAAATGGTACTGTATGCCTTAAAATGTTCCGATTTTTGCATTGTGTTATGTATATGAAGGACCAAACTTTCTGCTTTAATATTTTTTTTTTTATATATATATATAAGACAAAATATCATCACATGATATATTCACAATATATCTCCTCTAAATCAGCAGGAAAGCTACAGTAGTAGTGAAGAACTATTTAAATGATAATGACCATATCAGACTTTAAGGCAACTTTACGAGTTTGATTCTGATCGACTAGCAGGGATCTTGCGTAATATCCTGCAGCTATGCAGGGAGGAGGGCTGAAAATAGGCTAGGGACAAGCCTGGGCCATAAAATAGCTTAGCTGTCACTAAGACTGCTCCTGGTCTGAGCATTTAAAGTGGCAGTGCTGTGTCTCCCTGACTCTCTGGTAAAATCCCAGGCGATGGTAGAGTGTAATTGATTCAGCTCTTTTTTTTTTTTTTTTAAACTTTGAAATTGTGTCCAGTGTCAGATTGGTTTAGTTGTTAAATATTCCCTAAGTGAATCTGATCATTGTTTTTCATGTTCAGAGATGGTTGTGTTCTGTATATAATTCTGAAAGTGTTTGACGACCCTTTCGTGTTTTCTGTGAAAGGAAAGGAACGGTGTAAATGTGGAAGTTATTACTGGCTATTCTTGAACAGAAAGCAGTCACATCTGACCATAGCAGGTACACGTAAACAGCAAGATTAATTTATTGTGCAACTTTCAAGTAGAATATCACAGCTGAGCACTAATGAATAGATAAAAACCTTTCTTAGCTTTACTTTTTCATATGGAGCATTCGAATTTTCTCTCTTTCTTCCCTTTTGTCTTGTCTTTGTATCTGTTCCACTCACTTGATTACGACCTCACGTCCAGTTTTTGGCCTCGGTAGACATTAAAGACATTGTCTTGATTGTCAGCTAGAATCTCGCAGCTGTTCACTGTATTGTTTATTCTGTTGTATGACTGAATACAAATGTATTTTCCATGTATTTATTTTAACTTTGCTCATTTCTAATGATTAAAGTTATACAGCGACATTGTCATCCGAATTATTATTATATCTTTTTTTTTAAGGCCCGTTTTTTTGTTTATATTCGACAAACTGACCATCTGCTTTTCTTACCTCTAGTACACAGCGTTCTGGATTTTGAAGGTTAGATGAGCTGAGCTAATTAAGAGTTTGTGAGCTGTTTGGTTAAGTGGTCTGGCGTTTTTATGAATGTGCTTGTAAGAATAATGCGTTTGTACACCACCAGCTTTAAACGGTCGCATGTGGCACTGGGTTTTTTTGTGTTTATGCTGCCAAGCAAACAAACAGACTATTAAAAGGAGTTATAAGGTTAATATCCTCATATACCCCAGTACTTCATTATGCTGTTTTTATAGGTATGATTTCAATTTTAGTAAAGTTATTAAGACTGTGGGAATAAACTCATGAATCAGCATCTAACATTTTACGATCTGACATGTTCTTCAAGCCACGATGGTTTACATTGTGTACAAGTTGTTTTTTGTTTTACACCTTTTAGCCAAAACACCATTTACACCTGTTCTTTGCTAGTATACCAGCCATCGGGCTTCATGGGAAAATGTTGCACCCAGTTTCTAAACATGACGAGTGAAGTACAGGACATCCGGAGCGCTGTCTATATTTAAATACGGTTTTTTTTGGGAGATGACTCCGATTCAGAGTGATTTATCAGCACTACTGGACTTTGCTGTAATCACAATGACCTTCATGGCAGTGTGGCTTCATTCAGACCTTCTTATCACACCACTCTTTCTGCACCTCGGAGTGAAACCAGGTCTGGGAAAAACCAGCGACACTTGATCGAGATCACAATAATTGACCATGTTCAAACTATTCACAGGGAAGACAATTCACATTTAGGATAAATGCAAATTGCTAGGATAATGACACGAGTTGAGGTCTGTGAGCAGTCGGAGCCGAGCCAGACTGGAGAGAGATGGATTTCAGCTGTGCTGAAACAGCGTGGTGATGGACTTTGAGGAGGCGTGCAGGGGATAAAGCTCGTTGAACAGCTGCTCTCTGTTGGCCTCAGCAACAGGTCAAGGTTTTATTGGGAAAACAGCCAGTTCTCAATCACCAGACCAGCCAGCCATAGTGTATGTACTTTCTATTTATCAACTACATGCTTCAGCAACATACTCCAATCAGTGTGAACATTGTGTAATGTTCTTTACATGAGGACTTTTTTTTTATATGTACAGCTTCAGAGCACTCGGGTGTGTTTGACAAACTGGCTCGCTAGAGTTAAGAGCGAATGGTGCGGAAAACAAAACAGATCCAATGAGCTCAGTCTTGTTGATGAGAGAATTTAGAGGAGAAGGCCACAAAGGTTTGAGCTGAAAAGAAAGCTACAGCAATTATAATTCTTCACATATATACTGGAATGAAAAGCAGCATTAAAAAGACATTGGAGACAAGTCAGGGAAAAAAAACACACTTTGAATTTTATTATGGAAAAAAGCATTGGGAGAATAATAACATATAATGTGAATCTTCCAAAGTAGTTATGCTTTATTATTATTTTTTTGCAAAGATTAAGAACCAGATATCATGTCTCTCTTTAGGACACCTTTGACTGGGTAGTTAATGAAGTGTGTTTGTGAGTTATACCCTGCACCATGCTCTGCACTTTCTATAGCAGACAGACAGGTCATTCCATATTCTCTGTAGATCTATATTTAGGAGGAGCTTAGACTCTAGAAGGTCTAGGACACTTGCTCTTAATGATGAAATCTTGAATCATACTCTTGCAGACTAGTTCCAGCTTTGTCGAAGAGACTCCATGCATGAGATTTATCAGTAAAAAAGTCATAATACATTAAATAAATCAAATTTGTGGACGATGAGATTCTTATATGCTTTTTGATCCTCCCTTTAGTCACCATTAGTTATTAATCACTATTTGCTGATAAAGTAATCTTCACTCTTCTGGGAAGATTTTGGAGTGTGGTTTGTGCTCATTTAGCTACAAGGATGTTAATAAAATCCTACTGGTGTAAGGTGAGAAGGCCTGGGGTGCAGTCAGTGCTCCAGTATATCCCAAAGGGTTGAGGTCAGAGCTCTATAGCAGGCCACCCAAGGGTTTTGACTCCCAACCGATCTACACTATTAAACACATAGAAGACCACCAGTGTACACCATCACATTTAATGCTACCATATACAAAGGCTTTATGGTAATATTTTAGGAAAGAACCACATACTGGCTGAAAAGTCAGGGGTCCCAATATCTTTGCAAAAACAAAAAGTTACATTCCAACAAGTCTTTGTTGGCTCCCTGCTGTAAGTATCCTTCGCCTTTTTACTGTTTATTTTATCTTTAGAGTTTATTCTGGACACTGTAGTGCACAGAGATGGTTAGACCTCCACACATTCCTTGTCTAGCCTTATTTCATATACCTTTATTTTCTTGCTGCTCTGTGAGTCAGGTAGTTGAGGCGTGTTAGCACCTTTTACAACATAATAACTGACTTGGCAACCTTTGAGATGCTGCAGCTTATGTAATCATATATCTATCTCAGATATTATCAGATCTTATCTCAGAATGTTGCGTTTTGTTAAAACAGGGCAAAACAATCTAAAGGACTGTACTACTGAGTACTGCATGTGTAGGTAAAAAAAAACAAAAAAAACATGGCTTTTGCTTGAATTGTGCAAGCAAACATAAAAAGAACCACTCACTTTCTCCCTGAGTGTTATCTTTTAATTTTGAAAAGACTTCGGGTATGATATTCGAAAACATAACAGAGCTACCTCCAAACTCACAAACCTGATAAATGTGGTCTTGGACCATTCAACGTTCAAGTTTTATAAGATGTTCATATTTTTTCAACACAAAACAGTTAGCGTACTCACAATGGGTCAGCAGTGACATACAAGGTTCTCAGCCCCAAGATGTGATTATTGTGGCGAACATCAGCTAACGTGAGGATCAAATATTACGGACATGAAATACGAGCTACATATGAGCTGCGATAAGAATAAACAATAAACCGAACTTTCCAGTGGGACTGGTGACTGAAGACTAGCTGACAGACCTGTAGGATTGTTTATGTGGCTTCCCAAAAGCAGAAAATGCATTGCATGATCCAGTGCATTTAAATACATACAAAAAAAAAATGACATCAGAATGACTTCAATTTATGAGGAGTAAAATATCATCTATTTTAGACTGTTAGTAAGGAGAGTAAGATTTAAAAAAGAAATCAAACTTATTAAACAGCATTTATGATCATATGATCTTAATAGTCTTGCAATGCATGTTGTACCATGTATTAGTTATTTAATGTGATTCAGAAGAACAGCTTTTTATTATCGAATGCAACCCAACAATAATTGATCTCAGGGAAAAACAGGGTCTGTGTGTTTTGCTAGAGAATGTCAAAACCCAGATGACTTATATCTGAAAACAATAACATTTATGACATTATTAAAGATTAGTAATCATGACCAAGGTCATGATTTGCAAACCTGGTGTCAATCTGCACTCCAAATCCTCACTTAGACATTATACATAATGATGCCCTGTACTACACTGCGCATGTACATGCCATACTTCTAGTTCACACCAGATTCCAGCGTGGTCTATATTAAGGAGGGCTTAGACAGCTCGGGAAAGGTCACTCGGCTGCATCTTATGATATACTGCATGTAAGTGGCTTAGGTAGGTGAAAGAGGCACGTGAACAGCCAGTGACACCGTATCTATCCTTCACTATCCATGAATGGAAAGTTAATCTGTAGTGTCTAAAGTAGTGTCCCCTAAATGCCCTAGGTCAGGAAACTTTCTTCTTCTGTCAGATTTCTTGCAGAACTTTTCATTTCCTCTGTGTAAGCTGCTGCACACACACACACACACGCGCACACACACGTACGACTCTTTTTTTGTTTGTGAAATGATATAAGAAAAAACACATGTTTTGCCAGATTTATCAGGTTATTGTTATGCCGTCTAACACAGGATATTGCTGTTCAAATAAAGCAATGAAACAGTGATATACTGATTTTTTTTAATAAGTGCCTCTCCACTCACACTTATATAGTCATGAAATAAAAATGATAAAAAATGATATATGTGCAAACATTTATGAAAAAAAAGTGTATATATATAATTTTTATTATAATTTTTATTACTTTTTTTTGTGTAAATGTTTGCACATACATTGCAATCATGGACAACTTAAAGTACACAGCTCACTAATATCACCAGATGCTGTGTTTCATCCCTGGTGAAGCTTTGCCTGGACTTTACGGCAGCTGTCTTCATTTCCTGCTTGTTCTTTGGCCGTTTTGCTTTCAGTTTTGCCTCCAGCAGATAAACTGCATGTTCAGGTCACTTCAGGTCATGTGATTGACTTGGCCATGTGCAGGGCGTTCCACCTCTTTGTCTCTAAAAAGTCTTGGGTTGCCTACATTTTCCATCTGTACTATAAAGTACTGAGCGTTTGATTGAGCAGATAATATAAACCCTATCAACTGGTGACTATACTTACCCACACAATAAAGAAAAGATTGTCTGCTTAAGAACATAAGCAATTCTCCAGACTCAGCTCTTCTGTTACAGGACGATTTTTTCTTTTTTGTCTCATCTGTCCATCAATTTTATTATACTTTCCTTTGCATGTTTTTGGCAAATCTGGCTGTCTTGTTTTATTAGGCTTACCAATGATTTATAACCTGTGGTAAACCCAGGTGAAAGCTTGTCTTTATTGTTGACTTTGGCACAGACACGCCTACCCCCATGGGGCGTGCTCTCCATTTGGCCAACTGCTGTGAACAGGTTTTTCTTCACCAGGGAAAGAATTTTTATATGTTTACCACTTGTTTTCCACGGCCATTTATGCATTCTGATGTTGCTGAGCTCATCAGTGCGTTTCTTTTTAAGAATGTATTAAGTATTTAACCACACCCAATGTTTTTGCTGTCTCTCCGATGTCTTGATGGCTTTTATATGAAACTTTATATTGAATTAACAGCATCAGATTACAAATGTAATCACCACACTTAAATTCCATTTACTTTTAGTTTCTCATAAGGAGGCCACAATCATAAACTGTTGTAATTCCTACACCATTTACCTAATTGAGATGTAAAAAGCCAAAAATTGAATATTTTAAGCCCATATTCATTATTTATATCCAATATACTGTTGTGAATGAAAACACTCATCAATTTGTTCCCAAACGTTGTTCTGTATTTTAAATACTGTATTATATTATTAATGCTGTATTAATAATAACATGATAAAGCTAGCATCATTCAAATATTAACAGCAGACTAACAATTACACTGGATGCGGTACTGCTTATTTATCATGTGAGTTTAACGTTGCTAGTTTTGGATCATTTATGGGAATTAACCATGTCAACAAAATAAAATGCTGACAAAATATATATACAAAACAAAAACAGTTCAATTTCTCACATTGATAATTAAGCTCATTTTAATCTTATTGCTTTTAAATAGTAATCCCACAGCCGAAATACTGTTTGTCAGTTCACAGTTAGCTTTTGTCAGTGTGTCGGTTACACTGCGTGCTAAAAAACTGAAAGAAGCTGATCAGGAGACATGACTGTTTGAATGCTCCATGGACTTCACAGTTCAGTATTGATTCTAAAGACAAACTGAATGACCGGTCTGTTCCTACTGCAGCTGAATTGTCAAATAAAAACAAATTCCAATTCAATTATTAAAAATCATACATTTTCTTCATATAGGTGGATTGTGCTCTGCACTATTCAAAAGATGCTGCCGTGGTCACATGCTGTTATTAATCTTTACAGATGACAGTGAGGCCGGCACATCAGTCTCTTAACCAGAATGAAATAAATGCTGACTAAGAATATGAAAACTGGCCATAGTTGTTTTACGTACTAAAATTGGTACCTACTCAACTAAGAATTTATATTTCTTTAAAGCACATAAGGCCGGTTTTCATATAGAACCAATTTTACTGTTTTTTTCTTTTTACTGTAGACAAAACAAAATAATAAAGGATTTAGTTCATCTAAGATTTTTTCCAAATATACCAACAAATATTTCCTTACAACTACAATTCCAAAAAAGTTGGTACACTGTGTAAAAGGTAAAACAGAATGCAATGATTTGCAAATCTCATAAACCCATATTTAAGTCCCCATGTTTTTGAGACTTGTTGCAGCCATTAAATTCAAAATGAACTGGAAAGAGTTAAATCCACGTTATACAAGCATTCAGTATCCTGAACAAATGCAATTTAGTATATGACATGGAAACATTACCTGATCACAAAAAAATTCTCATCCAAACATTCAAATGGACAAAATTCTAACTGTACAAATATTTGCAAAACCTACAGCGACAAACAGTAACTTCATGGTCTGCCGGTTACTATTTAGCAAATAAACCGGCTTTGACTGAAGTAAAAAAAAAAATTAATTTCTTGGACTTATTTTTGCATATTTTGAAAGCATAAAACTTATATGCAGTAAAGACAGGATGCAGTGAGTGCTTGTGTTTTGTGTTTAAAGTATGAAGTATGAAGTATGTAATATGTATCAAGTATGAAGCTGGAATAAATGTGAGTTGAGTCATTTTTATTTTATCATCAGCACTTGGTGAGTTCAGAAGCTGCTATCAGAATTCAGTATGTTTGGCTGCAAGTAGAGCAACCAGAATTAAACAATGAAATCATGTTGTGTATTCAGGTGGACTGCTGCCTTTTTATACACAGTAAGTCTTAACATACACTACATAAACAACGACTTTTCCAGCCATATGTTTCCAGCCATATGTACTTTCCAGACACTTGTCAACTGTTTGGAGGCAACCAATTGTATAGGATGTCTTTGGATGCACTATTATTAAATTTTCCCTTCACCTGAACTAGAAGACACTAGTTCCAGCAAGGCAATGCCCCGTGCACTAAAAAGACCTCAATGAAGATATGGTTTACATTGGTTTTCAGTGAAAGATCTTGAGTGGCCTGCTATAGAAGTCTGACCTCAACCACACTGAACACCTTTGAGATGAATTAGAATGCTGTCTGCACCCCAGGCCTCCTCACCCTACATCCGCATCTGACTTTACTAAAGCCCTAGTGGCTGAATGAACACAAATCTCCACAAGCACACTTCCAAACTAAGGATCATCTTTCCATAAGAGTGGAGGTTATTATAAAAGCAAAAGGTCTAAATGTGGAATAAGATGTTCAAAAAGCACATACGAATATTACGGTTAGGTATCCACACACATATGTCTGTATACTGTAGGCATCTGTCCAAAGGAAAAAAGTTTAATGAAATAACTTCTTCAAGGAAAGAGCAACGAGCAACTCATCCAGTTGCTGTGGGAAGAATAAAAATAAATTAAGTTTTTATTATTCACATATGAGCACTGAGCTCAGTGACCTCCATCATCTATAAATATAAGAAATTTGGAACAACCAGTACTCTTCCTAGACAAACTCCCTGCGAACAGGGAGAAGGGCCTTTGTGAGGGAGGTGAACAACACCCGATGGTTTCTCTGTGAAGAGAGGAGAACCCTTTAAAAAAAACCAAAATTTTTTGCATTTAATCAGTCCTGTATGGTGGAGTCCTCCGGAGACTCTTTGGCCTGAATGCCATGCACCAAGTCTGGGGGAAACTAGGCACAGCTAGTCACTTGGCCAATACCATCCCTTTAGTGAAGCATGGTGGTGGCAGCATCATGCTGTGGGGATGTTTTTTAGAAGCTGGAACTCAGAGACTAGTCAGATTTGAGCGAAAGATGAATGCAAAAATGTACAGAGACATCCTTGAGGTAAACCTGCTCCAGACCACTTTGGACCTCAGAATTGGGCGATGGTTCATCTTCTAAAAGGATAATGACCCTAAGCACACAGCCAAGAAAACAAAGGAGTGGCTACAGGACGACTCTGTGAGTGAACTCGAGTGGCCCAGCAAGAGCCCAGACTTGAACCCGATTGATTGGCTGTAATTGGTGCCAAAGTTGCTTCAACAAATTATTGAGCAAATGCTGTACATGTGATTTTTGTAGTTTTTTATATTTTATAAATTTGCAAACATTGTAAACAGACTTCTTTCACATTGTCATTATGCTGTATTTTTTGTAGAGGACAATGAGATAATAGTGAATGTAATCCATTTTGAAATAAGGGTTGTAACATATCAAAATGTGAAAAAAGTGAAGCGCTGTAAATACTTTCACCTCACCACTTTCACCTCAACACTTTCACCTCACCACAATTTTATTACCCAAAAGATACTCTTTTTATTTTTTTTAATCAGTAAGAAGTTAATGTGTAATGCTACACCTATCGCTTTTAATTTATCAGTAACTTGTTAGAAAGAAAGAATGTTAGACACTAACCATTTCCACATGCATTGCCAAGTGAAGAAAAGGCAATGTCTAGAGCAGTGGTATTTTTAGCAACATTCATATATAATCTTACATTACTTAAGGCCCATGTGAGAAAGATATAAAGGCAGCTACTTCGGTGTGTACGCATTTTTCATGTCATATACAACAGGGTCATCAGTGACGCAGTCTGCATTTTATTGCAATTCTTTTTTTCCTATAAATGAGTGGCCAAACAGCCACTTTTGGCTATTGACCCAATAAACCATAATCAGCGAACTCCCACTGGGGCCTTCTCCCTCATTCTATCACTGCAGTCTCCAGCTTGCTACCCCAGATCCGAACTCTGACTCACTGCTCTGCAAGGAAACAGGAAGGTTGGCAGAATACAAACATGGGAGCTGCGTGTCTGTTTGCCAGTGTGTTACAATAGCTGTTGATTAAAAAAACAGAGTTGAGATTTCCCGAATATGTGACAGGAAATTGCTCTAATGCTACCTTACAGTTCCAACCATGCATTCTACAATAAATAACATTCAGCGGTCAAAACAAAATGGTAAAAACACCAACCAAAACAATGGCACACTGTTGTATTAGGTTGTAATAGCTATAATGTGAGGTCTGGATACATATTATACTGTAGCTCTGAGGTACAATTTTATATCCACTCTATGGCAAATGTTTGGTCAACTGATACAGTATTAGTAAATCTGCCACTGCCTGCCATGGATGTCTTACCACAGAGAGACACTTCAAACAGAGCGAAATATGGAAAGACTTCTACAGATAAGCTTTTTGATTTCCTTCTTGTCCTGCAAAGATTTCTGGCCTGCTCTTGCTTTAGTTTAATATTCTCTGCAAACATTTCCCAGCTTCAGTGACCCCTATAGCCTTTGTTTTATGGATAAAAACATTATCACATCTTGGATGGACTTCACAGAAATGCACTCCGAACATGTTTTCTTCATAGTGGAAAGTGTAAAAGTCTATTGCATGAGGGGTTAAATGAGCTTTTCTGTAAGAACTGCTTTAGGATTTGAACTGAGCATTGATCTTTAACTCTGTACACAGTGGGAGTGTATTTGTATCCCAGCCAGCATTCGGGGCTCGATTGTTTTTTTTTTTTAACCAAGATCTCTCCTGACCATCAATATTGATCCAGCTGCATCCCAGGGATAATACTAAAGTATCTAAGTAGTCAATATGTAAGGAATAAAACACCTAGATAAAAATAGTACAAAATGAACATTAGACTTTTTTTTTAATAACATCATGGCCTGTCATATTTCATTCCTTTTATAACACACCAATATGCCAAGGGTTACATTTTCATAACAAATAACACAACAAGATTTCTGTAGTTTTAGGGACCCAAATAAAAACTATATTTCTGTAATGTCAGAAGGAAAGGTCATTTCCATCCTTCAATGAAACAAGTTCCTGTTATCATTCTTTGTCTTTCTTTTTTCTCTTGAATATGAGTTGGCAAAAAGGCAGTTAGTCATTTAACAGAGTAACCACAAAGTCTTCCTTCCTGAAAAGTCCACTAAAGTTAAAACTGACTGCCTCTTACCAAGCACAGACACTCAGGCCTCTTTCCAGAAATGTCCAATAAATGTGCCCTTACAAAATATTTTACTATATCAACAATTAGTTTTTATTCTTTTATTTAATAAAACGCAGTGTTGTATTAGATTTTAGATTTTGTACTGGACCAAACAAGTGTCTGTATAAGTTGAAAACGGAAATTAATGTGATTTGTCTTGCAGATTTAATCAGATTTAAAAATCCCACAACAGTTGAGATTAGTTCAATTCAGTTACATTTTATTTGATTAGCACTTTTGAAATAGACATTGTCCCAAAGCAGCTTTACGAAAGTAAATAAATTATGGATATAAATTTGACATTTATAAATTCACATGCAACCAAGAAAACTGTTTACATTTGATAACTCGATCGGATTGAAAATAATTAATGTAAGTGCAATAATTAATCCAATTGAGCTCGATGGGAATGATAATATGGCCAAATTGAAAATGGTGGTGTGGATCTGGTAAATAGGGTAAAGATTGTCAAACGGATTCTAAATCCTTGTGCGCATGTTATGTGAAAGATGCGCCAAACGTTGCTTAGATGACATTTTGATGTGATTAAATCCAAAGACAATTCAACACAATTGTGTGCATCTGACTTTGTGGTAATAGTTTAAGGAAGAACCAATATTTAACGATTCTTATCTTCCAAGCTTTTTTTTTGGTAGGCTTACAGAAGGGACAACTGAAGAATGTTTGCATATTGTACATTTTCGAAGTGTGAGTACTGTACAGTACGCTGCTAGATTTCTTCATCCCCACATAGGCAGTGTAAAATCCCTATTAATCTGTAGCCTTGATGAAGCCACAGATGCCATCCAGCTCTGGATTAACTTTCACTAATCCATACAGCCGTTTCAGGGCAATGAGACTGTGACGCACTTGACCCATGTCCCTGAGCCCTCGCTAGCTCTCTAATGATCCTGATGTCCGGTGTTAGAAGAGCAGGACTACTCTGGGCTGTGGTAATCCCACTTGGGTGTCCTACTTTACCCATGCTGCCTAATGTAATTGAACAAACCCTTGCTGAGTAAATAACAAAGCTGTCAAAGCAACCAACTGCCATAAATAAACAAGAATAAATAAATCACATGAATCACTAAGTCAATAATAAATAAATAAAACAACAGTAACCTCATGCATTGTTACAGTATAGAGTTAATGCAGTGTTGTGGATATAGGCAGCTTACATTGCTTTAAAACTCCTGTATCAGGAGCACTCCAAAAGTCAATACTGGGTTTGTTTATGTTTAAACACAGATCAATGGCAGGCAATTTCATCTCTCGCTGTTTGATTTCTGCACAATAATGTTTCAGAGATGTTGGTGTTTTTTTTCCTCTTCAGTTAAAACAGACTTTTTGACCCAGAAGGGGAAGATGCGTGCTGAGCGTGTGGGTGTGTTAGCGTACGTGCAGCATAGTTTCCCAGATATGGCTGGTGCTCTGCTAACACTACAGTTGCATTGTGTGAGGTATGACAGGTCTGGCCATGCTCACCTGTTTCTGGTAATAACACTTTGTTTATCAGATTGGTATCTCCTCTAATTATCATAAAAGAGTCCTGATGCAATTCTGATGCAATTGCTCACATTATTCTAAAGCTAGTCATTTTCCCATCTAACAGCATTTACATCAGGATATATTAATCACAGGATGTGTGCATCAGAGCAGTTCTTGTTCTGACTCATACTTTCGCGATCAATCAGGCATTCATTTTTTCTTTTTAGTAGCTGCTTAATTTGTTGAAGTTAAAAGTGCGTATTCCTCGAATACAGTTGCAACACAATTGACCAGTAAGTGTAAAAATAATCTAAATATATAAAAAGCAAATGCTCAAAACTTACAAACAACTAAATATTAGTTCAAACGTTTGCCTCAACCTTTCGGAATATGCTAGAAATATTATTTCCTTTTTACAACATATAATCATATTACACATGATGTTATACACTCCCTGTTTCAGACTAAAAATCTTTTCTTTACTTTTTTTTTCTTCTTTTTTTTTTTTACCTGAACATTTTCTGCATAAACACAGAATCATCTCTCCCACCCTCATGCTAACATCTGGTGTTGTGCATGTAATTGAATGTCCTTGCACCAGCTTTCTGGTCTGGCCATTAAAGTTGAATAGATGCTAGTTAGAATAAGAATCAGATTCATCAAATAAATCAAAATTAGCATCAGAATCAGTATCGGAAAGAAAATTGGAATAAGAAATGGAAATCAGACTAAGAATAAAAAATTAAGAATGAAACGGCTCACAGATCAGATGGATAAATACAAATGTTTCTTCCTCATCATAAATACCATACCAGCCTTTTTTATATACTTTTATGGAAATTTTTGGGACACGCAGTATTATTGCCATTAAATATTTTCTTTCTTACATTGGAAAACAAAAAAAACTAAAGATTTGCGATGTATCTTAGGAATAAATTATTTTACCATTAATATAGTTATAAAAATACACTCTGGCTAAAGGTATATTTACATTAACTGTGCTGTAATAACCTAAAAAAGGTCTCCTGAATATTTTGATCCAGTTTCATAAATAAGTGGATCATTACACTTCACCACACTGAAGATTAAAACAGACAATATAACAAGTGAAATATGAGAGCAGGAATTTTAATCAGTGTTTTGCCTGCCAGTGTGTCAAACAGACACCTCGCATTAAAGCAGTTTCACAATATGAGAGTGTGGGAAAGGCTGCTAGTGTGGACTGGTTTGCCAGAGACATACAGGTCAATTCTAATAATAGACTCAAGTAGGACTGAAAAGAGTCTCACAAGCTACTTTCTTGTTCTTCTTCTTTCGGCTTCTCCCATTACGAGTCGCCACAGCGGATAATCCGTCTCCATACCCCCCTGTCCTCTACATCTGCCTCTTTCAACCCAACTACCTGCATGTCTTCCCTCACCACATCCATAAACCTCCTTCCGGAGGTGGCTCCAGATACCAGGGCTTCCGCTCGGATCTCGGCATGCTTGGCAGACATATCTTCATGGATGAGCGCTCACCAACTAAAACTTAACTCCAGCAAAACAGAACTGCTGGTCATCCCAGGTGATTCATTTCCAGGTCACTATTGCAACTTTCTGCTGGCAGGTCTCCCCTGAACGTTATTCTCCCACTGCAGATGATCCAAAACGCAGCTGCATGGTTTGTGTTCAATCTGCCCAAGTTCTCCCACACCACCCCACTGCTGCGCTCTCTTTACTGGCTTCCAGTAGCTGCACGTATCAGATTCAAAACACTGATGCTTGTCTACAAGGCCAAAAATGGATCAGCACCATCTTACCTCAGTCGTAACCTTGGGGTAACTATGGACAATGAACTGTCCATCTTCCCACATGTTGCTAATGTGTGTGGTTCTTGTAAGTTTCTTCTCTACAACAGCCGAAGGATTCGACCATTTCTGTCCACACAGGCTGCCCAGGTGCTTGTTCAGTCTCTTGTGATTTCAAAACTTGACTACTGCAACTTTCTGCTGGCAGGTCTCCCCCTGAATGTTATTCGTCCACTGCAAATGATCCAAAACGCAGCTGCATGGTTTGTGTTCAATCTGCCCAAGTTCTCCCACACCACTCCACTGCTGCGCTCTCTTTACTGGCTTCCAGTAGCTGCACGTATCAGATTCAAAACACTGATGCTTGTCTACAAGGCCAAAAATGGATCAGCACCATCTTACCTCAGCAACCTCATCACACCTTGCACTGCACCACGCTGTCTGAGATTCTCCAGCACTGCTCGACTGGTACCTCCTTCTTTCAGAATGAGAGGTAAGTACACCTCAAGGCTCTTCTCTGTTCTGGCACCGAGGTGGTGGAATGAACTTCCCCTAGACGTCCGTACAGCAGAATCCCTGACTATCTTCAAGTGGCGACTGAAGACTTACCTTTTCTGAAATACTTAAATTAGCCTTTTCCAAGTTTGTAGAATTGTAGGGTTATATTTATATTAAGTTTGTAATCTTGCGTACCAGTGTAGATTTATTCATTACCAGAGATTTAAAGCACTTTTGTACGTCACTCTGGATAAGGGCGTCTGCTAAATGCCGCAAATGTAAATGTAAAATGTTCCATCCTCAGCATTCTCCTACAGATATACCCCATGTCCCTCCTCTGCACATGTCCAAACCATCTCAACCTCACCTCCCTCACCTTGTCTACAAAACATCCTACGTGCACTATCCCTCTAATAAATAATCCTCATTTCTAAGTTGGTAACCTGGGCCTCAACTGATCTGGTATGAATTTTTCTTCCGTGATCCACATATTTGATTTGGCAGATGTTTTACGCTGGATGCCCTTCCTAACCCAACCCTCCCTATTTATCCAGGCTTGGGACCGACACTGAGAGTGCACTGGTTTGTGCAGCCCTAATGGCTGGGTAAGTTTTACAAGCTTCTTTATGGTATTCAAATATTCATTTCTACCTACACATTCATATCTGAGGGCACCTATGCATAGTCCAAACACTGGCACTTCTTAGGAGGTGGAAGGAAACCAAAGAACTCTCAGAAAACTCACAGTCACATAGAGGAAATGGATATATCTTTATCTTTACAGTAACTGACCTATGCCACCCTTGAGAAATAAACATTAATTGGAAAATTTCAGATGATGTTACAGTAAGTGAGGTCATTACGGAAGTCCTAACACTCCCCATCATCACTGATGCAACTTCCAGTTAGAAAATACGCAACAATGTAAGAAAATCAAATCTCAACACTTCTGTGTTTCAAACTTAGACATTGTTGTGTCAAAAAGGATATTTTTTAATGCATCTTCTTTCAAACAAATGAACCCAAGATCATTTTGACAGAATATTACAAATAAAAGGTAAATCATTCCAACAATGAGCTCTATATTATTTAAGCTACAGCTCAGTAAATCTAAAGTTTAAAAGTAAAAGTAATTTAAGTAGTTGGATAAGTGGTGTCCCAGATGTGCCAATATTTGGTAAAATACTTCTGATGCATTTTCCTGATTGCATCATTGTCTGTGTTTACGTTCACTGTTAGCAATAGAGCTATACACCTTATGAGGGACCACACTTCAGTCAGTCTGTGCAGCATTTTAAGCACACTTGGTGTATGAAATTATATCCATTTGATAATCTCATTTGTAAATTTATATTACTGTATTAGTCATAATCATGCAGTTTTTCTGAGTGTGCTGAATACAGTGAATCATTTGTGGCACTCTTACTGGTGCAATAGTGCTTAGTTGCTTAATGCTGTAGGCATTTGCATTACAAGTGTTACAAAAACTTTGCTTAAATCTCCCTGTTCCTCAAAATGACAAATTGCATATAATAAATGAGGCAGAGGCATTTCACAGTAGAACAATTGCATTTATTCAATTTCTTTCTAAAAGGAACATAGAATTAAATAATAATTAGACAGAGACCCTTTCTTGCAGTAGAAAATACAAGCACCAGCCCCTTAATACAATCAACATACACATTCCATCTCTAAAATAAACAGTAGCTAACACACGTCAGCCAATTGCATTAAAACGATTCACATTCAATCAATCAATCATTCACATTGACCAGACCATTTTTCCCCCTTAACAGCAGACAGGAAGCAAACATGAGAAACACAATAACTAATCTCATAAATACCCCCACTCATCCACACATTTATATCTGGATTACAACACTTACCGACACATTAAGTAACATTCGATATGCCTTATTATTTCATCTCACAGCAACGAAACAATGCACCGACACGATCCAAAAAAAAAAAAAAAAAAAAAAAGCTGTGCAAAAAATACATCTCATAACAGAGAAAATGAGACATTGCAGAAAGTCAAGTGTATGTGCAAAGCAGAGCTCTAATCTGAATGGAAGAAGGAAAAGGTGCATGGATAATGATGTTTAAATGATCAGCAGTATATTACACGTGTGCCCGTGATTTACATTGGTTCAGATTATTGCTTCTGCTACAAAGTGGCCAACAAAATGGTACTGCGAAATGCATAAACTTCAATATGAAGCACCTTCAAGTTGTACCGAATGATTCCACTTTCATACTGTTTAAAGGCATCTTACACAGTGCAAAAGCCTGTTCTTGATGAGAACATCCACATGCGCATGAAGGAGTTTCTTCTCCCTGACCGAATGCACGGTGTTTCAGTTGCCGTGGGGAAGACGGGGTCATTCTTTCAACGTCGCACACAGATCAATAACACAATAACTCATAGGAATTCTATTCAATAGAAACTAGTGCACAACAGTAACGCTTTAGAGGTGCAATTTATCCTTAAAAAGAAGAATCCTATAATGCCATAATTGTTTCTAAACATCTGATCTGACTGGCACAACAAAAATCCATTCCATAACACTTGTCGATTTAGAGCACTTCTGACCTTGAAAATGCTTTAGTGCACTGAAAGATTTGTGCTAATCAGATTCAGCCGTATAGTGTTAACATAGTTAGTATTCGGCTCAAAATATCTACAGGTCAATCCACTTCAAAATTTGACCAAAAATTTACAAATGGACAGTTCTTTGCATGAGAAATACATCCAATATGATTACTGTGATGGGTTCAGTATTTCATGTCAGAGTTTTACTTTTTAATTTGTCTTTTCCTGCCGTTTTTCTAAACATTTTAAATAAATCACACTACATCGGGCAATTGTGCATTTTCATCGTTTCCTCCTACAAGTGATTCCACACTGAAAAAAAAATGTTGCGGCCATTTTGAAGCAATATGTACCCTCACCAGTAAGGAGAGTTGTTCTCAATTCTCCCCCAACTCTGCCATTCTGGAAAGAAACCACTAGAAGTCCGTGGACTCCCAAACTGATCAAACTCCATCTCAGGCCTTTTGTTGGTGCTTCTGGATTCAAAGTCAGTTTTCTCTGTGGCATGTTTGGTCTGGTTGATTTCTTTATCCACATGGGCCAACTTGTAGTTCTTCCCATTGTTGTTATCCCAGTGCGTCTGGTCATGAGTGTTGTAAAAGATGCAGAACTCCACCTGATCGTCATGCGGCACCGAACTCGGCAGATCGACGGTGAACGAAAAAGTGTCGACGTCTGCACACCCGTAAACATTGTTCATATACGTGCAAGGAACGTCCTTGTGGCTTTTCCACGAATCGAACGTTATCCGGACGTGAACGGACTTCTCGAAGCTGACGTTGCTCACTTTTATCGTGCCCATGAGAGATTTGTCCTGAATTACACAGTTCTCCAAACACACCAGGTTCTTCTTGAGACAATTCCGAAAGTCCAGGTAGTCAGCAGCAGGCTGGGGGAAGTCCAAAACAAAACTCTTCTCCTTTCCCACCTTGAGGCTCACAATGGCATCCTCCAGGTCGGACATTTCAAACTGCAAGTCTGGCGGCAAGACCGTGTCGTCTTCAAACTCCTTGAACACGTAGATCGCCGTCAGCGACATGCCTTTGGAGTCGGCGAAAACCACTCTCTTTTTGGCTTTGCTTTTAGGACTTTTCCATCCACGGTTGGTGGCCTCCACCTTTGCCTTTGAACTGATGCATGGTCTCAGTGGTTTGAAGGACTTGACCAGGTTTCTTGACTTACAGCTCTCATACGAACCAAGGAAGCTGCGAAGGGGCGGAGAGTGTGCCAGACAGAGTCTCATGGCCACGTCCACAGGCATGATGGGAGATGGCATCGGTCTCGGGTTCAAGATGTGCAAAACTCTGTTTTAGGGGGAAACAAAATGCATCACTAAGTTATCCAGAGCTGTAGAATCTGCAGTGAAATATTTTATGCATGCTAGGCATGGCTGTGAATGCTTAATGTCTTTCCTTACAAGGCCATGAAAAAAAATCTTGTCCACATAGATGTTAAAAATGATAAATGTTATAAACGTAAAACATACTGAGCAGCAAAACAAAACAGGAAAAAAGACTAACTTCCATAAGCAGATTCACTATTGTTGGATTTTCTGAAGCCTATTAATCTCTAAATTATAATTTTTTTTTCTAGCCAGCTGTATAAACAGGTTTAATTTTTTATTTTATTGTTTTGGTGTAAATGTAAATAGCAAAGCTGGAAGGAAAATAAGAGTCAGGCGCGCGCAGAGGCAACAATATACACAACACTGCTTTACAAGGAAGTGCGAATATACAAAATGCGACTATAAAAAAGACTATACTATTAATGAAATAAATAAAAACGAGACACAAACAATACACATAATAAAAAATGGTTCTTAAACCTGAACCAATGCAACATAAAGCCATTTAAAACACACCAGAAAAACAATCACGACTCGGAACTCTTTCACTCGGTCGTGACGCACTACTTTTTCTTACCTGCAATTCATTCGTAAAACGCTGTAAATACCCTCAACCACACCGAAGATATTCTACTCTCCCAAAACAAAACAATTTCACAAAGCAACCTAAAAAAAAATCCTTCGACTTTTTCTCGGCACGCTTTAAGCCATGATAAACTGGAGAAAGAGCGGAGTTGGTTTGGTCGGCACGCCCCCTCGCAGCTCCCTGTGTGCTGAATGTGGAGCTGATTTCAACCGCTTTGCTAACTCTTTTTGGGCGCATGGGCTTTTGTGGGCTCATTAAAGCGACCAATGAGAAACCAGTAAAACAAAGCGTTCAACCAATCAGCGTGCAGGACTGGATCACTCGCGGCGCACGTGCTACAGGAAGTGCGCTACAGCTAGTGAGAGCTGGAGGAGACCCTGAGGAGAAGGACCTCTACTGGAATCTGAGTGGGACCATCTGAATTTATTTATTTACTTCACAAATGAAAGTTTTTAGTTTGAGACGAAAATAATTATACGCCTATACATCCGGGTATTTTACTCCACCCCCCCCCCCCCCCCCCCCCCACACAACAAAAAACAAACAAAAACAAAAACCAAAACAAAAAAAAACAAAGGCTTGTAAACACCTTTTTCACAAGTGCACAAACTAAGTAGGATCTGATCATAGAAAGCTGTACTCTCATCATATTAACCAGCATATATTCCCATGCTTAAAACCCCCCCAGGATGTTTGATTCATTACTATTCCGATAACAAAATAGTGCACCTGCATTTACACAACCTCTGAGTCAGACACCCTGCTAGACAAGCAGTTGCAATTGCAGATAGAACAGGGTTTCTCAAAGCTGCTCCTGGACTATGAATGGCACATTACAGTGTTTCCTTTCACCCTAACACACCCACTACAACATCTCAAAAGCCTTGCTCACATGCTGAGGTCCTGAGTCAGGTGTAGCAGAATCAAATATACAAGGAGGATTGTGAAATGTCAGTTAAACCGGTCATAAGTAAATTGCATGGACAGAATAACAATCCCAAGTCACGACTGAGAGATTACTCAGGACCTGATCATCTATTATATGGATTTAAGTGTGTTGGGAACATTTTGACAATTGAATAATGGTCTGATCCTGTTAGTCAGACCAATAGGGGTTAACAAGACATGTCTGGTCCCAAAGCATTTCCGGTGGCACAATGTTTACATACTAAAACTCATACTATTTAGGTTTAGATAAAACAGAACAGTTAAAATGTTTATAAAAGCTAAAAAAAAAAAATTGATGATAACATGGAATTACCGTAGCCCTCAAATCAGACATTGAGATGACGACTTTTCAATCAGAAGATTAAACGTTTACCTGAAGCACCGTATCCAGATGTGTATTATAATCTGATTGAGAGAGAGGGCGTTTACTCGCAAAAATCGGTAAAGATTTATCATAGTCTGGATGAATACAGTTACTTCCTTACAATCACTTTCTTAGCTTAAAAAGTCGGACAAATTTGGTCATACGACGTGGACAATGTTTACAGTATCTTGTGTTTGGTGAGGTTTGGAGCGTCTCACACTGTTACTTAACTCTTCTGTTTGTGTCGTTGCTATAGAAACCGTGGAGGTTATTAGTGCACGTGCATGATTATGTCTCTGCTAATAACAATCACAAATTGAAGGTCATAGATAATGTTTGACAACTTTAAGCAGGACCTGGAAATAATACCACGTGCATGGGCCAAAAAAAACCTATTTAAAAAAATCGCACTCTCTATCATATGTATTCTTTATTATATAAAAAATATATGTATGTATACCTAACATAATTGTGTAAGTAGAAAAGAAACAGTTGAGTTCCCCCTTCCCTTCCCTTACAGTGGTTTGAACTCATGTTCATCTCACCTTCTCTACACACACAAGTCAGGTGTGTGTTCATCTCACCTGCTCTACACACACGAGTCAGGAGTGTGTTCCTCTCACCTGCTCTACACACACACAAGTCAGGAGTGTGTTCCTCTCACCTGCTCTACACACACACAAGTCAGGAGTGTGTTCATCTCACCTGCTCTACACACACACGAGTCAGGAGTGTGTTCATCTCACCTACTCTACACACACGAGTCAGGAGTGTGTTCATCTCACCTACTCTACACACACGAGTCAGGAGTGTGTTCATCTCACCTACTCTACACACACGAGTCAGTGGTGTGTTCATCTCACCTACTCTACACACACGAGTCAGGAGTGTGTTCATCTCACCTACTCTACACACACGAGTCAGGTGTGTGTTCATCTCACCTTCTCTACACACACGAGTCAGGAGTGTGTTCATCTCACCTACTCTACACACACGAGTCAGTGGTGTGTTCATCTCACCTACTCTACACACACGAGTCAGGAGTGTGTTCATCTCACCTTCTCTACACACACGAGTCAGGTGTGTGTTCATCTCACCTTCTCTACACACACGAGTCAGGAGTGTGTTCATCACACCTACTCTACACACACGAGTCAGTGGTGTGTTCATCTCACCTACTCTACACACACGAGTCAGGAGTGTGTTCATCTCACCTGCTCTACACACACGAGTCAGGAGTGTGTTCATCTCACCTGCTCTACACACACGAATCAAGTGTGTGTTCATCTCACCTACTCTACACACACGAGTCAGGTAATTTATCTGTGCATTTACCAAATGAGCACTGTGCTACATCTGAACTGACCCCAATGTATTTATTTGTATAATCAATTTATATTCTGTTTTTAAGTGTCTTAATTAATGTGTAAATAAAATTTTAAACCTTTGTTTTTAATTCCTTGTTTTTATTGTTGTGATAATTTTTTTTATGATAGTTTTACTTTATTTATGTAAAGCAGTTTGATTTATCATTGTAATTGATGCAGTCTCCATGCTACAATAATAGAAACAACGTTTTTCACTGTGGGGACACTGTGTCTTTATACAGTAAGTACGATCTGACTGTATTATTTGTGTTGCTCATGAGAAATTTGATATTTATTGTCCCCGCTACTGTTAAATGAAATTTACGCCCATGACCACGTAAACAGAACGATCTGGAATTGCAGGAAAGAAGAGTCTGAGCGGGAGAAGTGTGTGTGAGAGAGAGAGAAAGAGGGATGAGATGATATGAGATGAGATACACTGTTTAATCCACTGTGGTTAATGTAGGAGTTTCACCTCCCAATTTTTAATAAACACAGTGTTGTGACCTCATGACCTCCTAGTCAGTGTTCAAACTGCAGTGGGAAGACATGAACCCATGAACAGTGAAGAAGCGAACAGTGGTAAGAACAGTAAATGTAGTGTATAACACCAGATCTTTTCTCTCAATTGTTTTTTTTTTGAGTCAGTAATAACCTTTTTTTATTCAGTGGAGGAAACGGGCTTTCATGAATTCACCATGTGGTGGTCCAGTTTTAATTTGACATTTTTTAATCGCAAAAATAATTGACCTGTCGATTTTTGTCGTTTCACCCATACCCGTGCCAAGTGTCAGCTGACTGCAAAAATAAAAAATTCATATATATTTCTAAAAGGGCCTATATATATATTTATATGTGCTTTCTAATATGTATCACTTTGTCTTCCACACTTCTGTTCACTGAAACACATGCCTGTTATAGATCCCTGAAGACGTCTGGCTTTGATAATTGAGCTGCTCTGATCTATGTGACTCAGAAAACATTGAAGAATGACTTCGGGATGGAAATGGTTGAGTTGTGCAACTAGAGAAATCTAAATTTTACACCTTTCTGCTTGGCTGTAGCGTATTTTACTGTGGTTTAACAAATGTGTGTGTGTGTGTATATATATATATATTTCTAATTTTCCCATTTGCAGAAAACCAATAACTTTGGTTGCCAATGGGGAGAATCAAAAAGATAAAAACGTTAAAGAATTCATGTTGTGTATCCCTGTAAGTGTGAGACAATATGAAAGAAAAATGATGATTTGATGATGTTAAGATGGTTTACGAAGGATTACAGATTTCGGTGTTTACATAAACACCACTGACTAAGCCTTTAATAACCCTGCATGACCAGTTCAGTGGATAAATATTACATACCCTGATACTACATGCTTTACAGAATTTAGCTCGGAAAATTTGTTTTGGTTTATGTAAAAATACATGCCTTGTTTATCTCTCGCCTTAAAAAATGATAAGACTTTTTTCAGAAGTTGCTCACACAGTACTGCAAAAAATATCTTTTAATAGTGAGTTTAAAATAAGCACACAAATATTTACTTATCAGCAAAAAGGCATATAAAATGTTTGGTTTACCTTTAAAGATGTTCATATGTCTACTTTCACTTCTAACATCAAATGATCACGATGATTCACAATTTGCACAATGACCACAACGACACTCTTCCTTGGTCTACAGCTTCACCAAAAATTCTAAACAGGAAGTTCGCTGTCAGAGTGCTTGCTTTGTTTATCAGACTACCACAGTCTTACTTTAACAGCATGTCAGTACATGCAAAAAGTATATGTTGCAGAAGTTTGGTGCCAGTTCATATTAAATATTAAACCTTTGGGTCAGCTTTAACATCTGCGGTTATAAATGCCAGAATGACTTAGAGAAATGAGCACACACAGAGTATTGTTTTCGTGGCAGATGGACGATATCCTAAATGAAATGTTGAACAATAGAGGGTGGGAGACCATTTCAATTCATATCAATAGCTGACCATTTGCCAAAATACTGGCATGACAAATTACCACCTAAGCACTATTAATAATTAACCTTGCCAGGAAAATATAAACCATACATGGACAATTAAAAGCAATTTTTAAAGCCATATGTTTAGCATAATGAAGTGTTTGTGTTAGTTTAGACTTCACTAAAAAAGAGCATATGTGGCATTTGATAGTGTCTTTATTTGTTATAGCCTTTATATTTATTTACTATACATATGCTTAGATATATATCACTTGCTGTAAATATGCTACATATTTATCTGCACTTTTGCACGATTGCTACATTTTGCACTTCTGGTAGATGCCAAACTGCATTTCGTTGCTCTGTACCTGTTCAATGCAATGACAATAAACGATCGATCAATCTATCTATCTATCTATCTATCTATCTATCTATCTATCTATCTATCTATCTATCTATCTATCTATATATCTATCTATAGCAATGTATTATTTATATTGTATAGGCAAAGGTTTGTGGACACCTCACTGTATCATCGTTGTGTGTTTTTTTAATTTATTTTTACACTTACACACACACACACACACACACACACACACACACACACATATATATATATATAGTGTTGAGGAAAGGCTTTGCATTGGATTTGGAGAATGGCTGTGGGGATTTCTTTTCAAGCAGCCACAAGAGCATTAGTAAAGTAAGAGATTGAGATGTTAGATGATGAGAAGGCCTGGGGCACAGTCAATGTTTCAGTTTATACCAAAAGGTCAGGACTCTGTGTGCAGGCCACACAAGTTCTTCTACTCCAACCAGGGCAAACTATGTCTCCAGGGACCTCACAGGGTATTGTCATGCTAAAACATATTTGGGCCCTTTAGTTCCACTGAAAGTAATTTGTAATGTCACAAAATACAAATGACATCTTATACAATTGTCTGCTTCCAACTGTTTGGGGAAAGAACACACGCTTTTGATCATAGAGTGTATATACTTTTACTATATTTTCCATTGTAAGTACCTTTAGATACAATACATGCAAATATGTTTGTTTTTCTTATCTGGATCCTCTGTTCAGCAGTATCTGGCCTGGAGCAGTGCCTGACTGAAAGTGAAAAAAAAGCGTGCTCGCTTAGGTTATCGATTAACTTATCTTAGAAATTAAGGGGCTTCACTATACACAACATTAACTGTAAAAGCCATGATGCAAGCATATAAGTACCTGGAGAGCGTTTATGCATACTGACAAGTTCCTTGGGCTAACTTTGGGCATCCCCTGTCCCAACCCATAAAGCCTATTGTAGAATCAAGTTTTTTTGCTGGAGGCCCTTAAGGCCTCTGCTTATAATCCCTATGTAGGCTTTCAATCTGAAATAATTTCTCAGTTGTCTGCTTTCGCTCACAAATACCTGAGTAACAACAGTAGAAGAATTGTGTGCAGTGGAGTTGAGCTCTTCATGCATGCACTGGTGGTCTGATTATTTTGAAGTTACCTTTATAGATGCCAGATCAATGGGTTCAATATCACCCAAATTGAATAACTAATAAGTTGACCTAACAGGGTTTTATATGGTTGAACTTGCAGAGCATTACATGCTATGTACATTACATACCATATTGTACGGATGGTGGCTTTTTTTTTATCACTGATAATAACAGTATATCTGACATGGAGGAAAAGCATGGGAAGCCACTGCCTAATCAATCATATATTGGATTGATTAGGCAGATTGATTAGTCTTTCCATCCTATGCTACTTTTTAGGAATGAAAAAGAGCTGGATGCTGCAGTTGTAGCTACAGAAAGTATTTCAATAGTTCTACATTTGGGGGCAATGTAATAGACCCACACTTGGCGAGCATCCTAGGACTGATGAAATGCAGACAGTGTTACATAGTCTGGTAATATTTGCACAGTGATTGCAAGACTAAAAATACACCGGAGAAATAATCAGGCCATATTCCACATTATCATGCCATATCACAGGAGTCTATTATGATACACAAAAGCTCTTAATAGACTACGTAATGAAGCTTATAATTTAAAGCAGAGTGAAAAAAACGAGGGCAGATTACTGCACTGTCTAAACAAAATTTCTTAAAAATGACCAAAGCAGTGACGAGTCTTTGGTAATATATAACGTAGGTAGAGGTAGGTATTCACAGCAAACAGCACCATCTAGTGGCAGGAAATGCAAACGGACTTATTTTATTATCATCCTCAGCCAGCTCACAGTTTATTTTGACACGTATCAAAAGAAACCATACCTCATTTCTAAAATTCACACTTTATTAGAGTTGTCATCATCTTATATTAATATAAAAATAATAGTTTTCCAACCTCATGTCCATAACTATGTATTAGCAGATTTGTTCAGATGAAAGAAGGACCTGGTCACAATTTATATTTATATTAACACAAGGGTTATAAGGCAATACATACTATTACATGATTCCAAGGTTTTAACATGCCTCATTCCTGAATACTACGATTTAGTTGGATATCATGTTTGAAATTTAATACTGAATATTGATATCCTGTAATATTTTGCCAATACATTTTAAATAAGACAGCCAACACATCAGTCATGACTATAGTTTTTACAGACGAAAGGACTCAAACATTTACGACAAATGGGTAATAAATATTGGTCTTATTCACCCAACAGCACCCTGGCAAAGCGTTGCAAATATAACATGGTGTTATGTAACACTGGGATATATATGTATAGGGATATATACAGTCATCACATATAGAGAAGAGGCAGAATATGAAGTAAACCTGACACATTTTTCATGGCTATGTCACTGAGCTCTCTATCTAGGATTGACTTTATGAAGGGAAAACAAGTTTCTTAGTGGTTAAGGTTCACTATTCAGGCCATAATAGTTTTTTGTTGTTGTTGTTATTTAGAGCATGTATTTACTGATACCGAAAATGGCAATTATTTTCAGTATAAAGACTATAATTGTATCCTGTAAAGAATGTAAAGAACCAAAACTATAAGTACGTAAAGAAAAACACTAAAAGGTTTGTGCATGTTATAAGACAAAAAAAATGTATTTTAATTATTGGGTTGTATTTAACCTACTTTTGTCTCTCAAAGGAAAAGGTATGATTTAAAACCCATGAAGCTGCCCCCTAGTCCACATCCCTTTCTTCATTCAGTGGGTTCTCTGAGGTAAATTGGCACATTACAATGGAAAAAGTGGGACTTTTAAATGTATTAAAAGCCTTCAGGTCATTTATCTTGTCCTCAAGTTTGCATATATTCTTGATTTGCTAATGAATCCACTAAATCATATATTACACTCATTCATTCATCGTTAGGAATCGCTTTAACCTGGCCAGGGTTGCAGAAGATCCAGAAGCTGTCCCCCGAAACCTGGACATGGGGCACATTCATTCACACCAGGGTCAATTTAACAAATGAAATTTACATTCTGACAATCTTTGCATGTTTATGGAATGTTAAAGGAAACCAGAGAAAAGGGAAGAAACCCACACAGATTTGGGAAATACAGGGAAAGAAACTCAGGAGGCCCTGGAGCTATAAGGATGTGAACTATATTGACAACCTGTTGTTGTGTTGTATCAGATACCGTGTGCTTATTAAACCTCAAATAGAAACAATAATGAATAATCCATACCCCATTATTCATATCATTAAAGAAGCACAAGTAAACTTCTATTTGTCATATATTACCTGATGCCCCATTGACATCCATTGTTGTGCCTAGAGTTCAAATAAATACCAGTTTATCTGTACATAAAATTTCTGCTTGCACTGATGCTCATATCTAATTCACCTTAGTTACACTTGTGAGCCTGAGCCCTGTTTTATGGATGTCATTTGTTCTGAAAATACTTCATGCAAGACTTGAGGTTCTATCAGCAACACCTACAATATAGAAGTTTAGATGTACTTCTGCGCTCGACACAGAGGCGATCAGGTTTATGAGCACCCTATTACATGCTCTAAAAAGATTCATGTTCGGACCCAGCTGACTGGAACCCATTGTGGCTCCCTCTCCAGTAGCTCGAGGATGGTCCTGAGCTCTGCACAAGCGATGGTGGGGTCTTCTTTCACTAGGACCTTATCCACAAAGTGGCCATAGTGCAGCTCCAGCTGCTCAGCTGAATGACGCATTTCCTTAAGCTCTTCCTCCTTTACACAGAGGGAATGAAAAAAGATGGTCAAACTAAGTCATTGTTGCATGTCCTGATAATTGCATAAGTTACTAATAATAAGTTCTACAATTTCCCAAAAGCAGATTTATATTTCAACATGTCCTATCTTTTATTAAAACTTAAAGCTTAGACCATTAGGTTTGCATTTTTTTTAAATATATTAAATATTTTGATATTTATATATTTATATTTTGATATTTTAGTTGATAGTTTCAGTATGAAAGTCAGTAGGAATAAGACAGAGTACATGTATGTGAATGAGAGGGAGGGCAGTGGACTGGTGCGGTTGCAGGGAGAAGAGGTGGTGAAGATGGAGGAGTTCAGGTACCTGGGGTCAACAGTGCAAAGTAATGGAGAGTGTGTTAGAGAAGTGAAGAAAAGAGTGCAGGCAGGGTGGAGTGGGTGGAGAAGAGTGACAGGAGTGACTTGTGATGGAAGAGTATCTGCAAGAGTGAAAGGGAAAGTTTATACGACTGTGGTGAGACCTGCGATGTTGTATGGTTTAGAGAGAGTGACATTGAGTAAAAGACAGGAGGTGGAGCTGGAGGTAGCAGAGCTGAAGATGTTGAGGTTTTCGTTGGGAGTGACGAGGACGCACAGGATGAGAATATGAGTTTATTAGAGGGAAAGCGTATGTAGAACGTTTTGGGGACAAAGTGAGAGAGCCCCAGTTGAGATGGTTTGGACATGTGCAGAGGAAGACATGGGGTATATCGATAGGAGAATGCTGAGGATGGAGCCACCAGGCATTAGGAAATGAGGAAGGCCAAATAGGAGTTTTTGGATGTGGTGAGAAAAGACATGCAGGTAGTTGGTTTAAAAGATGCAGATGTAGAGGACAGGGGGGTATGGAGACGGATGGTCCGCTGTGGTGAGCCCTAATGGGAGCAGATGAAAGAAGAAGAAGAATTTGATAGTTTCAGTGTTTTTAGTTTTCAGTGTGTTGTGGGTTTAAAATGCTCTTACTGTGATGTGTCCGTTGTCGCCTCCTGTTGGTGATTTGGCTATGCTGCACTGGTGCTGGCTCTCAGGAATCAATGGCTTGACAAAGATCACGTAAGGCTTAAACTCAGCTGTGCGGAGGATTTTTAGAGCCTGGGCATTTATAAGGGAAAGAAATTTGTAATATATATATATATATATGGTGTTTTTTAAGAGAGAGAGAGAGAGAGAGAAGGAGACGAACCTCAGGTTGAATATCCACCAAACACATTTTGTTTCGGGCCAGCACGCTCCGAACAGACTCCAAACTTGTCCCATATTGGTTCTCTTTATATTCTCCATACTCAATAAACCTAAAGCAAAAGAGCAGTTAAGATAATCGTGCGGTACATTAATTGTACATTTACTTACAAGAATTACTGCAGATAACAAACATGACCAAGATTGTAAACATTTATTTGAATTAAAGTAGAACACACTTGTTACTCTGAATGTCTGCCTCAAAGGCCTGCTTTGAGATGAAGTGGTATTCAACACCTTCTTTTTCATGGCTTTTCCTAGGCCGAGTGGTGTCTGTCAGGAAACATTTACAAAATTAGTAATAATACTACCATTCTACTCTAAAAAAACTGTACAGTTCTTCATTGCGTCCTAGCAGTACTTACGTGGTACAGCTATACCATATTGCTGTGGGTTTTCAGCAATCACTCTTTGTTTCAGTTCATTGATTCGAGCACCCAGAGACCCTAGAGAGATAATTAAAGAAAGAAGAAAAAAAGAACGAGGCAGAAGAGTGAATATTGCTTCTTCACCAAATGCCAAAAAATACAGTAATATAGTTAATGCTGACAGCAACTATCTTGATTCTTACCGATTAATACCACCAGCCTGGGTTTGACTGAAGGCTTCTGCTGATAGAGTGTGACCTCTTCATAGACAAAAAACTTAGATTCTCCAGATTCTGTAGACTGAGAGACTTCAGGAGAGCTGTCTCGATCCTTACGACTTAACCGGAAACTTCTCCTAAGACTTGCTGAAATCCAGAAAATGTATAAAAAAAAAGATATATAATTTGAATTTGAGTAAATCAAGCTGATATGGAGATTCGTTTATTAGGGCAGACTGTCTGGTGTAAAAGATGGGTCAAGTGATGTAAAGACAAAATAACAATAAGAACAGTGGACACTGATATTTGAATTAATTCTTGCTTGCTTTTTCTTCCTCACACAGACATTGTATTATTATACTTTTTTTTAAATCATCAGTTGAAATAATCCAAACAAACACCATTCAGCTGCCACACACAAGTACAGAAATGTGAAGTGGTACCTGAATAGAACTCCCAGGAAAAGGCCTGACCACAGGTGGGTGCCACCGCCTTACACTTTGGAGAAACTACAGCTAGTATTAGGCCATTGTCACACACCCAAAACTGTTTTACTCTGAGCAGTGCAAGCAAACTAGCAGCCATGCTGCAGACTATGCCATGTATTTAAAACAAAGCTTCTTCTAGATAAAGCCATACGCTCAAAGCAAAGCTCTTTTTAAATCATGATGAGCAGCACACCGACAGATGACTCCTTCCAAACACACTAAGCGCCAATATCAAGACAGACAGCAAAGCAGCCAGACAGATGATCTGTTGCTGGAACTAATGGTCTGGGTGTATGGATGCAACACACACATCTCTGAACGTGCAACATGTTTGCTTCAGTGCCACTTCACTTAGCTTCTAATGACCAAAGCCACATCCAGCATGAGCGTGTGTGCACAAAGGAGCGTGCTGTCTGACCTACCTATGTGCTGTCCACTTCCCTCACAGTCACAGTCCTCTAGGATAAGGTGGGAAAAGGGAAGTGGGAAAGGAATAGAGGATGGGATGAAGTAAAGGGAGAATTAATAAGGAGCTGGAACGTGTATAACAGAATATAAACTATTTCATTGCTGGTAGCAGGTTATGCATGTCAAAGGACAAAAGGGCAGGAAAATACAGGTCCATCTCAAGTGGTATGGTCATGTATAAAAAGTGTGCATGTGGCAATTCAAAATGTACACATAGGTATCCATATACAGTGCAATTTTATGCAATCTAAAGAGAAAATTAGTATATTTGGCTTCCCCACACTATTTCTATAACATACCCTTTTAAATTTCAATAAATGAGTGAAAAATTAAACAAATACTTAGGTGTCCGATGCATGTGCCATTTCTTTTGTTTAATTCCCACTGTCCAGAAACATAGATCCTCTTCAAAATGAATGTACACACCTTCCTTGCCACATTTTCTATATTCATTCAATGTGAATCAAAAGGACTGCACTTCTGGTTGCCAAACCATATGCTAACATTAGCTGCTTGGTCTGGAATGACTAAAAATAAAGATTAGTTCTAAAAACCATTAGTGGGAATTCATATCAGCTTTTTCAGCTTTTTTTATTTGATGGCTCTGGGAGAATAATACAGCAGACTGGAACAGCAGGAATTAAAGTACCATTTTGGTAAGTAGGTAAGCTTTAGGTTTTTTTTAAGTTGATAAAAATTAACCCAGTGTTATGTTACATAACCCCTTTCATCACATACCTTTTTCACATGGCTGGTCATCTGTAGCAAGCAGAGTGAAAAAAGGATAACTGAAGCATCTGCTTCTGCACAAGATCACACCATGGAAAGGTGAATATTTCATGCATATATCTGTACTCATGCTGTCACCTAGTCTAGATATGATATGATATATATGATATGGTGTATTAATAGACATATACAATATGTCACAATATCGTTTACATGCACCATTTACATCATCAGGAACACTTGTACACTAATCATTCATGCAAATATGCATTCGGCCAATCATGTGGCAGCATGACAATGCTTAAAATTATACAAATATAGGGCAAAATATTCAGGTCATGTTCAACATGTTAACATCAGACATTATAATAGAGAAAAATTGTAATCTCAGTCATTTAACTGTGGCATGGAGGGTTAAAGATTGAAAAAAGGACAACCAATGCATTTCCTAACTTTAACTACCTAGTTTTGGAGATCCTGTTTGTATTGTATTCTCAGATTCCTCTTTTTGTCTAACAGGAGTAAAAGTCAATGTGGTGTTCAGCTGTTGTTGCTTATCTGCCACAGTTCCGTTAATTGAATTACTGTGCAAGTGTTCGGGCATTCCTAATAAAGTGGACAGTGAGCATCATAACAGATGCTCTGAAACAAACAAGATGAAATGGCCTGAGCTTTGAACAGATGGTCATTAATCTGAAAATGGTTTGACTTCTGTTTGATTTTGGCAGCAGTAAAGCCCTGTTTCCATTTCCAACTGGCCAAGCATCTTGCTGTCAGGTTAGAGGGACCAAAATAGACTCATAATGACACTGTTGCTGTTCAGACCATGAGCAGATATGTAGTTTTGATAGCAAGCTTGTTTTAGATTACTTACAGGATTGCACACGTGATGACTTAGGACTCTGGGAAGTGCCAGATTTCAGCCTATGTGTCAGGCGCCTGCACAAATAATCAAGTTCCAGGTGTGAAATTCACAAAGTTCTCCTGCAGACATCTAAGGTTATGTATGCTTATCTAAAATATCAGACTAGGTAGAAGAATAAAAAAACAAAGCATACTTTGTAACCACATCAAATTGTATAGGAGAGCGCACCTCTGCTGGAAGTGTTTTGATGGGATAAGGCCAGCTCGCAGGTTGCTATCCCCCACACGCTTGGCCTGCCACCATGTAGGGTCATCCTGACTCACCACCTGCAAGATGTCACCTCGCAAGAAAGGAAGTCCCGCCTCTTGGCAGGGTGTGGCCTTGTCTTCAAATGGGGTGTAGTCAAATAGGGCTCTTAAATAGACCTTGTACACAAACCAGATAATATATGAGAACACAAATATGTGCCCAGATCAACAACACTAAGAGTTTTGAAATGAACTCCAGTGAATTATAGAAAACTTGGTAGATCATAATGACTGATGCCATTCACCGTACTCTCCTTGTGTTTGTCCTCCTCCTTAATGGCAGGAATTATCTTCAGAGTAATGGAGCCCTGAGACTGAGACTGCAGTTGGAGGTAAATATATATAAATCTGTCAACAACAGCAGCAAGTATACAAATCTGAGCTGTGTGTTTCTTTAAAAGTATATTCTGCAAAATATGGATTCATAATAAGGTACCAGTCTGCAGACTCCAGAAGACGTACCAGAATTTGACTGATTTCATCAGGACGCTTATGGGTGACGAGATTTCCATTTACTTCTCTGAGCTCATCTCCCACATGCACCAGACCTGTGGACAAAAAAAAAAAAATCTAAGATCTTTCTAAGCTGGTTCATTATTGTAGCAGAATCTTCAGTCACAGTTTTTCTACCAGTGATGACAGTTTTCCCAGCTAAACTCCTATAGCACATAGAAGATGATGAGTAGCTATCAACATCACAGTTTGACTATAGTGTGTCCGAAAGCCATGTGTTCCGACAAAACACTGTTTAACTGTTTAACAAGCATTCAACAATTTAAAAACAAATAACGTATAACAGTGATAGAAACAGTGATATTTGCATCTAAACTAAAAAATAAGTTTATAAATAAGGAACTTTTCCATAAGAAAGTCATTAAGAACACTAGTAAGCCATAATGAATTCATACTTGATAGTGAATTAGCAATGAGACAGCTCAGTAAACATTATGACATGAAGTTCGAACACAATGGTTTACAAATAAAACCTTGTCCAATAAGTTAACAGGCACCAAAAGTCTAACGCGTAAGCGCTGAGATCCACACTAGGAAACAGCATATAATTATGAATTATTATTTAGTTGCTATAACATTATATAACAATTAACTATAATATAATACTCTAATAGGGTTACACTGAAAGTATTTCATAATGATTTCTTTGATACAATATCTGACAAGTGTTGAGCTATAATGTCTTCATGGATATAATTTGTCACTGACATTAATGTAAGGCCCGGTCCACGGCAATGATACAGACTGCAGGATAGAAACAAAAGTGCTAACATGTTGGTAAACAGAGAACAAAGCTGATGGTTGAGGAAACAAAACACAAAGTATTTGAATAATTAAAAAAATGGTGGAACAAAAGATCAAATGCTTCACATAACTCACAGTATACTCATCAAGTCATCAAAACTCATCCAGTACCCATGGATCTTTACAAAGTGTTGCACACTGGAGATGTAGTGATCTGCATACAGTCTTATACCTCAACACCACAAAGTCTATCTACAAGTTTCTAGAGCAGGAAGTTTTTTGACCGCAATGAAAATAACTGGGATGGCCTTAGCACAAATAAAGAACATTTATGACGAGGGATACCCACATAAACCAGCTACCATCTGTTTGGCTCTCTACCATCTGGTAGGTGGTACCAAAGTATTCAGGCACACACAAATAGACTAAGAAATGAAGAAAAGTCTCTTCCAAAGCTGTTCAGATACTCGCTGCCAGTCACACAGACAACAAACTCTGTTATACAGAAAGCATATGTTTAAAACAAGGCCATGACATATAACATGCCTCTTCTTTTGCCAATGCCATGAAATTCTAATGGGCTATTGTTTTAACAGAATTTGTTTGATCATATACTGTTTTCTGTCTTCAGACAGAGATGGTCTGCTTGATCTAGCTGCAGGGAAAAAGGAAAAAAGCAGGAGAATCGGTGGTAGAAAATAACTCACCACTGCGGTCAGCAGCCCCACCCCTCATTATCCTAGCGACGACCACTGCCCCGGTGACCTCATCCCTGCGGATAGTTGCCCCCTGAACACCAAATAGTTCAGATCACACATCACATTAATATCTGAGAGTAATAAAAGAATCAAAGCATGCGAGATATTTTACATACATTTTAATTTTACTAATTACAATGTAAAATGTACTGATAAAAGTCGATAATGTGACAAAACATGTCCATTTTACATCCAAACACAAGCTTAGTAATGCTAAACTGATCTAAGCAGCAATACCCATTTTCAGATGACCAAATATAATGATTTATAACTGACAGTTTGAGGTTGGTCACTGGGCATGAAGGACCGTGTATGATGAGCCGATGTATGGTGTATGTGTATGTGTATGTGTATGTGTATGTGTATGTGTATGGTGAGACCCACTAGAGGCTCCTTGCTTTTCACAAGACGAACAATCTTGACCGACTCCTCCTCCAGCTCATCATCTAGATCATCAGGCAATGGAGGCAGCACAGGATCAAAGTTCTTCTGCGCGACTGTGTCGTGCACTGTTAGCACCGCCTGGTGAGACATGGCACACACACACACACATACACACACACAAGAAGGGGGAGGACACTCAGAACTAAATCCGACATGCTGCTTGACAGTTGCCGAGGGATAAGAACGTGTGTGTGTGTGTGTGTGTGTGTGTGTGTGTGTGTGTGTGTGTGTGTGTGTGTGTGTGTGTGTGTGTGTGAGGAAAAAGACAACATTGAATCAAACAGGGTTTAAAAAAGACACATCAGGCGAAAAGAAAATCAGCCTAATTAACATTTTGACAGCATTTCTTTAACGCACAACATTTAAATGTCAATCCAATTAAATCTAATTGCCCCAAGATTGTGATTGTATAGGGAAATCTGTATCCTGGAAGTAAAATATATGTGCACTGAAAAGGCTTTCCCTCTTTGATTAAATACAAGGAGGAAAAAAGGGATGTTTGAGTATGTTTGTATATGTGAGTGTGTGTATACCTTTACATGTGGAGTAGTTAGAAGCATTAGCAGCTCCTTCTCATCTCCTTCTAGTGACCCATTCTGCAGCTCCTCAGCCACCTGTCTCACAACATATATGCTTACAACACGAGGCATTTCCGGCCAAATTGCAATAAAACTTGAGATTTTGAATGTGGGAACGATATCTTCGCTAAACAGTCTAATTCATTAAGTAAAAGTAACATATGTCTTTCCTATACAATGTTGTAGGTTTTCATTCCAAGGAGCCAGTAGGAGCCAGAAGACAGATAAAGCAGTCCAGATTGGGCCCCTGATATACACTACATACTAAGTAAGAACAAAGGGCAATATAATATTACTATATTTGCTCCTGTAACTGTGTACGGATTATAAAATATTAGTATATATGTAGGTGTATTAAAAGAAACCTGAATTTGCTGTGGCCCAACCGGGCAGTTATAAACAAGGGGGAATTTCCTGAGGTAAAATGGAAGGATCATAGTCTCTAAATTCTGGCTCTGACATTTCCTCAATCTGGAGGTTTATTGTCAATGAGAATTATCCATCACCCAGCAAACATCAGGTCATCACTGGTCCTGTGAACTACTGAGACCTTCCCAAGTGGAACCTTTATACAAGGATTGCAGAGGAGATGATCACACTTACATCCTCTGCCAGGCAGGCAGCACTGTGAAGCATAGGCGTCGGACTCTGCTGTTCATACTGCCTGAGGCGCTCATGAATCTACAGCAAACAAATATTTTCTTAAGTTAGACCAAACCTCACGTACACGCACACAGTGGCATGTAATATGTATACCTATATGTAAATATATACACACTCTCATGAGGTAGCCAAGACTCCTCTCACTGAAAACCTCTCGAAGAAACACCAGGTCCTCTTTGTGATTTGCTCCAGGATGCAGCTGAGACGTGAGCAATGCGAGCATCTCATGTAGGCCTGGACAAAGGATGGAAAAACAGTAGCACACTACCATGTCCGTCCATTTCTTTGTTGTAGTTTAAACATAATTGAGAATAAAATCAGTTTTTAAAGAAGTCAGAAAAAAAGGAAACTTAACGCTCTTACCAGTGCTAGGTGAGAGGACAGGCATGGTTTCTCTCATTAAAATACAAGACGCACAGAAAAGGAGACAGCAGGTGTTTCCCCCCTGAAGTCTTCACTCTCTACTTTCAGTCTCACACTGAGAATGAGCTCCTCTGGCAGCACTGTAATACGCAAGGAAAAAGAAAAAATGATTTTCATCACTGGCTGCTGTTTTAAAATACACTATATGAACACAAGTATTGGGGCACCTGACTTTTCCATCGATATGTGGTACGTCCCCAAATTCTAGCACAAAGTTGGAGGCACACAGATGTGTTGGATACAACTAGATACCTTAATGCTTTAGATGCATTTTTTTCCTTCACTTGAAGAAAAGACTAAAACACATCAAGGTCCCTGTGCAAAAAGCCAGCTCTATGAAGATATGGCTTACATGGAAGATCATGAGTGGCCTGAGATAAAGCTTTATTATCCCTGCGGATCATCCGTCTCCATCTCCCCTGTCCTCTAAATCTGCCTCTTTCAAACCAACTACCTGCATGTCTTCCTTCACCAAATCCATAAACCTCCTACTTGGTCTTCCTCTTTTCCTCCTTCCTGGTGGCTCCATCCTCAGCATTCTCCTACCAATATATTCCCCATGTCCCTCCTCTGCACATGTCCAAACCATGTCTCTAAAATGTCCTACATGTGTTGTACCTCTAATAAACTCATTTTTAAATAACAGCCTAGGGGCCTTAATATGAAATATGGGAGCCCATACAAATCTTATGGTTAAGTGTTTTTAAAGCAAAAATGTAGTGGTCATTTGTTTTTATATAAAAAGCCTCAGTTTTCTAAAGGGTAAATTGTGTTCTTGTGGGCAGCATGAATGTGTACAACTGTGTGTGTGCAGTCAGGAGAAACTTGATCACTTGAAAAACACTCCCAAGGGAACGACTGTAAAGTCCCGGTGGTTCTAGAATCAATATCCTATCGCAGCTTTCATGAAGAATGACTTTTACAGGTCATAAACAATTACAGTTCATAAAAATGTTTTTGTTTTTAAGTAACCTAATAAACCACAGTCAGGGTTTTATTACAACAATTGTACTCAATCATCCATAAAAATCAGCAGAGCCTAATGCTTTGATATACTCCTATCGTGCAACTCATACAGAATGAGTTTCCTGGAAAAGCTACGTGACCACAGGTAATCATTCACGAGGACTGATTATATCAACATCACCCTGCCTGGATTAGGAATATTTATTTTACATAATACACTAAATTATTTTTCTTAATTAAAAATTTTTTTTTATAAAAAAAAAAAATATATATATATATATTGCCTTGTTTTTAGTGGGGCTCATAAATAATTTAAGGCAAGCAATAAAATACAGAGAATTAGTCAGGTAATATCTGGACAATATCTGGCCACATTGCTTTGTTAATAATGTTTGTGGTTTAAGCTTGTTCAGCATTTCTTTATCATGACCACATGCAGATTTGTTTTATAGGCTCCATCTACACCGATCCATACTGGGTCCATGTGAATATATTCCAAATATGCCAAAGTCTCTCTCTCTCTCTCTCTCTCTCTCTCCCTCTCTCTCTCTCTCTCTCTCTCTCTCTCTCTGATTACAGTGTGTGATAAAAGGATTATACTGACAGCATTTGCAAGACATCACGTTACAGCTGGTGGATCCTTACGGTGCATATGCCACACTTTAGATTAACTACCAATTTCATTACATAGCCTTTTTCCAAAAACCTCATTAAACATCTACACACACATCCAGTCATGATCTTAATATTTGCTCAATTTCTTTTTATTTTAAGATCATTTGCTAAAATTCGTAAAGAGTGAATCATGAGTGGCATTGAGGTGAGAGTCAGAAGGTCATGCTGCCATCACCCTGGCACCATCTGTCCCACCATCACCACCACCCTCCTCTGGTCTCCCATTAAGCTTTGTGTGTTCATATGGTAATATTGTCTGTTGTGTTTCGATGTGTATGGACATATGTGTGCATGCAAACAGCATGGAAATTTTGACATCTTAAGAAAACATCATGCTGCGTGTCTGCCAGTACACACACCTTAATTGGCTCTGGCACTCTAACATACATCACACACTCGAAAAGCATACACATGCATAGTTGCACACTCTGTCATGCCATGTTAAAAATCCAATGCATGAAAAATGATCAAGGCATGATTAAGGAAGAAAGGATTGTTGCAGCTATGTGATATTCCTCCACGAGAAATCATTAGTTCAGTGGCATTTTTTAGGTACATCCTAAGACCAGGTGAAGGCTGAAGGCTGATGATGGATACAGAAACCCTGGATGCACTATCATACCATACCTCAGTAGCTGTCAGGGTCTTGTTCCTGTGCACCGTCAGAAAACAAAGCAACCCTAAACACATTGCAGGATCCTTTTACAAGCTGAATCCCTGCTGCTCATTCAGTCTGGAAAGCGGATTATGCACCCAACCAATCCATGCCAGTGAGAAAAGCCCCCGCGTCTCTTACCTTGCCTGCCGTGTGCCTTGCTGTGTCTCTGTATGTGTGTGTGTCCGTGTAAAGGGGGTGTTTCTGCTTCTAATGGAAGCTCCCTGTGTAACTGCTTTACTGGCTCGATCCTCTGTGAGGACTCCGACTGCCGATGCCTACTCCACTGCTGTGACTCTCTCCCCCTCCCTTTATTTCTCTCTCTCTCTCTCTCTTTTCTTTAATCTTTAGCTTTGCCTTCATCCAGTTTCTCTCTCCATCACCATCCCCCACTAAACCTTTTATTGTGGTAAGCTGATGGGAAGCGGATGCTATGTGCTCATGTTATCTCTTTTGCCCATCTTTGCTGTTCACATCTTCCTACTTCACTCTTCAACTTCAGGTTCAATCTTACACCACTCCCTGTCTCCTGTTATAAACCTCATCACATACCCGGGGCTGATTCAGTGAGACACTTGGAATGGATGTGAGCAGCAAAAGAGCATTGGTTGTCTGTTGTTTAGGGAGACAGAGGCTAAGGGGGATCAGCTAGAGAAGCCTTTTTATGGTCAAGAGTAGATCTGTCTATGTCTATCTAGGAGCTGTCTATGTACATGTGCAGAATTATTTCTCTATGTTCCTGTGTTCCTGAGGTATTGCATGAGCATAGTATGTGTCTACTTTGAGAGTGTACTAACACGGTTCAAAGTAGTTTCCTTTGGTTGCATTGGCATATAGATAATAACAATAATGCATCCCTGAATAAAACTTTGTTGAAAAGCATGTATGGAAGTTTAAGGAGAGAGGTCAGTGTGGAATTGCTTTACTTTCTGGAGTTGATAGGAAGGCACCAGCAAATCAAGTAACAACTTTGTACATCCATGGCCAGCATAAAAGCATATAAATATGCACATACATACAGAATCTTGAGACTATAATGAGCTATAACATCAGGAACATCTATAGGTTCTACTCCTGTTAGCCAAAACAGGAACAGGACTCAACCCCTAATGTAATAGTTTGGTGATTATATTGATATCATACAGTAGTTTATTTAATACCCTTCAATCATTGTTTGAATACAACATCTGTGAATTTCATTCCTCAATTATCCCACAATTCAATAATCGTTTGAAGGCTACCTCCATCATGTCCAAAAGCACAACATTTCTTAAGCTGGTTTCATGATAACAAAGTTCTTTAGTGGCCTTTCCAGTCACCAGATATGGATTTAATAGAAAACCTTTGGGATGTGGTCGCATGGGAGATTCACACCATGACAAATCTGCAGCAGTTTCATGATGCAATCATGTTACCCTGAAAATATTTTCCAAAAGCTTTTTAAAACATTCATCCATGATATGAAGAGCTAAAGTTAATTTGTCAGCCAGTTTGTTACCAGTATTTACATGATGTTCCTAATAAAGTGACCAGTGAGTTCATAACAACCATGTGTACAAATTTGGCCATTAATAAATCGAAATAATAAAATGAAAGCTTACAGCAACGTGTTAAAACCTGTTCCCTTTCGAATTGAAATAATTTGTACAACTGTACAGTTGAATAGCATTTATTTGTATGTGGTAGCATTATATTAGGACCCAAATCTGTTCCAGGATAACTATGTCTCTATGCACAAATTGAGCTCAATGGAGATAGTTTACATGGGCTAGAGTGGAAGATCTTGAGCGGCCTGCTGTAGATCTCTGACCTCAGCCTAACTGAACACTTTTGGGATGAATTAGAACACTGACTGCACTCTAGGCCTTCTCACTCATCCAGTACCTGACTTAACAAACACCCTTTTGGCTGAATAAGCACAAATGTTCACAACCACACCTCTAGTGGAACATCTTCCATGTAGAGTGGAGGTTATTTTACATGAAATGGGGACTAAATGGTGAACGGAATGTTCAAAAAAACCCAGACGAATCTCATGGTCAAGGGCTCACAAATTTTTGTCCATATAATGAATATTCACTATTTATCATCCTCAGGGTAATCATTTATATTGCTTTGATTTAGGACAGTTCTCTTGACATTACACAGTCCAAAGCTATTTTCTGATTGTGGGCCATGTCCGTCGAGTCCTGCAAAAAGAGATCATAACAATAGTGCCTTTTCTTAGGAATAGCTGACTCATGTTATAGTTTCCTAATTAATTTCTTATATTTATAGTAGAAAGCATGGGCTTAGGTGTAGGTTGCATAGTTTGATTTTCTGAACCAAACATTCTTTCCTGGACAGATTCTTTTGCAGAGAAAGATTATTATTTAGCTTTTTAAGTTCACAAGGACATTTAAAAAGGAATGTATTTATCTTTGAATGTCTGTACAATCTTTGTCAGACTTTTCTAATGGACAGGAAAGGCAAGGTATTATGAAGTGAAATAAACATCTAAAATTCAGTCCCAACTGTTGCATTCATGTACCAACACTATATTAGCCTGATCTAGATCTATGTCACAAAAAATTTGATTGTCAGCCCTTCTAAGAGTTAAACTAAACATAAAAGAAGAAAACCTTTAAAAAACAATAGAAACGGAACAATAATTAAATTGTTACCATTATGATATGACACAAATGGAATAATGCAATGACTTAATGAGGGAGCCAAAACCTTTTCAACTTTCCTAAAAGGCTAAGCATTTTTGTCATTATGATGACTTGTTTTTAATTTAAAATTACTTATTAACAACACATTTACATTTGTCTTAAAAATATAAACCATAAGCTTTGACATTCAAATTTAGATATATCTTTAATATCATTTTAGCTTGTAGTTTAAGTGAATCATCTGATATGAACTGATAAATGTATTTGGTTCACTTTTAATTACTGGTGTATAATGATAATGAATATCTTACATGTACATGTATGTATTTACATCATTTGGCAGACGCCCTGTTCCAGAACAACTTAAATGTATGTCACTAACATAACAGAGCAGCTATGGGATTAAGGGCCTTGCACAGGAGTCCAGGAGCAGCAGTTTGGTGTGGCTGGGATTTAAACTCACGACCCTCTGATCCAAAGTCCAATGTCTTCACCCCTAAGCCTTCACCTCCTTTGTGATAATGTTATTCTAATAGTATCATGCTAATAAAAAGCGAATCTCAGATGCAGTTCATATTATATTATTATTTATTATTTTTATTATTTTTCCCTTCATGCACAAGAATATTTGATTTTCATGTCTCCTGTTATTATTGCATACAGTGCCCTCCACAATTATTGGCACCCCTGTTTAAGATGTGGTCGTGGACTTTTCACAAGATTGGAGAACACAGAGAGAGGGATTTTTGACCATTCTTCTTTGCACAATCTTTCTAGATCATCCAGTGTCCTGGGTCCTCTCTTATGCACTCTTCTCTTTAGCTCGCCTCACAGGTTTTCGATTGGGTTGAGGTCTGGGGACTGAGATGGCCATGGGAGGACCTTGAGTTTGTGACTGCTGAACCACTTTTGTGTAGATTTTGCCACATGTTTTGGATCATTATCCTGCTGAACGACCCAATGACGACCCATCTTCAGCTTTCTGGCAGGGGCCATCAGGTTTTTATTTAAAATATCCTGGTACTTCAAAGCGTTCATAATGCCATGCACCCTAACAAGGTTCCCAGGGCCTTTGGAAGAGAAACAGGCCCACAGCATCACAGATCCTTCACCATACTTCACGGTGGGCATGAGGTGCTTCTCGGCATACTCATCTTTTGTTTTACGCCAGACCCACTTAGAGTGTTTGTTGCCAAAAAGCTCAATCTTAGTCTCATCTGACCAAAAGCACACGATCCCAGTTGAAGTCCCAGTACCGCTTAGCAAACTCCAGACGTTTACGTTTGTGAGTGTTAGTGAGAAAAGGCTTTTTCCTTGCATGCCTCCCAAACAGCTTGTTGGCATGTAGAGAGCGTCTGATGGTTGTTTTGGAGACTCTGTGACCCCAAGATGCCACTCTTTGATGCAATTCTGTGACGGTGAGCTTGGGAAATTTTTTTACTTCTCTTACCATCCTCCTCACTGTGCGTTGTGGCAAGATAAACTTGGGACCTCTTCCAGCCTTGTTTGTCACTGTTCCAGTTGTTTTAAACTTCTTAATGATTCCTCTGACTGTAGATACCGGCAAGTTAAGGCGAGTGGCTATTTTCTTGTAGCCATTGCCTGACTTATGAAGGTCGACACACATCTGCCTTACTTGAATGGTGTGTTCTCTTGTCTTTGCCATGTTGACAAATGGGTAAGAGAATTAGGCCTCTGTGTCACGTCATATTTATACCCCAGGGAAACAGGAAATCATGAATTACTAATTAAAAGTCCCTAAATACCCTGACCAACCTTAGCAACTAAAAAAAAAATATATTGAAAAAAAAAAATTCAGAGGAATTGTTAGGGGTGCCAATAATTGTGGCACACATGATTTCAAGTTTTTTTTTTTCTAAAAGTATAATTTTTTTTTACCACCAAAGTTATGTACTTAAATAAAAGGTTGGATTTTTCTCTTTTTTTGCATTTGGGTTCTATGTTGTTTTTTAAAAAAGGAGAATTTTTTGAAGTCCACGACCACATCTTAAACAGGGGTGCCAATAATTGTGGAGGGCACTGTATGTATGGTGACATCATGTGATCACAGATTAAGAAAAATAATTAATGTGAGTAAATCTACAAAACGTTTCACAGATGGTAGGCTTTACATCTGTATCAGCGATGCAGGTTACTGTTTACTACCTACATCTTACTGACAGCTCTGTTCTGCAGCATCTCATATCTCACACAAACACACACACACACACACACACACACACACACACACACACACACACACACACACACACATCCCTGCTCTCTTACTTTCTAGTGATGTTGAAGCTTTATAGCTATTCTATATTTAGCTTATAGCAAATTGGCAGAGTTTGCAATATACCGTGATGCTATAAGGCATCCATGTATGAGTAGGAGTGATAGATGAGCACATCTCTCTCTCTCTCTCTCTCTCTCTCGCACTCTCTCTCAATTTTGAATTTAATTTCCATAAAGTACATTATTGGCATTATTGTTTGCATGCAATATTGTGAAAGCATCTAAATGAAACAACATAAAATAAATACAAAACAGTGACAAATTCTCCAATCTACCACTTACACAAACGTGTGAATGAATGAGGGTGTGATTGTGTGTGACGGACCGGTGCCCCATCCATTGTGTATTCCCACCTTCAGCCTTTTGTTCCAGCAGATCAACCTCAACCATAACCCAGACAAAGCTTCTACTGAAGGGTGACACACTAGGAAGGATATCAGTTAATGGAACTGTATGTGAGAAAGAGATTAGGTATAATGAGATATCAGCATATTCACACCACACAGTGACATGACCGTAAGAGTACATTGCTAAGGTTTGCTAAGGTGGAATGAGTGCAGAGTTGTGTGTTCATGATACCCTATAATTCTGAATCCAGAGAGTGTACACACCTTGTGATTGATGTTCCCAGGATGGGACCATAAACCTGACCAGGATTAAGCAGTAAGTAACAGTATCACCAGCTGATAAAATCATGAGATTTGATTTGTTCTTGTTTTTTCATAAGCTTGTTTAAATATCGTTGTAGATTGTTTACTAGAAATGCTATAAGTATTAATACAAAACAGCTAAAATATATTTGTAGGATGAATATTTTATCATATGTGGAAGAAATAAATGTTCATAAAACAGATCTCAGCTTTTTTGCCTTAACAAGCAAAAGAGCATTGCAGATGGAGCTCTGCAGATGAGGTGTTCATGGTTTGGTGGATGAGGAAGGCAGTGTTTTTGTTGTAATGGTAATTTCTTGTGCAGACAGCAATGGGCTTGGATAATAAATTATAACAAAACTAAGCTTCTTGGGAAATGGTGCTGCAGTAATTCTCATTTATGATAATTAAATTAAGGTTGTCAGTAGACTGTGGGCACAAAAGATATTTCTTCAATCAACTGCTATAACTTTTATTTGAAACACAAACAGTCTTTGCCACAGTGTTATTTAGCCTTGTGATACATCACAGGGCTGTAAATCAACAGCCAGCATGAGCTCAGATTTCTGGTGAATTGCAAAAACCCCCGCAAAAACACAGAATTCCCTAAAAGTACACATTGATTGAAGAACACTATAGTGGCAATAAAATGATTGAACAGTGCAAGATACAGCAGGGCTATGTATAAATAGAGCATTGTTGAAATATTTGACTTTTAATAAATAGATAAAATCCATCTAAGTTTATCAGAAATGGGAAGTAATAAAGTACAAATACTTTATAACTGCATTTAAGTAGATTTTTTTAGTATCAGTAATTAACAATTGTTTTTTTATTTTGGGACAATTGTTACTTTCACACAAATATAATGTACTTTCTACTTATTAAGTTTTCAAAACAGGCATGTTACTTTAGTTTGAATCTATTTGGTTAAATATCAATATTTCTTCTTCTCATTTCACACATTGGTTTTCAGTCCATCAACTTGTTATTGCGTGGCTTTTTCAAACTACCATCATTTCCAGTCATTTCCTGACTTTCAGACACCACAGACGTAGGCTAGTTTACGACGCTAACAACAAGTAAGGCAGAAGGCAACAAGAGGTACGTGGTTAACGTGGATGAGACAGAGGCGGTCAGCGATGTAAACATGACTGAGAACAGAGACATTCCTGATCACCTGATCATCATCATCTTCTCTCGGCTTCTGTTCTATTTGGTAGTTGTTCAGCTGGGACAAATTTATTAGATAACAAAATTATATATATTTTTGTATTAATACATTAATATGATGTGAGGTCCAGTCAACAGTGTGACACTAAAACAGGTAGCAGTATTGGTTACTTTTTACTTGCGTACATGTCAGAGCCCAAACTTCTTAACTTTAACTTGAAAAAGTGTAATCAGTACTTCACCTTTTACCAGAGTCTTTTGAAACATAAGTATCTGTACTTTTACTTGAGTGTTTATGTTTGTCATCTCTGGAGCCTTGATTACAGTTTTCTATTTTCATTTCAAAAATACAGCCAGGCAAACGTCTAAAAAAAAAATATTAGATTAGAGCATGGGCAGTCACATGGCAAATGCTAATTGACAGTTAGAGCCTGTCAAGAGTATAAGCCTATACCTATAAAAGTATATTTCAGTTAAGGCCTTGGACTAAGCCTTACCCTGACAGATGCTTGATTACCCACAGAGTCACACTTCTGCTTCTGCTCACCTGTGGACATGTACTTTGCAATGCACTGCCCTTCAAATCAGCAAGAAAAATAAGATTAGCTTTTGGTTTTGCTAAAACTCATCAGAATATTTGTGAGGAAAAACTGCGTATTTTCCAGCAGAGACAAAATATCTGTATATTCCTTAATACCATTTGTATAAATGCTTGGAAGTATGGAAGTGTTAATATCGAAGCTCAGGCTGATCTTTATATTTGGAAATAAAAGTCATGATTCCAATCTGCCTTATTTTGTCTATATCATATTATTCTTCACAGTAAGGCTGATTACATAAGGCTAATAAGACACAGACAACTTGACTGTGAAGGTGTAAAAGATAATATTTTATATGTGAACAATGACTGCATGTGGTTGAGTAAAGCAGCAGACTGCACTTTATTTTGTTTTTATTATTATTTTTTTTTTTTTTACAGCTTAACATCTGTGTAGCTCTGAATAGCCCCAAACCTGCTGTTCCCAAAGAAGTAAACATCTAAATCAGGGGTTTGGAAACCTTTTCCAGCCATGGCGCCTAAATGTCACATACATTTTATTGACCCCAAATGTGATCTTCTGCTAAATTGTGCTGTCATGGCATTTCTCAAAATGTAACAGCTTGTTAAATGCAGAGTGAAATTGTCAAAAGCTGATTTTATTGCAGTAGAAACCTATTAAAAATGAATAGGTATTACTCAAGGATGAACATACAATCAAAATGTTCAATATTTCTTTTATTTTAGCTGCTCTTAAACTTTTTAGATTTGGCCTTTCCTTTACATTTCAATAACCAACCATTTTATCCTTTTAGTTTGTGCCAGAGATTTTTGATAGTTTGAATTAATAACAGAACCACCAAGAGATACACTACTAGTGTAATATTGTAATGCACTACTGAAACAATGGAAAAAAGAGAAAACAAAGAATACATTTCCTTTTATGACCATCTTTGTTTAAAGACTTGTGGTAAATGACAAGATTGTGACTCACATTTGCCAGGATCCAGTACACTAATGGCATGGCCACTATGGTTTAATATGGACTTATTGTATACACACACCATCAACTTTCTTAGGAACATCTGTCCACCTGCTCATTCATGTCATTAGCAGGACAATGCATAAAATCATGCAACACATTTTTTCATTTCAATTTTATTTGTTTTGCACTTTTAACAATGGACATTGCTGCAAATCAGCTTTACAGAAATAAATAGATTAAGTATTATACATTTGTACATTTGTTTCTAGAACTTTATTTCTATAAGGTCATCCCTAATGTGGGACTCACTGCAATACACTGGATTTTTTTTTGTTTTCTGCACCATTCTGCATAAATACTAGAAAGTTGTACACGAAAGGAAATCAGTTGGAAGAGAGTCTGAAATATTCAAATCAGCCCCTTTTTCCACTTATGTCATCTTCAAATTTATAAAGATTAACTAGATTTCCACATTCTGATGTTTGATGTGAATGTTAACTGGCGATCTTGTGATGTATCTGTGTGATTTTATTGATGGCACTGCTGCCACACGGATTGGAAAATTTTATGAATAAGAAAATGTACAAGTGTTTCTTATAAAGTATTTCTGAAGTAAGTGCAGATAATGAACAAGCATTTAAATGTTTTCTTTTTTTTTTGTAATTATTTTGTGTATTTATAATTAATTTTAATAGATAATTTTATCTTTTAGAAGAGTCAAATTTAAGTATAAAATGCAACACATCAACTGGATTGCTCATATTTATAAACATTTCCTTTAGAAGCTGCAGATCATGTACACAATTGAAATCCTGATACAGTCCTTTTCATTGTAGTCATTGACTGCTTAATTGTTTTAAAAGCCCTGTATTTAATATCAGTCATAAAAAATTATTTTTTGCATTAAAATAAAAGAAATATATGAACAGCATTAGATAAAACAATTCAAATTGGTTGGTAGAAACAGCAAAAGCACTTTCAGGTAGAAAGGATCAGGAACAAGCTGCATCAAACAGTGACATCTGCTGGATCAGAACATTACATCAGCCTCCAACAATTTCATTATAGAAATAATACAAAGATTTTTAAAGCTTTAGAAAAATATTCATAATATTGTTTGTACAGATGTTTTTATAAGACTTTATGCTGCTCATAAAAATGATTTATACAGAAGAAATTAGTAGAATGAAAATTAGTATTTGCGCATCTGGTCCTCGTAGGCATCGTTGTAGGGGTTCCTTGTGACCCTGGACCCGTTATTGGTTCTAGAGGGCGTCTGGCTCCTAAAGCTCCTTGAGTCATCAATATAGTCATAGTCCCACATCTGGAACAGATAATTTAAGCCTTGAATCAGAATGCATGGTGAAATCAGTGTAATCAGTTTTATGCACTAAAATTACCACTTTGTGGTTTAAAAAATGTGGACTACAGCATTTTTAGATTTTCAGATCTTCTCTACTGTAAGGAAATGCATCCCTGACACATTGACTATAATTAGGTATAAACTTGTCATCATTTAAGCAATATAAGACACCTAGCCTGTCATATACTAGTCTAATAAACACATTTTTTTGTATATTTTTTGTATTATTATCTAAACAAAGTTTTTATTTGGTGAAACCAGCAAGAGAAGGGTTAATAGATGTAGGGCTTCTAAATGAAAAATAAATAATAATTATTTGAACTGTCTAAATAAAGAAAATGCTGCAGACAGTCCTTACATCCTTTTTTTCTGCAGAATCCTTCGACACAAGGGCATGTCTGCTTCCACTTTCGGTCATCTCCAGATTGGTTGGTTCCCAGCTAGAACTAGCGTTAGCCCGTGGGATCCTGGGAATGCCTACAGGTTTTTTGAAGTCCACACTGTCTTGGAGGGATTGCTTACTGTCTGAAGATTCGGTCGTTTTTCTTGACCTTTTATGAAGGGCAGACATGCAAAAAGGAATAACAAATCATTTGTCACATATGGCTTACTCTCTAAGAGCATGAGTTTAGCTAGGTGATGATTTATATGAATCTTCTCATCAGAGCAGTGTCATGTAATGCTAAAGTGTCACCGATGTCTTTATGCTAAACTGAACAATGTATTTAATCTTGCTGTATTAGGCTAGTTAGAATGATAAAGACATATGTGAAGACAGATGTGTGTTGAAATATTTGGCTACTCGTGGCAAATGCACATAGATTTACCTTGAATATAAGACTACAGTGCTTATGAAAGTGCAGAGAAGAAGTGTGCCCAGAACACAGGCAACCACAACCAGGATTAGGAGGTACGCTGAAATGGCAGAGGTTTAAGAGGCACATTGTGAATGTCCACACCACTTTTGTGCAATGCAACAATGCACTTGGATTTCTTTGATATATATGTGTGTGTGTGTATACAACATTTTAACTTACATTCTTCACAGTCGAAACCAGAGTATCCAAAAGGACAACTGACAAAAACAGGGAATTTTTTTTTACATATTTTAAACAATAATCCTATAATAATAATAATTATAATAATAATAATAATAATAATAATAATAATAATAATAACAATTTCAAACTATAAAGCCAAGTTGTACCAAAAAATTCACACTGCAAAATTTGCACTTAGGTTTAGAAATCCTACATTAGAATGTGTACACTAAAAGTTAGTATATAAAAGCCAGAATTTACTTTTCACATCTCACAGACTCCACTGCTTTCTGACCACTGGGACAGCCTGGGGTAAAAAGGAAATGCGATCAATGGTTATATAAATAATGTAATGTCCTGAATAGAAAATATTAAATATTAGAGGAAATGCCACTTACTTGTGCAGGCCTGTTGTGTTACTGTCAACTTTACATATCCTTTTAAGCAACTGCATGATATTTGACCATCGATACTAGCACACGTTGTGCTTTTCGTGTCACAGAATTCTCTATCGCACAAGTCCTTTGCTGAAAAGCATGTCAAAAATATCTGAGACTTACAGAGCCATTGCAAGCTAGAGAATATATGAGCTTAGTTTTGTATTGGTGGAATAAACAAAGAATGATACCGGTGACTGTTGCATTTGTTGCACTCTGTATTTCCTTATTTATTTTTTCTTCAGTAACATTTGAGGTGATACTGAAAAAAATGTCTACATCTGCAATCACACTGCCTTGTCTGTAAGGTGAACACAGTAAAGAAAAAATGAATTAAAATACATCCTCAAAAAAAGTAAATAAAGATTAGTTCTGTTTGTCCTGCACAGTCAGTTCAAACTAATCATGATATCTGCCTTAAATTAACATAATCAAGTTAAAGGTAATAAAAAAAAACATTTCCATTAAAGTATTTAAATGAGAATATCTGATAATAGCAGCTAATGATTGCAATAGCAGCTAATGATCACAAAGCCTTAGTTCACCCTAATCCCACAATAATGTAAAAATATACTCACGTAAGTTTCAAAACTACGGATCCAATATAACCATCAGTAGATCTGAAAGCACTCTTAAGCTGTGTTTGAGTGTGGAGACATCAGAGAAGCTCATGTTAACTCGTTTTATCTGATCTCTTCTGAACTATATAATACCTTAGAACTTTACACAGGCCATGTTAAACAGCTGTAGAGTTTGACTAAAGATTAAATAATCTTGAATCAGCTAACAAACTGAATAAAAAAAAAATAAACATTCTGGCACTTACCATTTGAACAATATTCTCTGCTGTTTCTTTGAATATTTGTGAGTTCTTGTCTTCCATTCCATCTGTATAATTCATCTCAAATTTTAAATCAGTTGGGAAAGTCTTTGCTGGAATGAAATGACATGTAAAAGTATTAAAAAATGCATATTGGTCTGTCTCTTGTATTAGCTATGCATTAAAATTAAATAAACATATTTCTATACAGTTTGTTAAGTCAAGAATTAGCAAACCAACAAACAAACAAAAAAAAAAACTCTTAAAATACATTATTATAGTGTTTAAGATAAATATGAAGCAGACAATGTATGATAGAATAGAGAAGTGTAGTTCTAACATACCTAGAATACAGGTTCTCAATGTTTCATCATAGGCCAGTCCAGTTTGGCACACACATGTGTAATTAGTCAAGAGTTCAACACATGTGCTGCCTGAAGAACAAGGGTTTGACACGCAGTGACCTGGCAAGTATATTTTATAATAATTAGAAAAACACTTCTTTCCAATGTGAATTAATAAAAAGACCAAAAAACAAGTTCCATAGTGTAGAGGAAAGTTACTTGCTGTCCCAATTCTGCCTTACCTGGTCTAGGTGTAGTAGGGGCAGGTGTGCTGCTTCCAGCTTGAAAGTTGGTGATGAAGTAAAGCAAAGACGAGAAACAAAAATAGGGATGAACAATTTCAAATAAACAGTGCATGCATCACTTTATTTGTTAGTCAGAACCTTAAGAGGTTCTTTTTGAGAACCAAGGGTTTGAAGCATAAGGACCAGACAGGTATTTCATTATTAAGACCCACACTAATGACACAAACACTCCACCATATTCATATAGTACCAATTGTATAATGACATGAGGGGTGTTTTTGTTTGTTTGTTTTTTATTGTGAATAAAGTTTATTTATAAAAACAAAGCCAGCAATAGGGTTGAAGAAAGTTACATGGTGTTACAATTCTGTCTTAATTGGTATAGTTGTATGGACATCAGGTGTGGTCCCATCTTTAAAGTTAATAAAGGAGAAAGAAAAGTAGATATGATCGTGTGTCAAATAAACCATAAATGTTAAAGTCTATTTGTTTTTGGTGAGTTCTTAAATATTTCTGTCTCAGTTACAAGAGTTTGTAACACAGGGACCAGCCAAGTGTATCAATAATGAGACAGAACACTTTAAGTTTCAAATGCTTTATACTGTAACCAAAAAAAGCCATGCTCATGTTGTCCTGATGCTGTCTTACCTGTTTGATTGGATCCATCTTTAATATTAAGAATGAAGAAAAAAGAAAGAAGAATAAATATGAGCAAGGTGACACGGATTTTAATTATGAGTTAAACACTGTCAAGTTTTAAATACTTTCTATTGTCAACACACAAAAAAATCCAGTAATAATCTGCCATAGTGTTGTCCTAATGGAGTCTTACCTGGAGTAACTGCACTGACACTAGTTATTGGATCTTCAAAATTAAGATTGAAGTTAAACAAAAAGAGAAAAGAAAGAAAATAGATATAAACAACAGGACAGGAATATTAAACATTAAACCAAACACTTTAAAGTTTTAAATGCTTTCTATTGTCAACACAAAAACATCCCAAAAACATTCTCAATGTTTCATCATAGACCAGTCCAGTTTAGCACACACATGTGTAATTAGTCAAGAGTTTAACACATGTGCTGCCTGATAAACAAGGGCTTGACACACAGTGACCTGGTAAGTATATTTTATAATAATAAAAAAACAACAACACTTGTTTCCAATGTGAATTAATAAAAAGACTAACAAACAAATTCCATAGTGTGGCGGAAAGTTACTTGGTGTCCCAATTCTGCCTTACCTGGTCTAGTAGTAATATTTAATAATATAAAAAGCTTATTGTTAAAAGTGTTGACTTAAAATTTGATCAGGCTTTAATTCAAGTAAATAAAAGTTATTGGACAAACTCAGTTGACATTTTAAATACAATACAATTTTAAATGATTAACCATATTTATTACTGCTCTATGCAACTAGAAAGCAACTTTAGCATTTATATATATATATATAT